>JAWNZC010000354.1:3115000-3507500 GCA_035771165.1 Paragorgia papillata
AGGAAGGAAGGAAGGAAGGAAGGAAGGAAGGAAGGAAGGAAGGAAGGAAGGAAGGAAGGAAGGAAGGAAGGAAGGAAGGAACGAACGAACGAACGAACGAACGAACGAACGAACGAACGAACGAACGAACGAACGAACGAACGAAAGAAAGAAAGAAAGAAAGAAAGAAAGAAAGAAAGAAAGAAAGAAAGAAAGAAAGAAAGAAAGAAAGAAAAGTAAGAAGGAAGGAAGAAAAGGAAAATAGAAACTTTACCTTTAAGATCAGCTCGAGCAGCTCGTTTGACTTCTTAAGTTTGTCCAGCATCTTTTCAATGTCTGTGACAGCTAACACATGGCAGTCCTAGTAGAGCAACAAAAAAAACAACAAAAAAACAAAACAAATTTAGTCGGGTGTGCTGTGTAGGGTCGGTAGCTCAACAGGTGAAGTGTTGAATTGGAATCCCGAAGATGCGAGTGCTGGCTATAGCAAGTACCTGTAAAGCTTGTTTCATAAGTTCTCTCCAATGTTTGTCTACAGTTGTAAAGCGACTAAAATAAAATAAGAAACAGTGTTGGTGATATATATTAATTTTACATCGAAATTTCATCAACATTTCTGCACAGTGTATAACGTCAACCTCGTTCCCAGATCACGTGACAAACGTTTTCAAAAATTTGCCGCCAGTTGAAGATATTGATTCTCAGTGCAAAGAACTGTGAAAAGCAGACAAAGTATTATAATTTTGCCGAATCTTTGTTCCTTCCAGTGTGCTATAAAACTTATTGAAGCATTTAAATGTATCGAGAAATTTCTTAACGTTATCCCGCCCAAATCCAGTGTTTACCAAGGCATTCTATTGTCTCGCCGCCAACTTGTTTCACAAACGAACTGGGAACGAGGTTGGTGTAATGTCAGTAAAGAAGCCACAGTAGATACATTACCGTCCTTCCTCTGGCATTTGAGCCATGATGTCCGGAGAACTAAAGATAGGTTCTAAATACAGCCAAGTTGCTTGCACTTTTAACCATTCGTCTAAGATCTCTTGAAGCAACACAAGTTTTGCCTCCCATTCTCTGGTAGGAAATGTAAATAAAAAAATAAAATAATAATTAACAAAACTGAAAAGACAGCAAGTGTTCCACGACAAAGGACATGTAATCCACACATGATATGTTTCATGATAAAGACATTGATGAACATACGATAAAGATATAATAAACACATGATAAACACATAATAAACACGCGATAAACACATAATAAACACGTGATAAACACATGATAAACACGTGATAAACACGTGATAAACACATGATAAACACATGATAAACACATGATAAACACATGATAAACACATAATAAACACGTGACACATAATGAACACATGATAAACACGTGATAAACACGTGATAAACGCATTATAAACACGTGATAAACACATGATAAACACATGATTAACATGCAAATAAACGCGTGATAAGATAAACACATGATACACATAAGCCCATATTTGCATGACTTACTTAATTTCCGTTTCAAATGGCTTGATAAAAGGTGAACCTCGCATTGTTTGCGTTTTAACAATTTGATCATCCAAAAGTGTTTGTATTTCATCAATGGCTGACAAGATATGAGTTCCTGTTTCACGGTAGGGAATGAAATTAAATTCCATCTAAAGAAAAAAAAGGGGAAATGTAAACTGACGGAAAGGCGAGGATGATGATGATGAGCCGACGATGATGATAATAATGATAGGATGATGATAATGATGATAGGATGATGATGATGATGATGATGATGAGCCGATGACGATAGGATGATGGTGATGAGCCGATGATGATAGGATGATGATGATGATGATGATGATGATGACGACGATGACGATGATGACGATGATGACGATGATGATGATGATGATGATGATGATGATGATGATGAGCCGATGACGATAGGATGATGGTGATGAGCCGATGATGATAGGATGATGATGATGACGATGATAATAACGATGATAATCATAATGACTAGAATGATTATGATAATGATAATGATGATGACGATAATAATAATGAAGATAATCATAATGACGATAATGATAATGATGATGATGATAATGATGATGATAATGATGATTATAGCAAACCTACCTCGTCCCATTCATGTACCATTTTCTCCATGGCTTTCTCGAGTGAAAACTCCTTGCTGGCTGCCTCGCTGATGCCCTCAAACTGAGCTAGAAAAGGTTCGAGTTTCATGTCGACCATTTTCGACAGATTCAAGTCTTCTTCGGCTCGTATTGAATAACCCAATGTTGAGCTCATTTGAGTCCAGTGACGATCACGAAGACCAGGGTTGAACATGACTTGCACGAGAGGAATATGGCCTTTGAATTCTTCAACTTTAGCTTTCATCTGAAGATAGGATAGATACGATTGTTAAAGGTTAACACACACTAAACTTTTCAATAAACAATACAAACACCACATCAGCACCACCAGCACCAGCACCACCACCACCAGCACCACCACCATCAACACCACCACGACCACCATCAACACCACCACCACCACCACCACCATCAACACCACCACCACCCCACCACCACCATCAACACCACCACCACCACCACCACCATCAACACCACCACCACCAACACAATCGTCAACATTAATTTCACGAGTGTTGTCACCAAAACAAATGTCGCCCAATGTCACTGCAAATTATCAACAACACCATCATCATCACCACTACTATCATCATCACCGCTAGCACCACCATCACTATCACAAACATCATCACCACCACATAATCATCACCATTTCCGTCACTTTCACAGTCACCACAAACATCACTACTACCACCACAAACATCACTACTGCCATCACTATCACTACCAATAACGTTTTGAGTAGACCACACCATAACAAATCGTAAATACATTGTTCATAATCATTCTAAGTCTAACACTGACTAAAGCACTACCAATCTGTCTTAGTGGTTTACCCTTTGAGCAATGGATTGTGCTTTTGGTATCTCATTGAATTGTTTTTCTAATTTATACAAGCCACGCCAGAAATTCCCTGTCTCCTGATCAACCACATCTGGATCAAGTGAGCCCCAAGGACCTTCCATCCAATCTCTAAAAGACAGAAGCAGTGGATTAGCTACGCTCAATCTATCTGACACGCAAGGATAACAGATAAGCCAGGCGGGAATCGTAGGCGAATGGTAAAAATTAAAGCCCAGCACAAAACACGAATGTAAGTCATTGTAAAAGTTTAATACAATTTATTAAAGGGCAATAGCACTAAAAATTAAGTTTGTCTAATTTGAAAGAACTCATAAAATTGTAATAGAACATCCTTTACAACCTTTTCGTATCTCTCTTCGTCTTCAAGATATTTCAATTTGTTTGATATGTAAATGAGATGGTCTCTGACGTCAGGTGTGGGGTAAAATATTTTCACATGTAGCAAAACCAGTTATATCTCTAAGTTTGTTCAGCGAAATCATTTGAAACTGTGCACATAAAAACTCCTTGCGACGCTGAACATTTCATGTTAGATATGTAAGTGATTTTGCTCTGTAGGAAAAAATTTTACCCCACTCCTGACGTCAGAGACCATCTCCTTTACATATCAAACAAATTGAAATATCTTGAAAACGAAGAAAGATACGGAAAAGTTGTAAAGGATCTTCTATTACAATTTTATGAGTTCTTTCAAATTAGACAAACTTAATTTTTAATGCCAATCCCCTTTAAAGGGTATTGGCAATAAAAATTAAGTTTATCTCATTTGAAAGAACTCGTCAAATGGTATAAGAAGACCTTTTACAATTTTTCCGTATCTGTTTTGGTTTTGGAAATATTTCGACCATATTTCGATATGCAAAATTATGCATGTGACGACATAAGCAGGGTAAATCTTTCAAATGAGACAAACTTAATTTTTATTGCCAATCCCCTTTAAGCTTCTAACGTTTCGTTGCTTCACGCAACATCATCAGAGAATGAATGATATAGTTGTCAATAATTACGGTATATACATATAAGTTATTTACATATTGCAGGAAGTGAGAAAATGTGAGGTCTCTCCTTAGAAAGTGAGATGAGATAAACTGAGGTGATAAACGGTCAAAACACGGAAAGAGGAAAAGAGCCAATATTGGCATTAAGACTACGTTTACACTAGAGCAAAAGTTTCCGGGTTCGTAAATATTTCCGGATTCGCTTCGTACCGAGTATTCGGATTCGTTAGGCGTTTACACTACAACAGTATTCGCAGATTCGACCCTTTACACTAAACTCGGAATTCCTTTAATTCAGTTAATATGTTTGACCATGTTGGTTCCACCGCAAACTCACGTGACTACGAGCGGAAGAGCATCCGAATTCATCGGAATAACCGTTCACACTACGTATTGTCTCGGATTCAAAAGTATTCGGATACGAAGTTTCTACATTTTTTTCCGGATTCGAAATCTCCGGATACGTGATCAAACCGGAAAGTTTTTATTCCGGATTCATTCTTTTGTGTGTAAACGGCAAAACGAATCCGGTACTAAAACGTTCCGGATTCGTCACGGATCCGGAAAGTGTAAATGCTCTAGTGTAAACGGGGACTGAGAGGCGGGTTAAATTTACGAAGTTCAAAAGGGGAAGAGCATGAAGGTAAGGTAGTGAAATCATCAGGTGAAACTGGGCTTTAATTTTTATCATTCATCTGACACGTAAGCACACGTTCCTGAAAGATTACCAAAAATGATCGATAAAGAAAGAGTGTTTTTACTTGTATTTATTTTGAAATTCCACAGTAGTTTCATAGAGCTTGCGATATGGCGTAAGCGTGTTCATAAGCTGTTGGCGTTGAGGGTAAGATGTGGTTTCCCAACCGAATGCTTCTTCTTCGTCATTGAAAGACTGCACCTGTAGTGTACAAAAATGTATATTATAAAAGATATACTGGAGATAAGTACAGGAATGGATAAGTAGAGTGGAATAAACTAAAGTGAAGTGGAGTAGAGCGGAGGAAGTTGAGCAGAGAAGAGTGAAAGCAGTGGAAGGGAGCAGTGCGAAATAGAGCGTAGTGGAGTGGAGTAGAGTAGAGTGGAGTGGAGTGGAGTGGAGTGGAGTGGAGTGGAGTGGAGTGGAGTGGAGTGGAGTGGAGCGTAGCAGAGCAGAGCGGAGTGGAGTGGAGCGGAGTGGAGTGGAGTGGAGCGTAGCGGAGCAGAGCAGAGCAGAGCAGAGCAGAGCAGAGCAGAGTAGAGTAGAGTAGAGTAGAGTAGAGTAGGGTGGAGTGGAGTGGAGTGGAGTGGAGTGGAGTGGAGTGGAGCGGAGTGGAGTGGAGTGGAGTGGAGTGGAGTGGAGTGGAGTGGAGTGGGGTAGTGTGGTGTGGTGTGGAGTGGAGTGGTGTGGTGTGGAGTGGAGTGGAGTGGAGCGGAGTGGGGTGGTGTGGCGTGGAGTGGAGTGGAATAGAGTGGAGTGGATAGAACGGGGAATAAAGAGGAATGGAGCGGAAGGAAATGGAACGGAGGAGATGGGTGGAATAGAATGGAGGTAATAAAGTAGAGTAGAATCGAGTGGAGTGGACTAGTTTTACAAACACAGTTCCTGCCTTTTCTGTCGCGGTCTCTAGTCTTGCATGAAGAGATTGGGCTTTCTTCATATATCTGCCAACCTCAGCCAAATCTCCAAATGTCTGACAAAAAAAAGAGAATAGTTCATTTTGTCAACGGTTGTTTGCAAGAGCGTAGTTAACTGAACGTTACTGATTAGTCCTTACTTGAAACTCTTCTAACTGTTTCGAGTAGCCATCAAGTTCCTCAGCAAATCTTTCACGCCTCATCTAAGCATAAACAGTTCGATATATTAAAACAACTTTTTCAAAAACGTACTTCAAGTAATGAAGGTTATCATAGTCTTGAGAAAGACTAACCTGCAATCAGGCCAATTGTAAACTATGGCCTGATACAAATGTCGTTAAAAGTTCGTGCAGTACTTCCAGATTTTGGAAGTCATCCTGATTGGCTATAGCCCGAAAAGCTCTATTCTGATTGGTTTGTGTATGATTTGATTTGATTGTGATTGATTTGTTTATGAATTATGCTTTACATAATTAACAAAGCGTCTAACGTATCTAGCGATTCAACGGATGTTTAGTGAAGTTTAAAGTAAAAAATCTAAAGAAAGAACAGCGCGAATGTATAGAAAGTGTCCTGTTTAATCCGTACTGGTTATGGCAAGAGTTTAATATACCAACTTCTCCCAAGCGTCTACGAAGACATATATAAACTGTATAAGCAAGCTCGTGAAGGAATTACTCTGAAACAATTCTGGATTCTAGTCGTGCGTCCGCTTGAATATCTAAGGAAACAGCAAATTTCAAACTTGGAACGGCTGGAAAGTGCCATTAAAGCTTCGTCGATTGGAGATTCAGAAAATTCATTTGGGGGCGGAAAACGGCCAGGTAAAGAATTGTATCAGACCTTATTTCTCGTGTTCTCGCCCGCCCGCCTGCCTCGCCCCCACTTGGTTTTTAGCGGAGGACGAGAATAATGCCTGATACTCAGGTTAGAGAAAGACCGGTACTCAAGACTAACCATTATAATTTTGACAAATCGTTCCTCCTACCCATTGTAGCCATCCAGAATAGTTGACAGACTTTACCAGGCATTATTCCAATTTGATAAAGTATCAAATACAACAAAATCAAAGACTAATAATAATAGGTTGAAATGAACACAACACCTTAAGGCTGTTTTCGTACTGTACGCGATTGGCGTTTGTAATTTGCTTGTGCTCTTCAAATACTTCAGGCATTCGAAAATGCCACTGGAAAACATTGTTGTTAAGACGCATGTCAGCTGGAGAAAACGACGCATAATCCACCTGGAGTAAAATAGAAGTATTAACTAAACATTAACAGAAGGGAAAAAAGGGGGGAAACATGGAAAAAAAAGAGGAAAAGAAAGAAGGAAGGAAAGGGAAGGAAGGAAAGAAGAAAGGAAGAAAAGAAGGAAGGAAGAAAGAAAGAAAGGAAGAAAGCAAAGACCGAAGGAAGGAAGAAAGTAAGAAAGGAAAGAAAGAAGGAAGGAAGGAAGGAAAGAAGGACGAAAGAAAAGAAAGGAAGAAAGGAAAGAACGAAGGAAGGAAGAAAGAAAGGAAAGAAAGAAGGAAGGAAGGAAAGAAGGACGAAAAGAAAAGAAGGAAGGAAGGAAGGAAGGAAGGAAGGAGGGAAGGAAGGAAGGAAGGAAGGAAGGAAGGAAGGAAGGAAGGAAGGAAGGAAGGAAGGAAGGAAGGAAGGAAGGAAGGAAGGAAGGAAGGAAAGAAGGACGAAAGAAAAGAAAAGAAGGAAGGAAGGAAGGAAGGAAGGAAGGAAGGAAGGAAGGAAGGAAGGAAGGAAGGAAGGAAGGAAGGAAGGAAGGAAGGAAGGAAGGAAGGAAGGAAGAAAAACTTACAAGGAAAGCTAATCTGTTCTTCGCTTCGGTTAATCGTTCTTGCAGCTCAAAAATCGTCTCATTCTCAACCTTTTCGACGTATTTCTAAAAAACCCCAAAACATAGAATTTACTTTAGTATAATGAAACATAATTATTGATAGGCATTTATATCTTAAAAATACCCTAACCTTCAGCTCCATCAAGTGTTCTGTGTTGGCCGGAGAAGTTAGAGCTTTTTCGGCAATCTTCTCATATTCATCACAAAGCCTGCACGGAAATTAAAGTGTTTCTCGGATTAAATTATTGTTGGTAATGTTTTCACATAAGGTGAGGTAATACGGGCAACAATTTTTCTTCAACTTACAATGCAATTTTGTTGCGTTGCAAGTTGAAAAGCGTTGTTGCACGTATTACCACCTACCTTATCAAATTCATTAAACATTCATTATAAACAATATTTTATTGAGTCAACTTTACATTTGCCCCAAGAGCTTGAAGAGCTCATCGTGGGGGCTCACGTAAAATGCCAATTACAAATTAAGACATTACAACAAAGGAGACTACAGACATTGAAAAATAAATTAAAGTGCCTACGAAACGAAAATTAAGTTTGTCTTATTTGAAAGAACACTTAAAATGATAGAGTAACATCTTTTGAAGTTTTTCGTTTCCTTGCTTCGTTCTTGAGATATTTCAGTTTGTTTAATATGCAAATTAAACATTTGTGCATAATGAGTTATTGAAAAAAGTTATATATCTTTGCTATTATCAAACCAAAATAATTCGAGGGAAGCATGTGCGTGTGTCTCGCCCAGAACACTAAACACGTAGATTTTCAAGTGATTATATTTGAAAATCAAACAAACTGAAATATCTCAAGAACGAAGCAAGGAAACGAAAAACTTCAAAAGATGTTAGTCTATCATTTTAAGTGTTCTTTCAGATAAGACAAACTTAATTTTCGTTTCATAGGCACTTTAAAGATTGTTAAAAAGTAAATGCATTCAAAAGAAATGAATATTTAATCAATATCTGTAAATCGCATACAGATTCGTCCTGATTTACATAAACTTTTCCCTCAATTTACTTAGCTAAAATCACTCCAACTTGAAAAATAGTTTGTACCAAAAACAGACGATCTGTACCTGATTTACTACGGCTCGCTTGCAGCTCGCCTTGTAAATCAGATACAGAACGCTGCTCATGCTTTATATACAATACTTAAAGTGCCAAAGCAGCGAAATTTCACCCCAGTTTTTTTATGATGGCATTTGAAAGAACACTTAAAATGACAACGTAACATCTTTCGTAGAATTTCATTTCCTTGCTTCATTCTTGAGATATTCAGGTTTGTTTGATATGCAAATGTCATACTTATGACATCACACTGCATAATGACTTTTTGAAATAGCATCAATTTTAGAATAGTCAAAATATTTTACACCCAGCAACACACGTTTAGTGATAGTATGGCTACATACATGCAAGTGCAAATTTTTATTAAGTACTTTCGATAAGCACTCTCAAAGAAAATCATACTTTTCGAAAAAGTCATTATGCAGTATGATGTCATAAGTATGACATTTGCATATCAAACAAACCTGAATATCTCAAGAATGAAGCAAGGAAACGAAATTCTACGAAAGATGTTACGTTGTCATTTTAAGTGTTCTTTCAAATGCAATCATAAAAAGCTGGGGTGAAATTTTGCTGCATTGGCACTTTAAACATTGTCACGCAACAAAGATTGGATGGTAATACGTGCAACAACGCTTTTCAACTTGCAACGCAACAAAATTGCGTTGCAAGTTGAAGAAAAATGTTGCCCGTATTACCTCAACTAGAATCATATTTTTTTATGTAGTTGGTAGTCGTGCAAAGTTTTATTTCGAAATTCCTTGAAGAAAAGATGATACCTTAACGTCATTATTGTTAGTTTTCGTACCTCTTGTTTAGCACTTGATGGTCTTTAATCATTCGCTGTAAAAGTTTACTTCTCAGATTATCTGCTCGCTTCATTAAGCCACGGATTAATTCATCACAGTGTAACTCGAACATACCGACTTTGATAACCTAAGAAATAATTAGGATATGTCAATGTTAAATATATTAAAGGTAATATTAGGAAGAACTGGGAGATTAATCATCCTTAGTTCACGATCACCTCGGGTTTTTTTATGTACCGCGGTTGTTTATTTATACTACTAGGGACTTTAGGATCTACAACGTGGCTTAACTCGGACTGCAGCAGTGAGAGGCATTCTATAGATCAGATTAGGTAGATTCTCACCTTTTGACAATTGTAAGTAATGTCATCAATTAACTCGGCATACTTTCCCACTTCCTGTAAAAAAACAAAACAGAACAAAAAATGAAACATGACATAAAGAATAAAATACAAATTACACTGCGTCGGGGCAGGATGTCCTTACTTTCTATCAAGTATCATGATTGGTGTGCAAAACGAGAGTGAGTGCTTTTACACAAGAGGGCTTTTACACAAGTGGGGTTTTTAAACATAGCAATGTGTTTACATACCTCAGAAAACTTATCAAATTTATGGCCTTCCAGTAAAAATCGTTCGACATCGGCATCTGCCTTCTTGGTTATCAGATCACTGTATTTACCGTACATTTTAGCGTGTTCCTGTGGACCAGCCATTTCTTTATTTACCACTGATTGAACCTAAAACGAAAGACGAAAGTCGACTATGAGCTCAATTTTGGAAATAGAACGTAGTGTTACAAAAATAGTGGAAGTTAAAAGAGACGATTCATAACTACCCTAAGCGACTTAAATGACCTTTGCAGATCCACATCACAACATCAAACAATAACAACAACAACAGCACCAATACCACCACCACCACCACCACCACCTCCACCACCACCACCAACAACAACAACAACAACAACGACGACGACAACAGCAGCAGCAATAATAACGACGACAAACAAACAAACAAACAAACAAACAAACAGACAGACAAACAAACAAACAAACAGACAGACAGACAGACAGACAAACAAACAAATAAACAAACAAACAAACAAACAAACAAACAAACAAACAAACAAACAAACAAACAAACAAACAAACAAACAGACAGACAGACAGACAGACAGACAGACAGACAGACAGACAAACAAACAAACAAACAGACAGACAAACAAACAAACAAACAAACAAACAAACAAACAAACAAACAAACAAACAAACAAACAGACAGACAGACAGACAGACACAGACAGACAGACAGACAGACAGACAGACAGACAGACAAACAAACAAACAAACAAACAAACAAGCAAGCAAACAAACAGACAGACAGACAGACAGACAGACAGACAGACAGACAGACAGACAGTCGTTGAATTAATGATTCTCTTAAGTAATCATTAAATTCTTTTACGGCGTACCTTTTCTTTGACATCATCAAGTATCTCGTCCAAGACAACAGGTTTCAAAGTGGCTTTCTTGTTCCCAGTCTAATAAGAAAAGATCGAGATACGCAAAAGTCGTACTCAACAACATGATAGCTTCAATATAATAAACAAAAAACAGAATGGAAAACGAAACAACAGTCGGTCTGTATTAGTAATAAAAATATATTCCGTACTGTTAAAACGTCGGATAGATATACCTCACTGGTACAATACCCACGCTCGGTCAATATTAGTAAGTACACAACGTCTTACCCATTCTGAATAAAGTTTGGTCTCCACTCTTGGCACAACCGTCACAGCTTTCAACATTACTTCGTAAACATTGATGAGAACGATCTCAAAATCTTTAAAGTCAGGTTCAAATTTGATCGCATCACCATCGATCACCAAGCGCATAACAAATCCTGGATGTTCTAGTACTTTAGTTGAATCCTACAACAAAACCACAATGCCGTAATAAGTTCTATAAAATCATAGTCAATCAAGATATGGTTTGGAAACCCGGCAAACTTTATAGCACCTATAATGAGCTGTGATTTTATGTTGAACTGAACCTTACACCATGCACAAAGCTATTTGGTCTTCGCTTATTAACCCTTTGAGGCCTGGACCTCTCCCTGTGCTGAATAAAACCTTAACACTTTGAAACCTGAAGACGAGTCTTTAGTATTTTATTCTGGCTGACGCCAGACGATTTTATTCAGCACAGGGAGAGGTCCAGGCCTCAAAGTGTTAAAACCTATCTATTTAACACTTTGAAGCCTGAAGACGAGTCTTTAGTATTTTATCTGGCTAACACCAGACGATTTTATTCAGCACAGGGAGAGGTCCAGGCCTCAAAGGGTTAAAGACTCGTCGTCAGGCTTCAAAGTGTTAATATTTAAATAACATATTATAAACATTCAGTCGTCCTTCAGCAGCGTATATATGTGAAGAATAATAATTCCAAATGAAGTAGAATCACTACTGTAGAGAAAAGTTTTCTGACTGCCCCAACCGGGAATCGAACCCAAGGTCTCTGGTTTAACGTACCAGCGCTCTACCACTGAGCTATTGGGACTCCCGGCTGAGGCAGTCAGAAATGCAGCGCTGGTACGTTAAACCAGAGATCTTGGGTTCGATTCCCGGTTGGGGCAGTCAGAAAACTTTTCTCTACAGCATTGATTCGACTTCACTTGAAATTATTCTTCTTCACTTAAATAACGTAGTTGAGTGATTGAACCCAAACGCTGCTATTAAGGTGGCTCCATACAGTTTCTTGAAAAATGGAAAATACAAGTTTGATAGTCCAAAACACGTGATTAAACAATTCGGAAAAAGAATAAAACTAAATGTTATGCATAGTTAAACAGTCTGACAATCAAAAACTGCTACCAAATAAATAGCAACAGTTGTTGCTATGGCAACAATGACGTTCCAAAATGGCTGCCAATTACCCTTTAAACTTATTTAATTCGAAAAAAACTTTGGTGACCCACAATTTTTTTTTCATTAAAACTTTTCTTGAAGTATGAGTAATTAATAGGCCGATTTAAAAAAAATTCTGTAGAACGAAATTTTTTAAAAATTAACAAACATGATTTTTCTGGAAAAAAAAGTATTCGTTCTACAGAATTTTTTTTAAATCGGCCATTTGATCACTCAATTTTTCGAATTAAATTAGTTTGAAGGGTAATTGGCAGCCATTTTGAAACGTCATTGTTGCCATAGCAACAACTGTTGCTATTTATTTGGTAACAGTTTTTGATTGTCAGACTGTTTAACTATGCGTAACATTTAGTTTTATTCTTTTCCCGAATTGTTTAATCGCGTGTTTTGGACTCTCAAACTTGTATTTTCCATTTTTCAAGAAACTGTATGGAGCCACCTTAAATGATTACTTAATTATACCAAAAATACGTTCTGCTCACATGAACAAAAAAATAGAAGAAGCAACCTCGTTCGCAGGGCCTTTAAAGGGCCTTTAAAAGGCCCTAGGAACGAGGTTGTAGAAGAAAGACTTTCACTGAGTTTCCAGACCATATATCTCAATCAATTGACTTATTTGACTATATGATAATACTCAGGGAGGAAAATCACGTAATCAACGATTAGGTAAGTTTGAAACGCTCATTCACATGGGGCTGCATGTTATGCGTAAAAAGTCGCTCTTTGCGCTTGCCGAAATATATTATATTTATATAATATATTTATATTTATATAAAAACCAAAATATACAGACAAATGATACACTATTTTTATCATAAAGTTTCTTTGACCTTAAACCCGGCATACACTAAAACAAGTTTCCAAAACCAGTTTAGATCATTCCCGAAGAGGTCACCCATCCAAGTACTAACCACTGACCTCTATATAACTGGACTGCGGGTGCCCCACGAAAAAATGGCCCAAACACACGCCATCAGGCGCCATCTTGTTAGGTCTGAGCTGCGAAATTGACCGCCAATCACAGGCCAGCTTTTGGCTAGCCGTGTCTTATGAGACTAAAAAGGCCATGGGACCAAATTTACAAAAAAAAAACGAGCTGAGAGCTGACAAACATTTTGAAAGCCAAAAACGATTGTCGGTAAGCAAAAAGTGCAACTAAACATATTTACAGGTTTCTTTTTAAAGGATAATTCTGAATGGTTTTATGTTGTATTTGTATGTTTCTTGAGTATCTTCGTGTTCGGGAAGATGTTTTAATTGTCCGTTTTAAGCTTGCTTCATTCGACAACAAATACGGCAAAGAAAAAAGCTCGGAATTTTCCACGAAACCTTTGTTTCACACCATAATTTACATGTATTTCAATGTCTTTGAACTTTTTATTTTAATAAAGAATTAAATTTTTATGTAAACGTTTAATTTAAAGGTGCCCTCCAGTCCGTTCTGCGCATGTACGAAACTAATGTTTACATCTCTATTTAGAAAAAATATACTGATAAAATGTTTACATCTCTATTTAGAAAAAATATACTGATATCTTATTCAAGATTGTAAGCTTTTCTTGCTTCCTCTTCATTACTTGTACCCAAACCAAAACATTTTCAGAAGAAATAGAAGAAATCCGAAGAGATATCCTCGCCGAATCGCTTGGTCTTCTGCCATGTTGTTCCTAACGGTTTACACTTGAGCTGAGTACTTCATATAATTATCTACGAATGTCATGTTTGAGGGTTCTCATAAACAAAGATTCGGATCATGCGCAGAACGGACTGGACGGCACCTTTAAGCTTTTTTTTGCTTCAAAAGAGTTATCGGCGTGAGTCGTCAACGCTTCGGGCTACTTTACGCCGTCGGAAGACCTAACAAGATGGCGCCGTTCAATTGGGGACACTTCATGTAATACAAAAGTATCGAGGACCCGCAGTCCAGTTGTATAGAGGTCAGTGGTTACTAACCCCTTTTGCTTCAGAAAGTTTCTCTAGTGTACACCAGACCTTACAGTATGCACCTACCTCTGGAGGACAGAATAACTTCGTGTAATCTTGAATTGAAAGTATGGCGAGACTTTGAAGTTGGTTGGTCATGAGCACTGATGCAGCGCTGAAGAAAGCCTCTAGACGACGCGAATTTTGATTACTCGGGACAAGTTTACGTTTGTTGCCTTGGTAGTAAATATTTTGAACTTCAGGAAACCATCTAAATATTTAAAAAAAAGTAAAAACCAAAAATTGATTTAAAAAAATAAATAAACAAAAATATGTTCAAACAGATAAAATGACGAGATGTTATAACTGCGCAATAAAGGTGTTATTCTTAATTTACTGCGCATCCCACAATTTCCTGATCACAATAAACTTTATAAAGTCACGAGTTTTAATTACGTGGGACAATAATAATTGTAATAAATACACAAAAAATTTAATTATCTTATCATAATTATGATAATTATGACAATTATCATAATTATAATGATAATTAATAATAAATTATTTATATATAATATCACTTACTTCTTCATCAAAGTTTCCCTGGCCATTTCTATATGCTTCATAACAATGTTCTGAAATACAGCCAACTCCAAAGCTTCTGGACGATGCTTAATGTCTTCAACATCTACCAATCGCAAATTACTACATGCGAAAAAAGATACCACGTTACACAAGGAAATGCAACGACAAGAAGTACAAAATGAAGTAAGAAAATGAAAATTTTGAAAAAAACACCCTTACAGTTCAAGAGAAATTGTTGTTAAGATTTCCGCCGAAACATTAACGAATCCGTCTGCATCCGTTAGCCTTTGAAATTGACACCGTGAGATCACTGCAATATGATTTGTAAAGGATAAAGGACTGGGAGCTAATCATCCTTACTTGCAGCCAGTGGCTGAATTACAAAGGACGCAGATCAACGTGGCCATGTCGAGGCATATCAAAGGCGCTCCAAGCAGCCGCCATACGACACAGTTCAGACCACGGATCACAGCTAAGATGTTAGGAGAGATCAACTACAACTCTACTCACATGAGTTCCAAGCTCGACAACGGGGTCATTCCCAAGCGGTCACCCATCCAAGTACTAACCCCGTCCAACCGGACTTAACTTTTTGGTGAGAGGCAGCGCGCTAACAGCACACGCCACCTGTGCTCCCCATTGACTACTTTTGAATCCTCTAGCCAAAAAGGTTTAGGAATGCAGACGGATTCGTCAATGTTTTGGGCGGATATCATGACGTGTTTTTTGGGGCCACGCCGCGCATCATCGGTCCTGGTAATATAAAATTTCAGAGATACACTTACATGGGAAGGTAGTGAAACATTTTTCTAATTTTATTCCGATATATTCCAAAATTTCCTCATACTCACCCAAAGGTCTTGTGCCAAAGATCCAGCACGCCTGACATGGTAGGGTTGGTAACAAACAAATCACGCTCCATTGCAGCTCTCGCTGATAAGTAAGACTTATTCCAAGGCTTAGGAACTTGAGCTAATCTGATGAGAAGAAACCGAACATTAGAAAAAATCTTTATTAGAAAAAAACGTTTTGCTAGGAGTCCGAGCACCGTAACTTTTACGGCCAATCTACACGATAAGATTTCTTGTAAGATTGTCTTTTGACGTATGTGATCGACTGAGAAACGTGCAATTGAAGGGTATTGGCAATAAAAATTAAGTTTGTCTCATTTGAAAGAACTCGCCAAATGGTATAAGAAGACCTTCTGTAATTTTTCCGTATCTGTTTTGGTTTTGGAAATATTTCGACCAAAGACAGCGTGCTGTCCGCCATCTTGTTGTAATATTGGGTCTAATTAACTAGGAAATTGGTGACGTCACAAGCAGGGTAAACCTGATGAAACTACTCCGTGGGTGCCCAAATTTCCACGGAAGGCTTTTTAAATGTTGTGGGTCAATTTAAAATGGAAATAGCGCAACAAAAAATCGAGTTTCTAGCTCATAATGTCATAAGGTTGGCAAGATAAAAATTTCACTTTACCCTGCTTATGTCGTGACATGCATAATTTTGCATATCGAATATAATTCCAAGATGGCGGACAGCACGCTGAGTTATCGAAATATTTCCAAAACCAAAACAGATTGTAAAAAAAAAAAAGAAAAATTGTAAAAGGTCTTCTTATTCCATTTGACGAGTTCTTTCAAATGAGATAAACTTAATTTTTATTGCCAATACACTTTAAACGTTTTGCAATGTCCTCTCACTTAAGCCTGGTTTCCATATAATCGCTACGATCGTGACGATCGCCGCATCGCTCAAAAATTAGCTCGGCGGCCATGGTTGATCGCTAAGGCGGCCATGGTTGATCGCGGCCATTGCTTTTATGGTCCGCTGCCATGGATACTGATCGCCAAGATCGCTGAGATTGCAAAATCACCGTTTCCATATAAAACGCAACGATCGCTGAGATAGAACAATTTCTATCTCAGCGACCGTGGCGATCGCGATTGCAGCGATCGTAGCGATCGTTGCGCCAGTGCATGGTTTCCATATGATCGCTACGATCGCTCAAAAATGAACTCAGCGATCATACGAAAACCACTGACGCATCGATCGCCACGGTCCAAACGTTCTTTAAACGTCATATGATTTTAATACAACATGAGCCCTGTGATTTCAACTGATGTCAAGTTTTAAGCCCTAATCAAACGAGAACGCAAGTCATCGCAAGTTAGCTTACGATGACTTGCGATGCCACCAGTGAAACGTCGGCACAAGTTCTGCACTTCCGCTAGTTCCCACGCCTTTTCGCTAGTTCTCATGGTAGTTTCTATGGCGACGGAGCACGAAAGACTTGCATCGACTTGTGTTTTGTGTTCAAACGTTTCGCGAGCTCTCGCAAGTTGAAGAAAACTTGCGATGAAATTTGAACAAGATCAAGTTAGTCGCAAGCTAACGCAAGTCACCGCAAGTCATCGCAAGCTGACGGTCAAACGAGACACAAGCAAGCACAAGCTAACACTTGCGATGATTTGCGTTCTCGTTTGATTAGGGCTTTAAGTTTTATTAATTTTCACACTACTTACATGTTGCATAATAATTACAAGTTGAAATTTAACATATTATATATATATATCCATAGGTCGACAGCAGTCGGAGGTAGCCAGAACGCTGCTCTCTCTTTACTACCCTAAGGCAGGGGTGGGCGCCACTCCTATCCCAGATGGTGTTGATTTTGCCGAGGGAGGAAAACCGGAGAACCCGGTGAAAAACCCTCGAAGCACAGGAGAGACCAACTAAACTCTACTCACATGGTCAAAGCTCGAGAACGAGGTTATTCCCAGATGGTCACCCATCCAAGTACTAACCCCGTCTAACCGGGCTTAACTATTGGTGAGAGGCAGTGCCCTAATAGCACACGTCACCCGTGCTCCCAACATATTATAAAGAAGGACAAATACAAATATACAAACTATACGAAATACGTGTGCGGAGACCAAAGCTAGCAAAAATGCTTTCGAGTTGGTAGCAAAACTACTATAAACGTGTATATCTTGCAACCAGTCTATTCCTTCTGTGTCGAATTCTATTCATAAATATTCCCTCGCCTTATTCATCCTCTTTTCTTTAACACATTTCGTTTGGATAATACCAACAAATGCAAAAAGTAAGCTTCTAAACCTTGTACAGCGTTCTTCGTTTGATACCAATAGCATAATTTTTTTAATGTAGCTCTTCGTCTCTTTTCGTGCTACGAAAACATACAAAGTTTCCGTGGCGGGCCATCTTGGTACTCCCAATTCGTCATCTCCGCTGGCTTCATTTTTGGAGCCGGATGAGCAATCCAGTTTATATAGAGATCAGTGCTCTCACACCTTGATGAAACTAGTTCGTAGAATTAACTGCTTGGCGAAACTATGGTGTTGACTTTGCGAAAAAAGCCCTTAGTTGTTTCTCTGAAATCTCTGTTTCGCCATAAAATTAGACATGGGTTGAGTGAAGAGTTGGCAAACACGAGTGTGATCATCCAAGGTCGTATTAAGAAATAAAATACAGCGTCTGGACTGAGTCGCATTCCCGCGTAAATAGTCACCACGATGCTTGGAAAATAACAAACCAACAAACCTCCAGCTATAAGCAATGTTGTGATTGTTCGTGGTATTTTCCTCCGTGTAGAACTCTTGCCTCTAACGTTGGAAGATGTTTGAGTCGTGGCGATAACGTTCCGATGCCGATGAATTAGTCTGCATGTCCAAATCAACGAAAAAACAACAGTAATTATGGTAAAAAGTAGCACCGTAGCGTAGAATAATACAACTACTTGCTGTATTAGAAGTATGGCGTGAAGACAAGCCATTAGCAAAATTAGAAGCCAGAAGGAAGCAATTACTATTTTCAAACGAGGAACGGTAACAATAGTTTGATAACGGTACGGATATGCCAATGTGATGAAACGCTCTAGAGTGAGTATACATATGGTAATCAAGGAAGCAGTCCGGAAAAAGAACGACGTTGTACTTTGTATATCCAACAACAAGCAGTAATACGTTGCTGGAATCACATGGCTAAATTTTGAGATGACAAACAACGGCTGTTGAACGCCAGTTATAAAAAAATCAGTCATGGCTAGCAAAACTAGGAGCGTGTTATGCGTTGTTCTCAACCGACGGTTTCGACAATAGGCGGAAATTATGAGAACGTTCGCCAGTGTTCCAAAAAGGCTGAGCAAAACGTTGACAACAAGGATTAAGACATTTGTGATGAAGTAAGTTCTTGAAGCTGAAGATTTGTAGAAATAATTGACAAACAAACGACTGCAATAACCAAGTGAGGTTGAATTTTTGAAGCTATCTTCCATGTCGGGGCTCCTAACAGCAGATAGTTCAGTTTATGATAGTTCAGGTGGCGGCGCGATAGGAAAAAGCTATAAACAATTAGATTTTTGCCTCTAAAACGTTTCACGGTGTAGCTTCGTGCTTCGTTCTATAGTTCCTTGCACAGCCCTAGTGTTACTCTTGAGTCTTGAAAAGTATCAGACTGCATGTCCACCGGCGTTTTCAGGAAGGGAGAATTTTTTGTTCTATATATAGTAAGTTCAGAAACTCTATAATTTGCATATTATAATAAACGGTAATCTGTCCAGATACACAAATGGTGAAAGTGTAAAACTTTTCAATTACTGATCGAAATCAGCACTAACACTAAAACTAGTATGAGGCACAAATCTAGACTACGATAAACATTTTAGGGGAAAATGTAATTTTTCATAAACTTTTTCCTATCAAGCCACCTTAATTATTATATTCCACGCGCTTCCTAAACTTGCCATTCAAGATATATGTGTGAAAATAATGACATGTACAACTAAACAATCGGTAACCGCATACAATATTGAATGTCAACTGATAAATGCATGTTTATACCAAAAATGACAAAATTATGTATACATGTCACGCAAAATTAAACGTTACCTAGATGTCATATGGTTTTCTTATTAAGGTCTTCGTTAAGGTTTGCAATTCGTCAGAATTTATGCCACAAAAATAAAATAGATATCGTATAGAAAGCTGTTAATTTGTAGAATACAATGTTGTCTTGATTTTGCGATAAGAACAATATTATAGTTGTGGATTTTTTAATTAAAACCAGAGGGCTTCAATCCGAGCGACTCAAGTACAAAGCGAAATAAAAGTAGCGTGCTGCGTAGGCAGTGTTGAAACAACAATCGAAATATAGTAAGGTTAGATATACTGCCGAAACAGAGAACGTAAGAGTCTAACGTTTCGAGCGAAGGCCCTTCCTCAGAAGGCCCTTTCTCTCTGACGAAGGGCCTTCGCTCGAAACGTTAGACGGCTCCTATACGTTCTCTGTTTCGGCAGTATATCAAAAAGCGTTTTATTTTGTTCAATTTTGCACTTTAATTTCGAGATAAATTTCCAGCAAAACGGTGTCAGCGTTTTTTGATATATCGAGTTTTGCTGATTTTATTGACGACCAAACTTGAAAATGCTGTTTTTCGACCAACATTCGAACAAACACGCCGACACCGTTTTGCAGGAAATTTATCTCGGAATCGAACTGCGAAAACTTTTTTTGAACAAAATGAAACTCTTTCTTCTTAAGTCGCCCCGAGTGAAGCCCTCTTGTTTTACTTGAAAAATGTGCAACTATTAGTCGTGTGTGTTTATCGCAAAATCAAATACAACATTGTATTCTACAGATTAATAGCTTTCTAACGATATCTATTTTATTTTTGTGGCATAAATTCTGACGAATTGAGAGCGCTTTACCGAAATGACTCTGCAAACCTTAACGAAGACTTTAAAGCCCCGCACAGACGACCAAGTTTTTCTTGACAAGTTCCTTGGTAACTTTCCTTGCTCGTGTGTACGATGAACACGTTTTTTTCAAACAATTTTCCTTGACAAGTTATAATTGCTCGTGTGTACGGTTGGACAAGTTTTCCTTTGATAGTAATGATCGCGTAATAAGCCTCGGAGATGAGTTGTCAAGTTTTCCTTGACGACTATACACACGAACAAATTTCCTTGTTCAAAAGCTGGCATGACCAGCTTTTGAACAAGGCTCCTTGTCAAGGAAAAACTTGTCAATTTGTGTCGTGCACACGAACAAATAAAACTTGTCAAGGAAAAACTTGTCAAGGAAAACTTGGTCGTCTGTGCGGGGCTTAAAGCAACCTATTCCAATCCCTAGCCAACACCAGGTGTATAGGATCGCACAGAGCAGCAAAACGTGGGTGACACTCATTAAAATTATCCTATATCAGATATATAATTTTTTTTGTTTTATCTTCTTTATTATTAGTTTATTTCAAACAATCATTAATAATAAATGAGCAAAAAGCAAACGAATTCGAGATGTCTTGTCGTTTTTGATAATTTAAAACTTCCTGCTGGATTTTACGGCTCACGCAAGATCGTGCATACCATCTTCAAATTCTTTTCCGTGAATGATCAATTTACGAAATGGTTTGTTCTTTAAGTCGTTCAATAGAGTCGCAGCTCGTGTTTTATGATGTATAAAATAGAATGTCTGAGGGTTCTGTCTTCGATGAATAAAAAAGACAGAGTATAAGACCCGTTTACACTAGAGCAAAAGTATCCGGATTCACATTGTTTTTTATTCCCATAAGGATGAAAAACAATGTGAATCCGGGGATACTTTTGCTCTAGTGTAAACGGGGCCTAAAAAAATAAGTTTTTGGTCAGCTTAACCCCTTTTCAAGCATGGCTTTCCGAGATTTCTCCCCTTGATGAGTAAAATCGTCTGGTGTCAAGGGGGATTTCCAGTCATAGCAGGAACTGGGTCGCAGCTCGCTGCAAGTACTTGCATCTAATTAAAAAGAACTCGCATGCAATTAGATGCAAGTACTTGCAGCGAGCCGCGAGCCAGTTCCTGCTATGACTGGAAATGCCCCTTAACGCCACACGATTTTACTGCGATGACTGGAAAACGTGCTTTAGATTGAGTAAAAAGATAAAGGTGTTCGACAACAACGACGCGCATGAAAGGGTTAAGCCGATCTCGTTCCCAGAGCCCAAGTTCCCCACCCGGGAAACGAGAGACTCAGCTGGGATAATCCGTTTCAAATCGTTACGTTATTGGCTGAATAGTGAGCATGAGTTGGTCTGAAGTGACCAGAAGTAGAATTAATAAAACCAAAATAACAAAGATGTCGGACGACAAGACTCCAGTGAAGACGTTGCCGCGATCGATATCTTCGCCGTATAAGTGTAGATGCTGTAATTCGAGCTTCGCGAGCAGCCCCATTGACTTGTTTGGGGAGAAGTCAAACAAGGAGAACATACTATCCAGATTCCGCTCGGATATTTACGCATGCGTACCTCAACCGGAATAACAAGAATCCTGCGATTTGAAACGGATTATCCCAGAGTCTCTAGTTTCCCGGGTGGGGAACGTGGGCTGGGAACGAGATTGGGGTTAAGCAGGAATGGGTCTCCTTTGTTAACCTGCATGTTGCTTTTTATAGGATGTCTGAGGGTTCATCCTTTGACAAGTAAAATCGTCTGGCGTTAGACAGAGTAAAAAAATAGAGAGGTCGTTTTCGACCAGCTCAGGCAGGAATAGACTGATGCAGCTTCGACAACATTCTTTATAAACAAATTAATGGCGCTTCCATATATAGCTATCACATAGAACCTATTAGTTTTAACTTGAGTCAAACGACATGCGAAGTCCATGAATTAAGCGTGAGCTGGACAAAGCTGATATTTCTAAATTAATATTTGAGAAAGTGTTTGAATGTATAATGAAAATAGACGGCTGTCCATCAAATATAGGTCTTAATTTCAGTCGTTGCTCATTTCATATGTTTTTTTTTTAAAGATTTGTATAGTTCTTGCTGTACCAGCTGTCCTTAGATGTTCATACTCAGTAAAGTCTCGACTCTAAATGGGATTCGAACAAGTGAAATGTAGTAAGGTTAGATATACTGCCGAAACAGAGAACGTAGGAGTCTAAAGGTTTCGAGCGAAGGCCCAGTTCGTCAGAGAGTATTTCACGTTTCTCTCTGACGAAGGGCCTTCGCTCGAAACGTTAGACTCCTATACGTTCTCTGTTTCGGCATCTAACCTTACTATGTTTCGGACGTTCGGTGGACGTTCGTCAAGCTCAATCAATTGCCTCAAAATGCAGGAAATAGTGTTTCAGAGACCCTAGAAATCCAAAATTTGTCGGGGGGCATGCCCCCGGACCCCCCTAGGAGATCGAGGTTCTCGCCCCCCCCAAAAAAACAAGACCCTGGCTACGCCACTGAGTGTTCGTCGTCATAGAAACGCCATCGGAACGACTCAATCTCTAATCCAAAAATATCCCGCACTATTCACTTCCGTTAATTCATGAGAAAACACAAATGAAATCATTCAATATCAATGTCGGTGTCTTTTGCTTTGTAACCTTGATTACGTAAACTACAACATTTATATGAGTTAGAGGCAAGGTTACTGCTTTCGATAAATTTCTTGCTGGATTTTACGGTTTGCACAAAGTCATTTTTTTCGAAACTTTTAAGTCGATTATCAACTTACGAAATGGTTCGTGTTTGAAGCTGTTCAATAAACTCTCAGTTCGTATTTTTAACTATTTTTATCAGGTATAAAACACTCGGCTTCAAGTCGTTTCTTTATACCTTGATACAGTCGCTTGCACCTCAGTGGAAACACCGCCCGTCCGTTAAAACATGTTCAAAACATGACGTTCAAAAGTTAACCGTTTTCCGTTTTGAAATTGACACCGTGGGATTGGCAAGACGTGATTGGCTAAGAGCACAAACATGTACGTATCGAAGGGAAACTTAATATGCTTCCAAGGGAAACTTCTATGTTTGACGTTGAAATAGAACATAAACGGGCATGCAGAAGTGTTTTACAGTCGTTTGCACCTAAGTGGAAACACCGCCCTGACGTTATTAAACAGTACATAAATACAACAGTACATAAATACAACAGTATATTAAAAAGTTGTTGTTTATATGGAGTTTTAATATATTACTTTAATAACTGAGGAAACCTGCGGAAGGCAGGTGATAATTTTACGCTCAATAATCATTGATTGCATGCTTGCCGCAGTTCTCTTATTAAAGCAGTTTATTATTAAAGTTCCATGTATAAATAACACTATTTTTAATATACTTATATTTATATTTGTCAGTGCATGATAAACTGCTTATATTGCTATTCGGAGCTTCGTGTTGTCAAAGTTTAGCTGTATACACGAATCATACATTTTTTAATACACTACAGTGTATAATGTATAGTGCATAGTGCATAGTGCATAGTGTATAGTGTATAGTGCATAGTGCATAGTGCATAGTGCATAGTGCATAGTGCATTTAACAATTAGACAACGAGGCCGAGTTTTCTATTTAACAATTAGTCACCGAAGTCGAGGTGACTATCGGTGAATATTTACCGAGCCGCGAAGCGGCGAGGTAAATACACCGATAGTCACCGAGACTGAGGTGACTAATTGTTTTAGTATAATTTCAGAGGTTGATAAAAAACCAATCACGTTGAAACAAAAACTTTTAAACAACTGCTTTCATTTTAACAGTGGTGATTCTGTTTATTCACAGACGATGCTAGCAAGCCACAGTCTTTGTCAGTAAATAATTTCAAAAAAAGAGTAAACAACATCCTACTTTGGAATTGAACTTGTACATACACTCAAATATATGCTAAAAAGACTTTTATTCTGGTGTTTTGGATCATTTGTTACGGCTTTTTTGCACTTAATTCATGTTCAATCTTATGTTCTTCACTCATGACGAAGTTTTCGCCACATCGCTACGACCAAAACCTAGCCAAACCATACAAAAAATACGAAGAACTATAGAAAATATACTTCCTTACCTTTATAAAGTTTTGTTTTCACGATATTTGATATGTACAACATCTCAGTGATAAATGTTTTCAGTATTATGCTCTTTTGTTTGTCTCAAAAACTACAGACCCCATTTTGAAAAAAAATAATCAACAGTTCAATGGACCAACAAATTCTAAAATCTCATACTTCAAAATGACAACTCCGAGGGGGAGACTGAAACGAGTAAAGTCAGTGCAGTGTTGAATAAGTACCAGTCTCTTTTCCAAAACTACTTTTGAAGAACAATTTCTTGTGATGCAATAGTCACCGCGCTAGGCGGTGACTATCACCTCAGATTCACCGCTGAGCGGACCAATCAGAAAGCTGGAAAGCTTCTTTTCCACTATGAAATTATACTAAGAGCAGATAGTAAAAACGACATAGAAAACGAGGACGAGTTGTCTAATTGTTTTAGTATCAACCATAAACAACTTTTCTTTAACGTAAAGAAGTCTTATCAAACATTGTTCTAAATGTTCAGATAGTTTTACCTTTTTGTTTGCAGAAGTCTCCGCATACATAATGCAGAGCAGTTCGATGGCGTATGGTAAACAATCGCTCACAAAACACAAGATTGTAACTACTTTGCTTCAAATTTGGTGTAGATATACTCCATAGGCATAAGCGAATACATTTTCTTATTCGAAAATGTCAAACTGAATATATTTCCATTACTTTCGACCCAATGTTTTCTTCACTCGTACAAAAATTTTAGCAGACGCCATGTTTGATTTTTTAGCCTAGTTTCCAGGTTTTGCTTGCGGCGTGAATATGCCGTGGCTTCTGATTGGTCAGAATAGGAGTATTCCAGCTATAACAAGGTTTATCATTGGATAACGCTACCATTGTCTATCATCAATAGACAATGGTAGCTCAGTCAATCAGAAAGCCGGATTTGTAATAGACCACGAGTTGGTTGATACTAAAGTGTAATAGTGTATAGTGTATAGTGTATAGTGTATGGTGTATAGTGTGTATAGTGTATAGTGTATAGTGTATAGTGTATAGTGTATAGTGTATAGTGTATAGTGTATAGTGTACGGTGTATGGTGTATAGTGTATGGTGTATAGTGTGTATAGTGTATAGTGTATAGTGTATAGTGTATAGTGTATAGTGTATAGTGTATAGTGTATAGTGTATAGTGTACAGTGTACGGTGTATAGTGTATATAGTGTATAGTGTATATAGTGTATAGTGTATAGTGTATAGTGTATAGTGTATAGTGTATAGTGTATAGTGTATAGTGTATAGTGTATAGTGTACGGTGTATGGTGTATAGTGTATATAGTGTATAGTGTATAGTGTACGGTGTACGGTGTATAGTGTGTATAGTGTATAGTGTATAGTGTATAGTGTATAGTGTACAGTGTATGGTGTATAGTGTGTATAGTGTATAGTGTATAGTGTACAGTGTATGGTGTATAGTGTGTATAGTGTATAGTGTATAGTGTATAGTGTATAGTGTATAGTGTATAGTGTATAGTGTATAGTGTACAGTGTATGGTGTATAGTGTATATAGTGTATAGTGTATAGTGTATAGTGTATAGTGTATAGT
Organism: Paragorgia papillata; assembly: GCA_035771165.1. Taxonomy (NCBI): domain Eukaryota; kingdom Metazoa; phylum Cnidaria; class Anthozoa; order Scleralcyonacea; family Coralliidae; genus Paragorgia; species Paragorgia papillata. The sequence continues at coordinate 3,141,201 of JAWNZC010000354.1, forward strand.
GTATAGTGTATAGTGTATAGTGTATAGTGTACAGTGTATGGTGTATAGTGTGTATAGTGTATAGTGTGTATAGTGTATAGTGTATAGTGTACAGTGTATGGTGTATAGTGTGTATAGTGTATAGTGTATAGTGTATAGTGTATAGTGTATAGTGTATAGTGTATAGTGTATAGTGTATAGTGTATAGTGTATAGTGTATAGTGTATGGTGTATAGTGTGTATAGTGTATAGTGTATAGTGTATAGTGTATAGTGTACGGTGTATGGTGTATAGTGTGTATAGTGTATAGTGTATAGTGTATAGTGTATAGTGTATAGTGTATAGTGTATAGTGTATGGTGTATAGTGTGTATAGTGTATAGTGTATAGTGTATAGTGTATAGTGTATAGTGTATAGTGTATAGTGTACAGTGTACAGTGTATGGTGTATAGTGTGTATAGTGTATAGTGTATAGTGTATAGTGTATAGTGTATAGTGTATAGTGTATAGTGTATAGTGTATAGTGTATAGTGTATGGTGTATAGTGCATGTATAGTGTACAACCTCGTACCCAGGCTCTTTTCAACCCGCAGCGTGAAGAAAAGACCCTGGTATATCACGGTCACGTGACTACCAAAATCTGGTTGTGATAAATTTTGTTTGAACATGCAAGGGTGGGGTAGAGAGGATTTGAAGCTTCCGTTTGAGAAAAGACTTCGATCTTCGATCAAGGGTTCAGCGCTACGTGTATGGGCACGATATGACTATGATTTTCGAATATGTTCGGCCTGCAATCATCCCGGCTTACCGGGCTAGCCCGCTCCATGTAATCGTTTCGTGCGAAGCTAAAAAACGCTTTTGTAAGTTAACGGTAGTATATCATTTAAAGGTATTTAAACTTACTCTAGTTTGTAGTCCGGAGTTTCTTCTTTCTTTTCATCATCCTGCTCTCGAGGATCTTTCAAAACAAAGTCCACTAAGAAAGACATAAGGAAAGGAATGAATGGAAAGATTGGAAGAAAGGAAAGAAGGAAGGAAGGAAGGAAGGAAGGAGGGAGGGAGGGAGGAAGGAGGGAAGGAAGGAAGAAAGGAAGGACGGAAGGAGGGAGGGAGGAAGAAAGGAAGGACGGAGGGAGGAGGAAGGGAGGGAAGAAAGGAAGGAAGGAAGGATGAAAGGAAGGAAAGAAGGAAGGGAGAGAAAGAGGGAGGGAAGTATGAAAGGAAGGAAGGAAGGAAGGAAGGGAAGTATGAAAGGAAGGAAGGAAGTCAGGGAGGGAGGGAAGTATGAAAGGAAGGAAGGAAGGGAGGGAGGGAGGGAGGGAGGGAGGAAGGGAGGAAGAAAGGAAAGAAAGAAGGAAGGAAGGAAGGAAGGAAGGAGGGAGGGAGGGAGGAAAGGAAGGAGGGAAGGAAGAAAGGAAAGAAGGAAGGAAGGAGGGAACGAAGAAAGGAAGGAGGAAAGGAAGGATGAAAGGAAGGAAAGAAGGAAGGGAGAGAAAGAGGGAGGGAAGTATGAAAGGAAGGAAGGAAGAAAGTCAGGGAGGGAAGTATGAAAGGAAGGAAGGGAGGGAGGGAGGGAGGGAGGGAGGAAGGAAGGAAGAAAGGAAAGAGGGAAGAAAGGAAAGAAGGAAGGAAGGAAGGAAGGAAAGGATAGGAAGGAAGGAAGGAAGGAAGGAAGGAAGGAAGGAAGGAAGGAAGGAGGGAGGAAGGAAGGAAGAAAGGAAATAAGGAAGGAAGGAAAGAAGGAAGGAAGGAAGGAAGGAAGGAAGGAAGGAAGGAAGGTGGGAGGAAGGGAGGAAGGAAGGAAGGAAGGAAGGAAGGAAGGAAGGAAGGAAGGAAGGAAGGAAGGAAGGAAGGAAGGAAGGAAGGAAGGAAAGAAGAAGGAAAATGAGGAAAGAAAGGAAGTAGCCAGGCAGATATCATTACCTATGGCCTTCTTGACGCTCAACAGATAATCTTCACGCATTTCGTCTGAGAGATTTTCAATGCTACTCTCTAGTCCACCCTGAAAATTAGAAGAAGCCGTGTGTGTAAGTGCGGCTTTTTTTACGCTAAGCTGGACCACTGCATTTTGCGATAGCGTCAATTGCACCTGCTTAAATGAGAAGTTTCTTGAGGACCTAACAAAATAGCGGCCTTAATTATATGAAGACATTTTATGCAATACAAAAATATTAGGAACTTGAAATTTAGTGATGTGTACCTTCAAAGATTGTGGAACAAGGTTAAGAACGTGTTCAAGCCACAAGTCTTCCATTGGTGCGACATGTTCTGTGTCGATACCATGGTGAATGTAATAATAGTATCGCTAAAGACAAAACAAAATAACAATAGATCTTGTTATATACCAAAGACTTTCGGTTGCCAAAGATTATTATTATTATTATTCTTTATTTAAGGAGGATAAGTTTTTCAGCAGAGCTGGTGGGGTCCTCCATTTACAGCTAAGACCTATAGGTGTTGGTTTTACGGAGGGAGGAAAACCAGAGAACCTGGCGAAAAACCCTCGAAGCACAGGAGAGACCAACTAAACTCTACTCACACGAGTCCCCACCACGAGAACGGGGCTATTCCCAGACGGATTCCCAGATGAAATCCTATTGGTCGAATCATGGTCACGTGTTGTTCAACAAACTCAATGTTCCTTTCTGCCCAGGGAAACAGTGCAATGTTTCCCTCTGACGTCAGCTTTAACCATGCGTTGTTCACGTGAATACACAATTATTGCATCAGATCAAGAACACTTTGGACTCTTCGGAACATTTTGAAAACAAGAGCTTGTTTCGAGCTTGTTTGCATGGTAGGAAATAGTCAATTTTCAAAGAAGGTCTGAAGAACACCTGGAGAATTTGTACTTGCCGAGTCTGGTGTATTTGTTTGGTTGAATTGAAATACGAAGACAAAGTCAAAGTGTTTTGGTAAGTCTTTTTGCCTTTTGCAAGTTTCGAGTCAACTTGGTATTTTGTATTTTAAAAGTCTTTGGTATACAACAAAACGCTTGTTGACTTTTGCCTCGAGAAACATCGAGTTTTACGGTCCCTCAGCCTTCAATGTCACACTCGGGCTAAAGCCCTCGGGTTACATTGAAGCCTTTGGGTCCGTAAAACTCGATGTTTCCCTCGGCGCCAATCAACAAGTGTATATTATCAAATTCATTAAACATTCATGAAGAAAATTCAAAAGAAATGAATATTTAATCAATATCTGTAAATCGCGCATACAGATTCGTCCTGATTTACATAAACCTTTTCCTCAATTTAGTTAGCTAAAATCACTCTAACTTGAAAAATAGTTTGAAAACATGGCTATTTAGATGCGTCCATTTGATAAGTGCGATAAAGCATTCGCAGCCGATCTGTATCCGATTTACAAGGCGAGCTGCAAGCGAGCCGTAGTAAATCAGATACAGATCGGCTGCTCATACTTTATCTATTACTTAACGTTTTGTTAGTTCTTGCGGTATCAAGCTGGGTTTTTTTTTGGAATATGCAAATAAAGTTGTGATGAAGTCAATAACAACGTGAACCAACAACTGAACAGCATTGCGGGTACACACGTAAAAATCGCACAGCTTGTTAACCCGTTACTGGCCACAGTTGCCTTTTGGCAACTTATTAATTTTACTCTGGCTAACGCCAGACGATTTTACTCTGGGCAATACCAGACGATTTTACTAGTCAAGGGGAGAGCCCCCGGAAATCTGGCCAATAAAGGGGTAAAAACGATCACCTTTAACCCTTTACTGGCCACAGTTGCCTTTTGGCAACTTATTAATTTTACTCTGGCTAACGCCAGACGATTTTACTCTGGCTAACACCAGACGATTTTACTCCAGCTAACGCCAGACGATTTTACTCGTCAAGGGGATAGCTCTCGGAAACCTGGTCAATAAAGGGTTAACAGGTTGTGTTCGCAAGGCTGTTAACAGGTTGTAACAATGCTGTTCATTCAACAAGCTCCTACAACCTTGTTAGCATCAGCCTGTAACAACTTGTAACACGTCTGTTGGAGTCATATCAACCTTATTACAAGTTGTCAACACCGTTACAGGCCTGTCAACAACCTGGGACAACCAGTGCGAACACATGACGGTGACAGCCTGTTGGAACAGCCTTGTAACAACTGGTTTGCAGGTCTGTAACAGCTTGCGCGTTTTTACGTGTGCACGTCTTAATAGTAAAACATATTATCAGGACGTTCGAAAATAAAGGTGAAATTCACACAAAATTAACGTCATCACTACTTTACTTGCATCTTAAAAAATACTAAATAACTCATAAGAAACCCAATTCAATACTAAAAAATAGGTACGCACCGCGTACATGTTTGCGTTCGTTGGTGTTCATGTCACGGGTTAAAGGTCATTTGCTTCCTTGCATTGGGGAACTAATCTATCTTAAGTTTGAGCTGCGAGGTTTGGATGCAGATATTGTTTATTTTATTCAGTTAGTCTTCGAGTGAAAGTTACACGGAGCAAAACTTTTTTCATACTACCAATATATTTTACAGTATTCCTTAAAGGGCAATAGCACTAAAAATTAAGTTTGTCTAATTTGAAAGAACTCATAAAATTCTAATAGAACATCCTTTACAACTTTTTCGTATCTCTCTTCGTTTTCAAGATATTTCAATTTGTTTGATATGTAAATGAGATGGTCTCTGACGTCAGGTGTGGGGTAAAATATTTTCACATGTAGCAAAACCAGTTATATCTCTAAGTTTGTTCAGCGGAATCATTTGAAACTATGCACATAAAAACTCCTTGCGACGCTGAACATTTCATGTTAGATATGTAAGTGATTTTGCTCTGTATGAAAATATTTTACCCCACTCCTGACGTCAGAGACCATCTCATTTACATATCAAACAAATTGAAATATCTTGAAAACGCAGAAAGATACGAAAAAGTTGTAAAGGATCTTCTATTACAATTTTACGAGTTCTTTCAAATTAGACAAACTTAATTTTTGTTGCCAATCCCCTTTAATACACTTCGGCATAGTCATTCAAAAGTATGCCATGGTCTGGAAACTCAGCTAAAGTCTTTGTTCTATCTTTTTGTTCGCCTTTATGCATTTTTGTGCACGGTGCACGGTCACTGAACCCATTGTATTTTAGTATAATAAACGAATTATCCAATAGCAACGTTTCAGTTCAATCACTCACCCGTGCTATTTAAATATTAATAAACCTAAAACAAAGGATGTGCACGGTGTAAGGTACGGTTCAACATAAAATCACAGCTCATTATAGGCGCTTTGAAGTTTGCCGAGTTTCCAGACCATATCTCTATTGAGAGATACTTTTTCTTTGAGTTTAACTTACGACGGCTTGTACAGTAAAAACATACGAAAAAACTTTACCAACTCAAGCTGAAAACACTAATAACGTATATCTCTATTGACTATGATTTTGGGGTCTGTCCCACTTCCAACATAAGGCTGCACTCATTTTAAATAAGTGTTTTCAATACTAACCAGTATATCCTTCTCAACAGGAGTAGGAGAGCCAGTATGAGACAAAGGAGGAAGCTCACCATCCGATGATGATGGTCTGCTCGGTGGTTTTTCATTTTGCCTAAGGTGAAATTACTAATTAGACCAAGTAAACTCAATTCTTATAACTGAAACGCGAACTTCGGGGAAGATATAGTTAAAAGTCGGCTATATTACGTCGCTTTCAGTTCTACTACAAACTGTCCCCTACACGGTCAAAACCTAACGCACAGCGTAGGGACCTGAATCCAACGTAATATACGAAAATCCTGACTTCATTTTTAAAGCGTGATTGACTGAAGTTAGAGTTCCAGATGTGGAAAATGACGTTCACTGATTAAAACTCATTCACTATAGACCATATTCATAAATGGCCGGGGAATTAATATTCTTTTATGTGCATATAAATTAGCCCCTCTGAACTCGTTTTCATGTGCGAAATTCAAAATAATCTTTACTCTAAAACGAGGTCAGAGATTTATATGCACATAAAAGGATTTTAAATCATCAGGCAACTTATCTCTTATCTGATATCTCTTATCGGATATCTCTTATCTGATATATATATATATATATATATATATATATATATATATATATATATATATATATATATATATATTATATATATATATATATATATACAATTTCTTCATCTAACAAATAATTACATACATAATGATATTGACCAAGGAGCTTCGGAAGGCTTCTCTGTCTCGTTTGTGAGGAGGTTGCAACACTGAGCCAGATTGCTTCTTGGATCCTCCAGGGGGGGTGGGTGATAATGGTGTAGTGTGACTACTTTGGCCACCTATCTCCCATGCCTTGCTTCTTTGACCTCTCTTTGAAGCTGAGTCTAGTGTAAAAAGGTATGCCATTTTAAAGTCAAATGTTCACTCAGTCAGGTATAATATATATACAGGTATTATGCAGGCCTTTTTGTAAGGAAAACTGCATGTATGTGCGGTAATTCGCACGCGTAAATAATTTTGCACGTACGTTAAAACTTATCAATTACGCCACAGAAATATGAACCGCAGACCTAACTTTTATATTTTCTACACATCTGAAAAAGAAAGCTGCGTTGCTTGATATTCATTATTTCATTGTAAGACGTTATCTTTCGCTTTGACGTATTAGTTTAGTTCTAAAAACCTACTACGCTGTGAAAACTGTTACAGTAACCTACGCTTAAAGACGATATACCTTTCATTGCAAGACCTTACGTTGTGAAACCTTACGTTACGTTGTGAGACCTGACGTTACGTTGTGACACCTTCCGTTACATTGTGAGACCTTACGTTACATTGTGAGACCTTACGTTACATTGTGAGACCTTACGTTACATTGTGAGACCTTACGTTACATTGTGAGATCTTACATTACGTTCTGAGACCTTACGTTGCATTGTAAGACCTTACGTTACGTTGTGAGATCTTGCGTTACGTTGTGAGATAAATGCGTTACGTTGTGAGACCTTGCGTTACGCTGTGAGACCTTACAATACGCTGTGAGATCTTGCGTTACATTGTGAGATCTTGCGTTACGTTGTGAGACCTTACAATACGCTGTGAGATCTTGCGTTACATTGTAAGACCTTACGTTACGTTGTGAGATCTTGCGTTACGTTGTGAGATAAATGCGTTACGTTGTGAGACCTTGCGTTACGCTGTGAGACCTTACAATACGCTGTGAGACCTTACAATACGCTGTGAGATCTTGCGTTACATTGTGAGATCTTGCGTTACGTTGTGAGACCTGACGTTACGTTGTGAGACCTTACATTACATTGGGAGATGTGACATTACTGAAACTTTCACACATTTTCACAATTGACAACATTATTTGTCAAAGACAGACAATATTAGGAAAGAACTACCAGTCTTTTGGCAAAAAGAATCACCTGGTGTTATACAGAGTAAATTAAATAACAAAATTGCCATTTTTAGCCCACTCAGCCATAAATGTGTTAATCAATTAAATATTATGTATGTGGCTCAAGTTTCTGGCCCAAGTCCTAAATCTTTTTTCTTGTTTTAGATTCTAATTTACATGCATAATATAAACACCAGTGGCTGGATGAAAATATTTTTAGGGAAAAAACCCTAAGGATTTAAGAAATAATTACAATTAGTTATATATTCTTACCAAGATGACCTGTTTTTTCTTCATTGCTTCTGCTGTGCCCTAGCTGAAATACAGGGGCAGTTTCTTGCCATTTTGGCTTCTGCCTTGTCTATATAATACATATTATATTAAATAATCAAATATACATAATATTTAACAAATAGATTCCATTTTGCCGTTGTCTGTTCAGTTATAGATGCACAGATGACGTCACAACGTGGTAAGAACAAAAAAGTGGCACACGAGACGCAGTCGAGTGGGTCACTGATGTTCTTACCACGTTGTGACGTCTTCTGTGCATCTATAACTGAACAGACAACAAAAAAATGGAATCTATTTGTTTTATACAATACAAAAACTTAAAAGCTTTTTATAAAAACCCTGTCGGATTTTGGGGCATGAAGAAAGAAAAAAACGAGTCAGCTGACGTGATCTGACGTGATCCATGTGTCTGTCCTCTAATAGATCATGGGCAACAACCAATGAAAACACGCATAGCAACAAGGGTATTGTATAAATATATATATTACATTTTTCTTGATATTTTATATTTTCCACTTTTGTGCAAGCTCACTTCTTATATATAGAGTATATATATATATATGCATGACCGAGTAAACGAGGTTAATAAAGCATTTATTATATGGCTATTTCAAGTTTTTCGATAATTATTGTATCAAACTTAGTGTGAAAATCTTAGAAATTCACGCGAGCAAAATCAACATCCGGGACAGTGGTCCGGATACAGAAAAAGATGGACTATGGTCCAGATACGCATTTTTATGGACCGTGTGTTGACCAATCAGAACTCAGGATATTACAAAGCCATATAATAAATATATATATACACCTCTGAAGATGTTGTTTCTGTTTAGCAAGGGTGGACATAAACAGCATTTTCATATATTAATGTATATATATAATAATAATGTATATATTATATATATACTGTATACATGTATATATATATACATTGCGAAGCTGAAGATTGCCTATGGGCATGAAACTTTAAGTAGCAATGTATATTCAGTTTTAAGTGAATATCAACTCTACCAAAAAGTATTGAGCACTCTTCGAGCTATACGCAACAAAATCTGGTTTATATATATTCCAGATTGGAAAGTTTGTCGCTTGCGGGCGAGAAATCCCCGCGCACTTTTTGGTCATGCAGCTGCAGCCGCGCCTGCGCACTTTCAAGTACGAGCCAGTTGCGCACGCCGGTCCGTGCCGCACTTGAAGTTTTTCAACCGTGCGTGATTTTTTTTTAACAAAATGCACATGTTAATAGACAGAAATTATATAACGTGATTAGGCATTGCCATAGGCACGGTTTTGAACAGACTCTTATAATCCTTTTACTGATTTACATCCTGTTTTGTTATATGTCTCTTGAGCTAGCCAATCAATCTTAAACATTTGACATTCCGATGGTAGTTTCATCTCAAAAATGTGTCATCATGCCAACATATTTGCGATAGTATCAGGTGGCAAAAGTACGCTTGCACAATTGTGAGCAAAAAAAAATGAGAAAAGCGAAACTGCCCGCGCAAAATTGCGCCCAAAATTTGGTCTCGCCCGCGCATTTTGCAAACTTTCCAATCTGGTATACATTGGCCTGAATCCGTCTGATAATTTTCCATGCAGATCTCATTCTCATGTCTTAATAATATATGACTGTGTGAAAATTTGCTTACCTCTGGCAGTTGGGGAAGAAACCTTATAGGTAGTTTGGGATCTTTCCCTTTATTTTTCTAGAAGAAAAAATATATAGTAAACCATCTCGATCTAGTACTATATTATATCCATTTTTATTTATCATTATTATTTTTTAATTTTTAATTTCAGAACAATTAAGTGACTTGTAATATAAAACATGTAATTCAGCTTTTTTAGTAATAAACATATCTAAAAAACTAAATAAATTTAGAGTCGCTATTATGCATGCATCGATGTACAGTTCTTATATAGGCAAACTGAACTAGCCATGCATCCTAAAATGGGACGATTTCTCAGCTTAACAAATGATATAGTATAAAACTAATTTTCAAGTTATAATACTATCAAGTTGGCACGCTAGGAACATTTAAATGTGAGGCTCATGTCGAAATAGACACATGCAAGAGTAAAGTAGATGCAATAAAGCTGATCCGTCAAATAAGACGCACGTTGTTGTATTTTATAAATTATAGCCAGACTGGCCCAAACAGAGTTCGCTTTCTTATTTTTGTGCTTTAAATCACAAACCACGTTCACTAAATACAGTGAGTTTCAAAAATCGACCTTTCTCTTTCTTTGTTGTAAAAGGCAAAGGCTAGAACTACAGCTACTGAAAGGATTGACGGCTGAAAAGCATTCGTTAAAATAGTACACGGTTTCAAGACTACAAACATTCACGTTAATACATTAAGGTTTTGAATAGCGTATACGTACCGGTTGATACCCAGGTGTCGGTGACTCCATAGATTATGACTTGTAGAACATCGGTTTGCTTTAATTTTTTACATTTTCTTGGCTTTTCAAGGAGTTATTTTCAATTGAAAAGCACACTAGATCAAAACGATACGACGGCCATCTTTGTCCAGTGTAAACGTGGGTTGCTAGGCAACCGATACTGCTCGGGAAAAGAGATTGGAAACTACTGTTTTCACAAAACTTTAAATTCCGCTGCATGTGCGCTGTAACTAAATAACTAACCAATAAGTGAAATATAAAAGTAGTGTGCTGCGTAGGCAGTGTTGAAATACAAATCGAAATATAGTAAGGTTAGAGCCGTTAGAGTGCTGCCGAAATTATTGAACGTAGTTGCTAACGTTTCGAGCGAAGGCCAACCAACCAACCAACCAACGGCTAACCAACCAACTAACCGTAACTATATTAGTGTTTCCAGCTTGAGTTGGTAAAGTTTTTTCGTATATTTTTGCTGTACAAGCTGAGTTTAACTTACGACAGCTTGGACAGCTAGCTAGCTAGCTAACTAACTAACTTTAACTAACTAACTGACTACCTGACTACCCGACTAACTGACTACCTGACTACCCGACTGACTGACCACCTGACTGACTGACTGACTACCCGACTGACTGACTGACTGACTACCCGACTGACTGACTGACTGACTGACTGACTGACTGACTGACTGACTGACTGACTGACTGACTGACTGACTGACTGACTGACTGAACTAACTTTAACTAACCAACTAACTTTAACTAACTAACTAACTAACTAACTAACTAACTAACTAACTAACTAACTAACTAACTAACTAACTAACTAACTAACTAACTAACTAACTAACTAACTAACTAACTAACTAACTAACTAACTAACTAACTAACTAACTAACTAACTAACTAACTCACTCACTCACTCTATCTATTGTTGCAATAGATATACCAGGCGGGAAACGTAATTTGAAAATGAAAATAAGTGCCCAGCAAATAACTTTAACATTAGGACATAACTTCAAAGATAAAATTTTAATCAACCAACCAACCAACCAACCAAATAATAAGCATGTTATTAGTATTAAATGTGTAAATTGGGCAATACTTCTCCTGCAACAGAACATTGTGTATGTAAGTTCGCCAATTTTAACGTCACACATTACCATTTTGGAAACACAAACTTCGACATAACAAAAATAAAAGCTCAACAAAACAGAAAAATATTTTGGCATTCAACTACCCGCTTTACAACAGTAATATCGGTAATATCGTATTTATCTGAGTAAATACAACTTTCTAACTCGTCAAAATGATGTTTATTTTTGAAAATATTACACAATTGTGCACTTTGCACTGAAATGAATGAATGAATATCATGAAATCAAAATAACAAAAGTAATGGGGTTCATGCATGTAAAGTGAGTCGGAATCCAAAAGCAGCGTTTTTGCGTCACTCAACCGTGCTAATTAAGTTTAAATAAGCGAAAAACGTACAAAGGAGTTTAGGGTACGAAGTGTAAAGTGTAAAGTTTGTCCGGCTTGCAGCAGGGGCGTCGTGGCCGGGGTAGGGGGTGGGGTGGGGCAGGGGGCCATGGTTGGAAAGTGTCAGAAATGTAGAAACGTTGTGGTTTTGTCGAAATTTTGGACATGGTAAACAAAAGAAGCAAAAGAAAACAATTGCATGCAATGACGCGGATGTTTTACTTATGCTTGTTCTTTTTATTGAATATTTTGCGGTTAAATATTATTTTGACTAATACAACCATAATTCATCGGAAATACAGTGCAACTTGCAGTGCCTATAGCAGCGCTTTATATTCTACATGCGAGTTCTTTCGTTTGTTAGTTTGTTCGTGCAGAGTCAATAGGCACGTACAGTACCGCTGATATCTATGCTAGGCGTAAACTCGCGCGCTAATTTCTTTTGGCTTGTGAGTTGAACATTTCCATGCATGTATCCTTCTAAAGCTCTGTGATAACAGTTTTTCCTTGAAATGATACTATTACTATTAAATTTATTATATGTATTTTACCTTGTATGTCAGAAATGTATGTATGTATGTCGGAAAAATGTTGTTGCATGCTTGTCGGAAAAATTGTGCTCTTGACCACCCCTAAAATCTCAGAGCCACGACGCTCCTGGCTTGCAGCGCATTTCTGGATTGACCATGAAAATGTGAAATTCAAAAAATGCATATGACTATATGTATAGGTAATAGCATTGTTTCGAGTGCAATTTGGGAAAAAACATGCACGAGTGAGTTTTTCAAATACTGTCAAAATAGCACGAGTCCGAAGGACGAGTGCTATTTGAAGTATTTGAAAAACTCACGAGTGCATGTTTTTTTCCAAATTGCACTCGAAACAATGCTATTACTTATTAATAATATACATGAAAAAATGTTCAAAACAACTGTACTAACATTTTAACGTACGTGTTTAGCCGTCCACTCCTCGCATATTTATTTGTTAAAAAACGCTTCGCTTCCTTTACTACTTGAAAAAGTTTACTCGAGGCATAAAGAAGCTTCTGGTCTTCTTGTAGGTACTTCACTTGGCAATATTAAAGCATAACTAGCTTCAAATTTGAACAAATTATCCCCAAAACCGCCGAATCTTGGCCGCCATCTTTGTTTGTTTTGTGTCGGAAAAAATCCGCTGTACAATCAATTTGATTGGTTCTTAGTGATAACACATTTTTGCACTGTGATTACAGATTTTTGCACTGTGATTACAGATTTTTGCACTGTGATAACACAATTCTGCACTGTTGTTTGGGATTAACTGCACTGGAATCAGCCAATCACAGTCGAGATATTTTTTCATGTATATTATTAACATCGTTAATGCTAAGAAGACATTTTTGGTTTCCTGATTCAAACAAAATTTTGGCATATTTAAAAACGACTGGCGATGAAAATCTGATGAATGACATTTCGTCTGACTTTCGTCGCACGAAGATAGTTCAGTCTTTTAAAGTCAGTTTAAAGACTGACTAAGTCGTGTAATAGAACAGTAACCAAGCTTGGGTAGGAACAACAGACAGTGATACAAACAATGAAAGAATAATGCCTCGACACTTAAAATTTCCCGCGGTCCACTTCGTAGATCAGACAGTGAATTAAACGGCAGTATTTCGTCTTAACTGAAGAGCATCCAACTGCTCTAGGACAAATGTTATTGTTTCTTGACGAACGAGTTTGAGTTGAGCCTCTAAATTTCGGATTCTTTGATTAGCTTCGGTTAAATCGTTGCTTTGTTTATCATTCTCGTCTTTTAATCTCTTGTTTTCGTCTAATAGAACTTTGCACGCCTATAGAGTATAAACAATAACAGTGACAACAAGGAAGACAAGAACAACGACAACAATAATAGCAACAACAACGACAAGGACAATGACAACGACCAAGACCATAACAATGAAACGCATTTGATAACAAGGTGCACCGGAAGCTACTTAAGGCGGCGGGAGCAGTCGTATAAAAACGCCACTTTTTCTCAGCATTAATTTTTGCACAGTTAATAAAGGCTTATTAACCTCGTTTTCTCGGTCTGTACGGGAAAGTATTTGCCTGAGGTTTTCGTACAGACCGAGCGACGAAGGAGCGAGATTTGTGCGAGAGAAACCGAGGGCAAATACTTTCCCGTACAGACCGAGAAAACGAGGTTAATAAGCCTTTTATTATATGGCTTTTGGTTTGTTTTCTTATCTGTTTTTAGTTCTACGTTTGTCTTGATCAGGTGTCGCTGTTCACCTTAGTTCTTACTTTTGAGCTTGTTCGTTTATAAAAAGAAACACTGATGTTTCAGGACGTATTATTGTTCAAAATTTTCCAACGAATATATCTAATTCGCTTTTATTTTCATTCAAATCAACTCAGTAATTTTTCCGCCAAAACTTGCAGGTCATTAAAAAGGACGTAATGCCCTCTCACAGTGCCGAGAGGGCATTACGGCTTTTTCCGGACTTCTCAGCAACCAATCAGCGTGCGCCGTTTGGCGTAATGACCCGAAAACAAGCCCAGCCATATAATAATGGTAGTTAATTGGTAGTTTGGTAGTTAATTGGTAGTTTGGTAGTTAATGTTCGCCAATTATGCTCTATAGCATACAATAACCAAAAAGCATTACAGTATATAATGAATTATAATGTATTGAAAAAGTAAATTCAACGACTTAATAGAGCGTTTTCATCTGACGTCACGGCGGCCATATTGGTGTACCAAAACAATGAAATGGCGGCTACATTGGTGTACGCTATGGGAATTAGCTCTTTCTTATTCAAATATTTTGTATTGTTTCACCACCCCAATGGGGCCACCGATCACGTGGGTGAAAACGGTATATTGTACATATTGATTCTACATTCCTATTTACCCCAATCTCATACCCAGAGCCTGCGATCCTTTTGGTCATTACCAAGGATCAGAGGCTCTGGGAAACTCCTATGAAAAAAAAACCAAATTTGGGTTTTTGTTCCCAGTCCTCTGGTTCCCAGTTCCCTATAATTTGTTACTGTCATCGACGATCTTTAGCTTGTTCGAAGACCAGGGAAAATATTTGTTTACCAATAAAGAATGGCCCAGTATGCTTTACAAAGCTCTTGACAAAGCATTGCGATACAAATGGTCTTTCTTATAGCTTTTCTCTAAATCGTCAACCGGACGATTTAACGAGAGTGTTTTATATGTCCGCGTCGCCATCGGCACTCGGCAGTGATCGGCTCAGCCGCTCAGGTAAGGAATCGTACTTTCTGTCAGGAATTTTTGGCTAAACTACATCGACCTTGTATTCTCTAATATAATTTTAAAGTTCTGAGACGAAACTGCGGAGAATTACGAGACGAGTCAGACGAAGGATGTTTGGCGACGAAGCGAAAATAATGACAGTTTTAACTTGTAAATTGTCGGGATTTTTACTGTTTTGAATTATTTCATGTGTTCAATTGTATTTTGGGTCTGTCGTGTATAATTCTGTGTTACAAAACGTCGAGAAATCGATTAAACACGTTAGCAACGTGCACATTATTTGAAATTTTACTGTTTTTAAACTAACTAACTCCAATCAAGAGTTCCCCAGAGCCTCCGTTCCTTGGTAATGACCAAAAGGATCGCAGGCTCTGGGTACGGCGTGGTCTGCAGCAATAAATTAGCTTGTGAGACATTTGCGGTATTAATACAAAAGTCATTTAATACAATAATACAACAGGTAGAAAACATTCCTCTTACGAAAAAGGGCATGATTGGTTACCCGCGTGGCTCCGGCGCCCCTGTTGATAACTACAGTACTCCAACAGTAACTTTATAATATAATAAACTTTTCCAACCTCGTCAGACTTTTCTAGTCTCACGGATATAGCGTCTACTTCGTCTACTCCACCGTCTTCGTTCTTGGTGTCTGCTTCCGAATTATGGATCTGCCCCATCATTCGAGATTTCCTCTTGTTCCTCCACTTGTTTCGTATAGCATCGGCTTTATTAGAGGCTCTCTCCAAAGCTGAAAATTCAATCAATCAATCAATCAATCCAATCAATCAATCGATCGATCAATCAATCAATCGATCAATCAATCGATCGATCAATCAATCGATCAATCAATCAATCTGAATCAATCAATCTGAATCAATCAATCTGAATCAGTCAATCAATCAATCAATCCTTCCGTCCGTCCGTCCGTCAGTCAGTCAGTCAGTCAGTCAGTCAGTCAGTCAGTCAGTCAGTCAGTCAGTCAGTCAGTCAGTCAGTCAGTCAGTCAGTCAGTCAGTCAGTCAGTCAGTCAGTCAGTCAGTCAGTCAGTCAGTCAGTCAGTCAGTCAGTGAAATAAAAGTAGTGTGCTGCGTAGGCAGTGTTGAAATACAATCAGTCAATCAATTCATCTATCCATCCATCCATCCATCCATCCAAATATATCCTTACTTGAAGCGTTGAATGTATTCGGAGAAGCAGGAGAGAGCGTTTTACTTCGACAGTCGATGACCACTTGTCCTTTGCACGCCTTGTGACAATTAATGCTACAGTCTAAAACAAAAGAATACAGTTGCAAATTAATATGTTGAAAAACATGCCATTTTCACATAGTAAGTTGATTATGGCTAGTTCAAATTTATACGGCACAAAATGAAAAACGTTGAGTTATAGAATATAGCTGCAAACGTACCTTTGCATTTGAATCCTTGCTTTATTAACCCCCAAAGCTACAAAGTGAAGAAACGGCTTTATCATTTCACCTTTCATCAAATCACATGTACACCACACCACATCACATGACACCACACTACATCGTATCATATCACATAAAATACATCACCTATGTCTACTTGGTAATTTCAAAGTTGGTGAGTTATTTGATGACTGTCGAGAGAGGCATCCTATCCTACACTTACCTACCCCCCACACACACACACACTGTGGTAGGCCGAGTTTAGGTTTCGGCTTCGTTTCGGTTTCTTCCTTTTTATATTTTTTTATTATTGTTTTTTTGGGGGTGTCACGAATGTGCAATTGACGATACCTGAAAAAATGGCGGCGGTACATTTAACCACAATGCGTTGCGACCTCAAATCAGCTCAAATAACAACTAAACATTGTTTAGCATGTTAAGATGGATTAAGTAAGCAAGAACTTCATTCCTACCAAAGTTGATGTTTTTAAAGACCTATCTTCCGATAATTGTACAAGAAACAATATTTATTATGCGCAAAGGATTGTGGTTAAATGTACAAGTCACCATCTTTTTCGGTATTGTCAATTATTGCTCACTACTTCCCATATATGGAGCCTACGCTTCCAGTCTTTGGATTTCGATCGATCACTTCGAAAATTGACCGATAGTCATGCCTATTCTGTGGTTGTGTGAAGCAACATTGGATCCTGATCAACAATACGAGCAACTTATTTGGAAAACCTACCAACACTTTGGCAAAAGGCAAAGCTGGTTTAAAAGAAAGAACTCGCAAAATCGAGCACAAAACATCAACAGCTTAAAGCCTATGATGCCTCGCTGGAAGCGATTTCGAAACCGGAGATGTTGTCGGTCAATGAATCGCAGTGAAATGTTTACTTAAGACTTCCAAATTCAAAACTTCTCCAAAATATACGAGAGAAACAAGAAGACAGAATGGACGAGTTGCGAAGGAGACGGAAATATGCATGCTGTGTTCACATCAGTACAATATTACTAGATTAACTTCACGGGGCTGTATTAAGATTCCTTGCTATTTGTTTACGTGTGTATCAGACTTAAGGTGGCTCCCTACGGTAATTTCAATAGGGGACTGGTGACTAGAAATAGTATCGCTACGCATGCGTAAATAGCGATCTTGTCGATTCGAAATTCTATGACCGCGTCGACATCGATGTTAGATTGTAGACGTTTTCTTCGGTGAATTTTGCTAAAATTTTGTAAATAAGTAGCTTATAAAAACTTCTAAAGTATATATAATTTTTAAAAATTTTCATAAGACAGAACTTTTTTAAATCGATAATTTTTATAGCGAAAAATCTGTAAATACAACCCTCTCTGATTTTGTGCATGGATATGCTCCACAACAGTATCTATCACCTCAGTAATTTTTAAAAAATTTCACCGAAGCAAACTGAAGACATGCCGCTTCAATTATGCAATATTTGAAAATATACCAAAGTTCCAACGTCATTATTACCATGGTAACAGCAAAGAATTGAACTTTTTGGTAGGTATTTTGTATCTGCAGTAGTTCTGCCATAGTAGGGTCTACTTGACATTTATCTAATAAGTTTTTAAACTTGTGAATAACATTAGATAATGAGCGTATGAAATAGCGCGTATTTATTGAAACTATAGGGAGCCACCTTAATGCGCGGCTGTGGTTATTTTCATTGTACAGTTAAAGGTACTTTTAGCTTTCGGAGTCTCAGAACTACATTGCATATTAA
The DNA here is from genome assembly GCA_035771165.1 of Paragorgia papillata. NCBI lineage: Eukaryota > Metazoa > Cnidaria > Anthozoa > Scleralcyonacea > Coralliidae > Paragorgia > Paragorgia papillata. Next base: position 3,159,159 of record JAWNZC010000354.1, read on the forward strand.
ACTACATTGCCTCTGAAAATGTTGCACTTTTTAACAAACACTTAATATGTGCACGCTGTTTCGAGTGCATAAGCTTATGCCAAGCTGCATTGCTATAAGTAGCCCCAGTGAACGCCTAAGTAGGCGTCTTAATTGTTACAGTGTAACAAACTAACTAATTTTCTTTTTCCAAATTCAAGTGCAGCTTCCAAGAAATTTCAAGGTCCGAACAAACCCAGTTTTAAAGTCCTTAAAAAAAACTAAAAATAACTTCTATACAGTTAGTGTACTCACCATTCCTCCACAATGCTCACAAAAGTTCGGAGTAAGGTAAGTTGTTTCTTGGAAATTATGAGTAAAGTCTCGTCCTAAAGCGCGGTAATTCGCTTTCAAAAAATAGTTCTTCATCTCTTGCTTGGTAACAACGCCGTCACTGTTAGCAAAGATTAAAATGAAGTTGTAAAAATCATCCTCCTCCTCCACGTTTTCACAACCTCTCGTAAGTTCTCCTCCTTCTCCCCCCCCCCCCCCCCCCCCCCCCCCTTCGTCTCTCCCCCTCCTTTTTCTCTCCACCCTCCTTATCTCCCTCATCCTTCTTCTCCTCCAACCACCAACACCACCATTATCACCACCATCGTCACCCCCATCATCGCCATCACCAACACCACATTATCACCATCATCACCACCATCACTGCCACCAATCCATCATCACATTATCACCATCATCACCCCCATCATCACTACCACCATCGCCATCACCAACACCACATTATCACCATCATCATCACCATCGCCAACACCACATTATCACCATCATCACCACCATCACTGCCACCATCACCACATTATCACCATCATCATCATCACCACCACCACCACTACCATCATCACCATCACCAACACCACATTATCACCATCATCATCACCATCACCATCATCACCCCCATCACCACTACCACTATCGCCATCACCACATTATCACCATCATCATCACCACCATCACCATCACTACCATCATCACCCTCATACTCACCGGTCAGCGTCAACAACTCCAAAAGAATCCACAAACGGAAAGTTTGTGGAAATTGCTTCAAAGTCGTGAGTTGTAAGCAAACCGTCGCTATCACGATCGTAAAATTTAAAAACAGCCTGGAAAAATTACAGAAATTACGCAAACGTTTGGAAGATGAGATGTCTTCTTGTAGAGACTTGAAACGGTTCTATTATGAAAATATTGTTGGCAATGTTTTTGCATAATCCTAAAGATGTGATGGAAGTTAGTAATCGTGCAAAGGTTCGTTTCAAAATTCGTTGAAGAAAAGGTGATATTTTACTATCTCAAACTCATTAATAATTCATGAAGAAAACACAAAGGAAATCAGTACCATGTCGGTGGTTTGGATATTGGAGGAAGAAATTACATAAATTAAGCAAACTTTCATCTTGACTTTCTCTTAAAATACTGATTTGTTTAAGATGCTATATCATGCACTAGGAGGAGTGTTTCATCAGGATATTCAAACACCTCGACGTTTGTTCAAAAACCTCGGCTTTGCCTCGGTTTTCAACAAACGTCTCGGTGTTTGGATATCCTCCTCCTCGTGTATGATATATTACGTGAAGTTTGTATTTTGGAGCGCCTGCTTTAAAGTGGCCGAGCTTGAGAAGAATGAGTCGAGGAAGCTTATGACGTCATAGACTCAAATCAATAACAACAATGACCCTTTTGTTGACAACAACAAGGATCTTTTGTTTTTGTTGAGTCTATGACTTTTGTTGAGTCATAAGTTCTCCTCGGCTCATTCTTACTCTAACACGGCCAACTTAATGGCGGCGCTCCAAAATACCAACTTCACACGTGAAATATCACCTTTTCTTCAACGAATTTTGAAACGAAATTTTGCACGATTACCAACTACCATTACATCTTTAGGATTATGCAAAAACATTGCCAACAATATTTTCATAAGAGAACCACTCTAAATTATATGAAAATCTCTGACTGCCCTGACCGTGTCTCAATAACTCAATAACTCAATGCCTCAGTGGCCAGAGCAACGAGACCTTCCGTTGAATTCCCGGTTATATGGCAGTCAGATTTTTCATAGTATTAATTAGGGCACGTTTATACAGGGAGGTAGGGTTACCCTAGCCCCCGTACATTTCTTGTGTTTTTTTTTGTTTATCGTGTTTACAAGAACGCTAGGGTCACCCTATCACGCCACTAGGGTTGCCCTAGTAGCCGGGTTATGTTTTGTCCTACCCGGGTCAACCTTTTACTTTTTTTTGTTTATTTGTGGATCATTTAGGGTTTGTTTATATGGAGCCGAGTTACCCGGCTAGCCCAGCCGGTACTCGGCAAACCGAGTTACCCGCCATGTATAGAAATTCAATGCTATCCCGGCAGAGTGTTTATATGAGACAGGCGGGTAACTTGGCTAACCGAGATCCCAGCAAAACAGCCGAGATCTCATAAACACTCATCTTTTTTCAACTCGGTTTGCCGGGTAACTCGCCTAGGTTGGTAACCCGGCTCCATATAAAGGACATTAATAGTATTACATAGCAAGACGACGAAAGATAGTATAAAAATATAATAAGATCCAAAGGGGAAAGGTGCGAACGGGACTCTAAGCCCATGCAAGGCACCCACCCAAATAAATTTAAAAAATCTAGAAAAAATCAAATATGGAAGGAAGAAGTGAATGAGAAAATAAATCAACGAATGAACAATGAGTGAGCGAGCGGGTGAGTGCGAGTGGATGAGTGAGTGATTTAATGAGAGTGAGTGAATGCGAGTGAGTGATTTAGTGAGCGAGAAAGCGAGCGATCGAACGAACAATCACGGGTCAAGTGTTCCAGGCTTTGTTATATTAGTGCCACGTCTAATAAAGTTGACCCGGGAAGCAGGGTGACCCTACCTGTGAAAGTGTGCTTGTAAAGCCGGGTTAACTTTGACCCGGGTGCTGTAGGGTAACCCCAACCACGTACCCATGCAGGGCCATTTGTAGTGAACTGGGCCAAGATGGCGCATAAAACAAAATGGCGGCCATCTTGGCCCAGTTCCCTACAAATAGCCCTGGGTACGAGGCTGAGGTAACCCCACCGCCTTGTAAACAGGCCCTAAAGGATTTACCTCGACCATGGAAGCCACGTGTCTGTCAATGGTCCTTGAATCTGGCGAGGACACACGTCCAGAGGCCCAGTCAGCAAATAATTGAGAATCAGGACGATCCGTTTTATCAACGTTTGATATCTAAATCAAGAGAGCGAGAAACTGTAATGTCACTCGGAAACAAGATGATGCTCTGTCTGTATTTTTTTAGGCACGTCCACACTAATCCGTTTTCAAACGAAAACGGAGACTTTTTGATACGGTTAGGCCTTTCGTCCACACTAATCCGGCGTCTTCGGTGACCCCAAAACGGAGCGTTTCGAAAACGCTCTCCAGAGTGGAGACATTCGAAGACGCCGTTTTTCTGCACCAGTGTGGACGGCAAAAACGAAGCTTTTGGAAAACGATGATGTCACGATTATGTTATCTTGGTTTCAGTCACCTAGAACTATTCATTCAGACCCCTGTAGATCTTTTTAGCGTTTTACTAAACGGCGAAAACGATAATGTGGACGGAAAACTTTTGATACGTTTTCGATACGAGGTCTCCGTTTCCGTTTGAAAACGGATTAGTGTGGAGATGGTCTTAATCTTACAAATAAATGTGTTGGGTTCATATCCTCTCAAACTCATTAAATAATTCATGAGGAAAATTCAAAAGAAAGAAATATTTAATCAGTATTTATCAAATTCATTAATAATTCATGAAGAAAATTAAAAAAAAATATGAATGTTTAATCAGCATCTTTAACTACGGTTATCAAATTCATTAATAATTCATGAAGAAAATTCAAAAGAAATGAATGTTTAAACAGCATCTTTAACTACGGATAAAACATTGATTAATAAAACATCAAGGTTTTATCAAAGTTAATGGGCACTAGTGCCTCAAACTGAACTTTTTTCTGACTGTAAATGATCTAATCTATCTAACCTTTCCTACGGACTTCTTAAACAAAGTGTTCATCATTTACACTTAGAATTTGATAAGTAAGTTAAAATATTCGCGTCCGATCTTTATGGGCATTCCTTGTACAATGGCTCGCCTTCGGCTCGCTATTGTAAATGCCCATAAGATCGGCCGCTCATAATTTTAACTATCACATAAAACATTGATTAATAAAACATCAATGGCGGTTTTATCAAAGTTAATAGGCCACTAGTGGCCCTCAAATTCAGCTTTTTTACTGAGGTAAAATCTTATTTAACCTTTTCTACGACTCTTAAACAAAGTGATCATTTACACTTACAATTTGATGAGTTGTAAATGCCCATAAAGATCGGCCGCTCATATTTTAACTATCACTTAGAAACGGGAGAAAGACGGTAACTGATTTAGCAATTTTTTTCAGGTCGATTTCCTCTTAAAATATAGCTATATCCAACACTCATCCGTGTTCGTCCTCCGATGTCTACATGTAAATACAGCCAAGCAGGTTAAAAAAACTTGGCTTTCCTCCGTGTTTTTTTAACCTGCTTGGCTGTATTTAGAAATCAAAGGAAGAACACTTATTCGCGTTAAATACATGTATATTACTTCCAAAATCTTTACACGATAACAGATTATTTTCACAGAACGTACATGCATTATGAAAGCTTTGCATTTCCCCCTATCAATTGCAATCCAATGTATTACTTTTTTCGCTCAGCAACAGTAGCGAACAGTGCGGTTTCGTACAACTCAGTGAAAAGAGACACGTCCAAAATGCACAGTATTTTGTATCTTTAAGGGGCTGTTTACATGAGCCCAGCTAGCCAGCTAAGCCAGGCTAACCGGGCTGACTCGTGTCACGAAATTCTTTCCTCTGCCGCAAAAGGAGATTTGAATTAACGTTATGATTCGTTTACATCTAAAGTAAACCAATTCTTCTTTGTAAATTTGGTTTACACAAGTCTCAAAACCACAGTACGATCCTAATCAATCGCGTGGGCTTGGCTATAAGAATGTATGCTATTTCCAAATTTTAATATCAAAAACAATTCAGGTGCTACATAGCGGCTCGTGTAAACAGCCCCTAACTCAGAAGATATAAAACTGTTAATTATATATTAAACTTTTCTCCCAGAAAGTGCCAATACTTTACACTTACACAGCTCGCTCTCCTTGGCTCTCTGGCGTAAGACAGCTCGTATAATTCGTCCTCTGTTATCGTCATCTGAATGGATAACTATTTGAAAGAAACAAACACCACCACAAAGTCAACCAACAAAGAATACATTCCAAGTTGGCTACCACGGTTCACGCTGCAAAAACCCATGAGTAAAGACCCGTTCCCAAATATTTCCTCCGACAAAATCATTTATTTCATAAAATCGGTTTCGGCAGTCCGAGAGCTTACAAGAGTAGTATAGGAAACACCCTGTAACACCCCGTCGCCCTGCGGGTCAGAATAGGTAGATCGAGAGATCCATTCAAAAGACCACCAACACCGTTTTCCTAGTTACAAGGCAAAAAAAAAGAATCCCGGTCTGTTCTCGTCCAAAGAAAATTTTCTTGAGTTAAAGGGTATGGTCAACAAAAACAAAAAATTTCAAAAGCAAACCAATGACATGAAGATACAATCTAGTGTGTTATTTAGACCCAAAGTATTCCAATAAAGCAACTTAATTGCACTTTTAAAGTTGTTATTTGAATCAGTATCTGCCATCTTGGATACATTTTTTATATCCATGTGACGTCACAAGCAGTGTAAAGCGAAAACTTTAGTTAGCCTTACTTTCACATATATACTGTAAGTCTGAAACTCATTTTTTGTAGATGATTTTCATTCTTGATTAAACCACAACACTTTAAAAACATACCACAAAAATTCAGCTACCAGAAGAATAAGTTTCATCATTAATTCTTTGAAAGTTTTCATGGCGATAATGTAATAGAAATAAGTTTTGTGGAAACACCACGTAAAATATTTATTTGCTAAGCTTTCGGCCTGTTGACTCAGGCCTTCATTAGAGCAATAACAACACGCTGTTGGCAACAGCTTGTTGTTACTAGTATTACTCTGATGAAGGCCTAAGTCAACAGGCCGAAAGCTTAGCAAATATATATATATTAAGTTTCATCATGTTTACCCATCTTGTGATGTCAGTTAACTAGGCAAGGTCTTACAACAAGATGGTGAACGGCAGGATTGTCTTTTGTCGAAATTAGTGATGTTGTTTGGCACAAGAGTTGGCACAAGACAGTTTGTTAATCAGAAATTTAAAAAAAATGTGCACTTGTAATTCTTGTTGCTCTTACACTTTAAAGCTTGCAGGTTCGATTCGCTTACGAGCACAGAAACATTTTCTTCGTTAAAAAGTGAAAAGAGTCTGTATACTTACTCGAAGCATGTTGATTAACTCAAACTTTGAGGCCGCGGGAGGCTGCATGTTCTTAAAGTTCATAAGCGTAGCGATGACGGTGTAAAATTTGACCATTTTTTGAAAGTTGATTAACTTTTTCCCCGAGATGTAATCTGGTAAGGCAGTGTCAACGGCAATAAGATCTTTAAGATGAACACCTGTATCGAGAAGGAAAAACAGAGTTGCATTCGAAAATGAATAGATAGGCTTTGCACATGCAGAACGAATTACATGACGCAGATATACGTGGGGTATTGGTGACACAGTGGTAGGTTCCCTTCGTGATCGGTGCAGTTATCCGAATAAGATTTCACGTTGGTGTAAGAAGAGCGCTTCTAATTAAACTGTACTGTACATGTTATCCGTATCAACACCACAGGTTTTCGCCGTAACACTAGACTAGCAGTAACACTAGTAACACTCCTGCAGTAACACTAGACTAGCGAGGAATGGCCCTTTATGTACTTTATATAGGGAAAACTATTTAGATATGACTGATAGGGTTTTTTAAAATAACATTTATACTACGCAAGCTCTGATTGGTCAGTATAACCGTGCAGGATCAGAGTATCCAAACCACTGATCTCTATATATACAACTTGGGAAGTTGCTCGACTTTCGAAAAGCTAAAAACACTCGCCTAGTGGCTCGTGTTTTGGTTACGCTTTTCTCAAGTCTCCCAACATCCCGCGTGTTTGGATCAGAGTATCTCAAACTCATTAATAATCCATGAATAATCAGCCAATTACAATAGTTCATTCAATCACGAAGACTTTATGTATTTAATACCATAATTTGCATTGCATTAAGTAATTGAAAGATGTATTGGTACATATAAGCAAGTATAAGCTAACTGTAATAACCATAAAGGCTAGACTAGACAGTTAGCTGATTATAATAAATTATATACCGAAGTAGGTCGGATGGAAAAGGTTACTGCAAGTACTAGAATATTTATAGGTTAGAGTACGATTTTCCCTTAAATTTTGATTTCCTGAAATTCTTAATTTCTTCGTCAATTTGGTTCCACACTTTAGGACCAACAAATCTAATATTAAATTTTCCATAGTTTGTTCTTATCTTAGGCAAGGAATAAGACGACCTTGAAGCAAGTCTGGTGTTATAACTATGTTTTTGATTGAAGTTGGATACTCCAGTAAAACACGCTAATATCGTATACCGCCCAAGATATTAGATGAAAACCGGTGTTCATCTAATTCTTAAGATCTCAATTATCTATGCAAAATAACAAGTTGCTGTATGAATAAATTTTACACACATCATGAATAAAATCTCAATCTCATGGGGGTTTATTTTAATTGCATTTTCCAATTGAAATCGCTCGATTGAGATGCCATATCAACAACTCGTTTATCGTGTTTTATCAGGGGAATCCAAACACTCGAAAACAAGTTTCATCATGTTTTCTCGTGCTTGGATCCCCTGATGAAACACTCAAACTCGTTGTTGATATATTACATCCTGCACGGAAAATCATTTGGTACAATTTTCAGAAGACAACACATACCTCTAAAGAACACCATCGAGTGTGCATAAAGAAGTTCAAAAATTAGAAAGAAAAAAAGAAAGATATTGTTAATAACAAACAACTATAAGAGCTAATGCAATGAACTAGAACGAAAATCAGACTGGAAAGTTTTGGTGGAGGAACGAAGTATATATAGGTCCTTACAATATTGGAACACAAAATCCTTTGCATTTTGCAAGCTCTCTTCGATAGTTTGCATAGTTGCCTTCTGACGACAAAAACTCCGTCATTTCAAGAAGAAACTGAAAAATAATTTACTATTAAAATGATTTTGAAACTACAATATAGGTTACAATTATTATCATAGTCGTTATATCACAACCACCATCATCACAACCACCATCACCACCACAACCACCATCATCACAACCACCATCATCACCACAACCATCATCACCACAACCACCATCACCACAACCATCATCACCACAACCAAGGCTCTACATTAACTTTTGAGGCAACTAGCAAACATGTGCCAGTAGGTTTTATTTTCACTAGCAAATGTTCGAAAGTCACTGGCAATATGGCACTATGTAACCATAAATGACCACAACCATCATCACCACAACCAGCACCACCACAACCATCATCATCACCACCACCATCACCACAACCATCATCACCACCATCATCACCACCACCACAACCATCATCACCACCATCATCACCACCATCATCACCACCACCATCATCACCACCACCATCATCACCACAACCATCATCACCACCACCACCACCACAACCATCATCACCACAACCATCATCACCACAACCATCATCACCACCACCATCATCACCACCACCATCATCACCACCCCCATCATCACCACAACCATCATCACCACAACCATCATCACCACAACCATCATCACCACAACCATCACCACAACCATCATCATCACAACCATCATCATCATCACCACCATCATCACCACAACCATTACCACCATCATCATCACCACCACAACCATCATCACCACTACCACCATCGCCACCACAACCATCATCACCACCACCACCATCATCATCACAACCATCATCATCGCCACCACCATCATCAACAACACCACCGCCGCCAGCACCATCATCAACAACACCACCATCATCACCACAACCATCATCACTACCACCATCGCCGCCAGCACCACCACCAATAATGACATAGTCTACATTTACCTGTTTCTTGTTTTCATTCAATACAGCTACAGTTTGATGAAGTCTGCGCAATGCACTGTGGTTTAACGCACCAATCACAGCCATCAAACTGTTGAAATTTTGATGATTTCGCAAGCACTAGAAGAAAATAAGGAAAAGAGTATGACTTAAATCTGGTCATTGCAAAATCTGATGTGTGGTGCATCTCTGAGGGGATAGAGCGCGGAGCAGAGAGAAAGAATAGAGATAGAGTCAGTATCTGACGATGTGAGAACCGGTTGAGATGGCTGGGACATGCGTTACGGAAACACGGTGACGACTGAGCAAAGAAGAGCATGGCATATGAAGTGGAAGGTGTCAAAAGAAAGGCATAGGACAACATAGAAGGGACTTTAAGATGCTAGAACGACGACGACGGTTAAAGGGCATATGACTCGAAAATTAAAGGAGCAGTGTCACTCGCAAAGCCCACGCAATAATCACGCGCCAACTTGAAAAACTACAGCCTGTAGGTTTTCAAGTTTGTTGATCCAAGATGGCGGCCGCACTTGGCGGGGCGTATGGTGGAAGACGCGATAATTCAGGCCGAAAGAGAAAATACGAGGGATCAAATAGTTCACAGAAAGCCTGGAATAGTCAGCACAAACGTATTTACTTATCACTGACTATATTTGAGTCATGGAAAGATGCTAAAATCGTAGCTGGATATGGTTCATGTAGAGATAGCGACTTCGCATCCCATCTGCTCTCATTGGAATACCGTAGAAGGTAAATATCATTTGATTCATTTCTCTGGTTTCTTGTCCGATTTAGAGCTATTTCCAACATTTTCCGAAGTTATTTCTATGTGCGCAAAAAAAGATGCGCAAATGGTGACACTGCTCCTTTAAGTTTGTCTTACTGAAAAGAACATTTAAAATTATAAAATAACATCTTTTGCAGTTTTTGGTTTCCTTGCTTCGTTTTTGAGATATTCCAGCTTGTTTGATATGCAAATGACACAACTTTTTACGTCACATGTGCATAATGAGTTATCAGAAAAGGTTACATATCTTTGCTATTATGAAAACATGGGCTTAAGTCAAAGGAAGCATGTGCGTGTTTCTACCTACAACACCAAACATGTAGAATTCCAAGTGATTTCGTTTCACAATAGCAAAGATATGTAACCTTCCCTCGGTAACACATAATACTCATTATGCACATGTGACGTAAAAAGTTGTGTCATTTGCATATTAAACAAACTGGAATATCTCAAAAACGAAGCAAGGCAACCAAAATCCGCAAAATATGTTATTTTATCATTTTAAATGTTCTTTTCAATAAGACAAACTTAATTTTCGAGTCATATGCCCTTTAAAAAGCAAGATAAGTTTTACAATTTAAAGAGGTCACGATTAACTGACTATTATATTTGATATTTGGAGCTAGTTTAATGACTTCCAAAACGCCCCAGTATTGCTAAAATGATTGTAGTGTCCATATTGAAGTCAATCTTAAGCAACAGTTCTCATCTTTTGGCCGTTGACGTCGTCCTAAAGACGTGAAAATGCTCTAAGTGGCGTTGTAGAAAGAACGAGGACGGTGTTGCGATTACTCTTGGCAGTAAAAATTATGTATTCTCTTTGTTTTTCAAAAATAATTATTTTGTTTACATTCAAAATGGAAATACCTTCCCACTTCTGCAGTTTGTTGTGTATTACTGTATTTCTGTATCCGCTACAGAAACGCGAGAAAAATCTAGTGATGAAAGTTGCTTATTGTTGATTTCTATTTGTTTGTTGCTATCGATTTGGGAGAAACATTCGTTATATTACGATTAAATTCCATGAAAGCTAAATTATACTTTTTATTCACATTTTTCAACAAAAATGTTTTCATACGATTCAGTAGCGACTACAGCAATACAGTAATACACAACAAACTACAGGAGCAGACGTGCGAAGGTATTTCCATTTTGACTGTAAAGGTACGTCGTCGTCGTTGAGGTTGACCCGTTGACGTCGTGAAACTGCTGTGGAGAGCTGTCGGTAAACCTCCGCGTACACTGTAAGTGGAGAAAATGGCCGTAGAAACGGTAGCAAGGTTGGGCGGTTTACCGTTTTTTTTCCGGTTTTATTATTAAACCGGTTTTTTCGGTTTAGCTTTTAGAAAAACCGGAAAACCGTCATCATTATTTATTACAATGTTACAAAGTATAATTTTGTTTAGTTCTTAAAATTGTTACTATTAAAGACGAGAAAAGCAAAATAAAATTAAAGTTAGAAAACGTTTTCGCTGAACGTTCGTTCAATATTTTGCCGTGATTTATGCAGTCATTTATAATTATACAGCCAAATTATGACGTCCAGCGCCATTAAAAAATTTGAAATTGCGTTCAATACTGAAATTGCGTTAGTTTCTGAAATTTTGAAAAACCGGTTTTACGGTTTAACCGGTTTAGAGTCGGATAGTTTGTAGGTTTTTATTTTAATGAAAACCGCCCAAGCTTAGGTAGAGAACAAAAAGGCTGCGACTCCCCTAGAAATTATGCGTGCCTCCCTCCCTACTTCTGAAGCCTGAATATACCTGAGCAACATTCAGAAACTTTTCAATAACATGCGCTCTAATCTCGTGCGTTGCACCATTAAGAACCATCGCTTCAATCCATCGCGACAGTCCATTGAAACGCATCACGTATTTCTCAAGATTCGGAACGTCGATTAACTTTGACTTTCTCGCGTATGTTTTCCATTCCGTCATCTAAATGAACGAGACAAAAGATTGCAATTGTAGTACACACGGAGGGAAGGAAGGAAGGTACAGTAGGAAGGAAGGTAGGGAGGAAGGGAGGAAGGAAGAAAGGAAAGAAAGAAAGAAGGAAGGAAGGAAGGAAGGAAGGAAGGTAGGAAGGAAGGAAGGAAGGGAGGAAGGGAGGAGGGAAGGAAGGAAGAAAGGAAAGAAAAAAGGAAGGAAGGAGGGAAAGAAGGAAGGTAGGTAGGAAGGAAGGAAGGAAGGAAGGTAGGAAGGAAGGTAGGAAGGAAGGAAGGTAGGAAGGAAGGAAGGAAGGAAGGAAGGAAGGAAGGAAGGAAGGAAGGAAGGAAGGAAGGAAGGAAGGAAGGAAGGAAGGAAGGAAGGAAGGAAGGAAGGAAGGAAGGAAGGAAGGAAGGAAGGAAGGTAGGAAGGAAGGAAGGAAGGAAGGGAGGATGGAAGAAAGAAAAGAAAGAAGGAGGGAAGGAGGGAAAGAAGGAAGGTAGGAAGGAAGGAAGGAAGGAAGGAAGGAGGGAGGGAAGGAAGGTAGGTAGGAAGGAAGAAAGGAAGGAAGGAAGGAAGGGAAGGAAGGAAGGAAGGAAGGAAGGAAGGAAGGAAGGAAGGAAGGAAGGAAGGAAGGAAGGAAGGAAGGAAGGAAGGAAGGAAGGAAGGAAGGAAGGAAGGAAGGAAGGAAGGAAGGAAGGAAGGAAGGAAGGGAAGGAAGGAAGGAAGGATGGACGAAATTGATGCAACGCAAAATGTTTTCCTCACTTTACTAAATTAACTAGACGACAGTGTAAATCCACTGACAAAATTTCGACGGAAAATTGCTTAAACATTTTGAAACTGGAAATTCAAAATAACGCAATGTAAGGAAATGCCTTCGAAAAATAAAACAAAACATTTGAAATAAAACAAAATATTTGGAATAAAATACTTTAGAATAAAATGGGAGAAAGTGTCTCAACTCCAACATTGATAATTCTTGATATAAAATAAAGCCTCTCATCTAATTATTGTTCTTTACTAATCCCTAAAACTTACTGGTATTTTCTTTAACGACCTGCAGTCGATGTGTGTCAGTTGTTCTGCAATATCTTTAGGAGAGAGATCTCTGAAAGCCAAGGACTTGGCACGAGCAACTTCCCTTTGCCTTACAAGTCTTGTAGAGTGACCACTGATCTCACCAGCACCACTAAAAGGAACATTTATGAAATAACAACAAGGACAAGGATAGCATCTGTGATAGCAGCAACAACAACAGTGACAGCAACAACACCAATAACAACAAAAACAACAACAGCAGCAGCAGAACAGTGGCAACAACAACAGTAGCAACAACAACAGTAGCAACAACAACAGTAGCAACAACAACAGTAGCAACAAAAACAACAGCAACAATAACAGCAGCAGCAACAACAACAACAACAACAACAGCAACAACAGCAACAGCAACAACAACAGTCAACAGCAGCAACAACAACAACAACAGCAGCAGCAACAAAAACAACATCAGCAACAACAACAACAGCAGCAACAACACAACAACAAAACAACAACAGTGACAGCAACATCTACAACAGCAACACCAACACCAACAACAGCAGCAGAAGCAACAACAGCAACACCAACAACAGCAACACCAACAACAGCAGCAACAGCAGTGCTGGAAAATGTCCGGCAGCGCCGCTGCCAGGAAATGTTTTGTAAAAGTTGTTCGCAGGAAATTTTTTGTATCTTGCAGGAAATATTTGTCAGTTTTTTTAATCCAAGTCAAAGTTTAAAGATAAATTTCCTATTCTTCAAAAAATCGAAAAGCACACAATCACACAATTTTGATGGGCATCACTTTTGATGGAATATCAAGTTTCATATTCGATAGCGGCGATTTGTAAACAATTCGAAAGTGTTTTGAAGGTTTATTACATGACCTTAACCTGTCTAAGTTTCGTATATCCTTGCGCAAATGACGCAACGATTATCATTTCAGTATAGTGTTGTTGTTGCAGGCTGCAGCTGTCATTGTGCATTTGCAAGAATGCAAGCTGCTTTTATCTTATTCAACTGTTTCAACATTTCGATTTTTGACACTAGTACTTGTATTACGTAGTATTCAATTGAAAAAGTTCGCTATTTCAAAGTATGTAAGATACCACATTCAGATAAATTATGGTTTTGAGATACAAACTTGCAAGTCTGGTGGTATCACAACTTATAAAATTGAAAAATTCTATCAGGCAGGAAATCATTAATTTAGTTTAGCAGGAAATATTTATTTTTGGATTTTGCTGCCAGGAAGAAAAAAGCTTTATCTAGGACTGAGCAACAGCAACACCACCACTAACAACAACAACAACAACAACAACAACAACAACAACAAATAAACACAGAATAACAACAGTGACAGCAATAGTCTGTGACAACTATACACCAACAAGTGTTTTCTCCATGACTACATGCAACATTAATTACATGTACTAATAACAATAGACATTACACTTACACAACACTTCTTCCAATAAGATGCTTTATCATCTTTTCATAAGCTTGGTTTTCATTAATTAAAGATTTCTTAAACTGAGTGATATCAAACAAGACATTTTCACCCGCTCGCAACTCCCTACCAAATTTTGACAACCAGTAGCTGAAATAGAAATTCAAGAAAATTGTTTGCAGACCTATAGAATTTACACATGATGACTGATTTTTAATGAGATGTACTGTAGAGTACTGAGTGATGCAGTTCATGAACTAATGGTACAGTATCAGTGATCAATTCTTACATCCACCAAACACCAAGTTTTTAGACTTACTTCAAGAATTGACAAACAATCCACATGCTGATAACCTGTACATCGCCACTCTCAGAATTCGACACATCCTCAGAACCAGAGTCCTGGGACACAGACGGCTTTTCATCATCTTCATAGATGGGACCATTCTTTGATTTATGCTCAGATGATTCTTCTTGAACACATGTAACTTTCACTTTGGGCATCTCCACGGAAACATCATTAGCTGGCTGTGCATGCGCAACAAGACACGGCTCATCTACAGCAACGTCAAACATTGGTCCACTTTCTGTAGAAACAAGTTGAGAAGTTTCGTTATTATTGTCACCATTTATGCGTTCATGGGGAACTGAAGGACCAGTTAGTTCACCAGCAACCTCGACACTATCACCAGCCATCTCATCACTTGTAAGCGAAGCTTTCACTGAGTTCCTAGTGGGAGAGTTCTGGATAATCCCATTAACACTGATACTGGGAATTGACATGCCATTTTCCTCATGATTGTCCTTTTCAGTTGCTTCATAATTAGGTTCTCCTATTTCGGTAATCCTTGTAAGTCTGACAGAATCTCCATCTCTGTTGTGCTCGTTGAAACTTGATTTTCCTTCAAAAACACAGTCATCCAAAGTTTCATTGGGTGCTGAATCAGTACTTCGACTCTTGTGTTTCTGGTATCTTGATGTTGTTAAGGTAGCTCTGTGCAATCTATACTGTAGCTTTGAACTGTGACAGAAGGCATTAGCTTTTTTATTGTGGGTTATTTAACAATTCTACTTAACTCTAACTGCTTGAATTAAAAAAATATCTGCTGACAAAACTTTTGTAAATCTTGATGTTATATATCATACACGAGGAGTGTTTCATCAGGATTTCCAAACACCAAGAGTTTTGTTGAAAACCGAGGTGAAGCCGAGGTTTTTGAACAAATTTCAAGGTGTTTGGAATCCTGATGAAACACTCTTCCGAGTGTATGATATAGCTTCTCAAACAAATCAGTATTTTAAGAGAAAATTGAGGCGAAAGTTGGCTTAATTTATGTAATTTCTTCCTCCGATATCAAAACCTCCATCTCGGTACTGATTTCCTTTGTTTTCGGTTCATGAATTATTAATGAATTTGAGAACTAGTTGTCAAAAAACTTTTTTTTCCTCCATATTAATTATTGAATGATTAAACTTGGATAAAATTTTTTAGTGTTAAGGTCTAATTATAAGTAATATATAGCATAAAAAGAGATGTTATTACAGTAGCTATTAAACGACCCACTCGATGAGGGCCATTTAGAATGACCCAAATCAAGCAGGACGTTTAATAGCTAATCACCTCTTTTTATGCTATTCCTTTGTAATATCATGTTTGTGGGAATTTTGTTTGTTGTCACCTCTGTCAATGTCAAACCAGGTATGATTAGTTGTTACTAACACACTTGGTTTGACATCAATGGAGGTAGGATTAGTAAAAATGAATATAATGGTACAGGTACATGTATATTAGTTGTTAATGGACCTGTGAGAACAAAAGAAAGTCCCGCAAACAAGGTGGAAAGACTGCAGGTATAAGAAAATTAAGTGGTGTTGAGTCATTTAAGATCATTTTAAATCATCTGTTTACCAGTATCTTAATTTAAGACTCAAAAACAGAGGGCAAAGGATACATTTCTACAACTTTTGCAAAAAATTCTCCTGATGTTGTAAACCATCTGTGCATTGTCAAAAGAACAATGGTTACAGCAGGAGGATGAACAATGCATCCCTTTTCATCTACATGTACACAGCAAAAAAATTTTGTTGTTAGCACGAATGACTAAACAATAGTACTGTAATTGTTACAATTATGTACACCGGTATATCCCTATATATTATGGAGAACAAATGTGGGTATTGGATAAACATCTGACAGTAGTACTCACCAAATTCACGTAATGCTAACTTAATCAATGTTTCCAAGCTCCCAGACTCAATTGATAATTCTTTTAAAGATTCTGAATTATTTGATAAACTTTCACTCGATGACACTAAAAACATTCAACATTATAGGAATTAGTAACAGAACATTTCCTAACTAATTTCAAACTTCAAATTTGCAGACAATTGATCAAGAAATTTAATGCAGCTGTTAGAAATTTCCTACAAGTGCTACTTGTGTGGTTGCATTGACTACTGTATACTGTATAAATATCATTATCAATCAACTATTAAATGATCCAGAGATGAATTGACTAAGGCTGGACCGAGTGAATCACATATTTCAATATAACTCTAATCTATTGCTCAATCAACTGCAAAAATGAAGACACCACCAGTTAAGCCCCATTCACACAATGCGGGATAGCTTTTGTGCTGGCACAAAAACCATACTGGATACTGCCTTATGATACACACTAAACGCCTGCTCCAGCACAATTTCTGTGTTGGAGTGCCGCTGTGCCAATCTCAAAAGAGGTACATCTTTATTGGATAGCATTTTGTGCCGTTTCAGCTCCAGTGTGAATGGAGTTCAAAATCGTTTCAGAAGTTTTTGGTTGTATCGTACAGCAAATTATTTGCTGTTTCATGCTGAGTCTGTTCACACTATACTGGATAGGTTTTCAAGTGATAGTTAAAATATGAGTGGCCGATCTTTATGGGCATTTACAATGGTGAGCCGAAGGCGAGCCATTGTAGATGCCCATAAAGATTGGATGCGAATAAAATTGTGTAAAAGTGTAAATGATGAACACTTTGTTTAAGAGTCATAGGAAAGGTTAGATAAGATCATTTACAGTCAGAAAAAGCTGAATTTGAGCCACTAGTGCCTATTAACTTTGATAAAACATCGATGTTTTATTAATCAATGTTTTATCTGTAGTTAAAGATGCTGATTAAACATTCAATTCTTTTGAATTTTTATCATGAATTATTAATGAATTTGATAAGTAATATTTAAAACATGATCAGCCGAGCTGTATCTGATTTAAAACACGAGGCGTTAGCTGAGTGTTTTAGATCTGATCAAACATGTACTGTGAATGTTTTAAATAGCTTCAAAAATTACCCATTTGGTAAGTTCATTGGCATAGTAAATTTGAAAAATAACATTGTCTAAGCTGAGAAAATCAAAGCTAAAGTTAATGTAAATCAGGAGGTTTCTTTACCAGATATAAAACCACGGACATGGTATTGATTTCCTTTGTGTTTTTCTCATGAAAAATATTAATGATTTTTGAAGTTGGCATGAAAACCTATCCTATGGTAAAAACCTATGGTACCAAATTTGGAGTACCAAGATTGCTGTGGACCAGCTTCAAAATGTTAATTACTGCTGACCATAACTGATAAGAAATAAGCAAGCCAGTTAATAATATTGAAATCATGAATGGTATGAAGCCACAGAAAGCCAATATATAGCATAAGAATACAAACTACATGCACTTATAGCAGACAAAAAATCACTTTATTTCTAAAACCTCAATTCAACTACTAAAATATACATGAAAAGACCTTGCCATAAATGGGTGTGATAGGAAAAGACAATAATATCCCATTAGGGTTAACCCAACTTTTATTAAATATTTACAGGAAGAGTAAAATTGATATCATATTATTTACAGCTAAGAGGAACAACTTAGATATTGGCTTGTCAATCAGCTGCTTGTTTTTCTTTTAATATTAAAGGTACTGTATTTTAAAAGTTTTCCACCTAAATGTCAAGAATTTAGCAACTATTTCCTCGTCCAATCCGATTGATAAAGCATCGAATAGAACGGAGTAAATAATTATTTAAAGTTTTAAACGATTTAATGCCATACTTGTAAGACTCTTTGCCGATATTATAACTCAATTACATGACCTGGTGCCCTTGAGTTCTAGAGTGAACAACATCATAAACATAGGCTACTTGAAACACCTGCAAAATATTTGAGGCCGACGTACGTACGACTCGAACAATATTCTCATCCACTTACAAATTCTGAGCAGCTGAAAGTCGGTAGATTAGATTTTAATACCATTTGACGTTTTATCCGCACAGGTTGAGACAGAACTTACTAGATATTCACAAAATATTCAACGTTTAACGAAATTAAAATACCCCTGCAGTAACACCAATGTGGCAATGTGACAAATTATTAGAATAAAAATACCCATTCCGACACTTCGTGGGCTTCAATGGTTCAAAGTGGATAATTTTTAAATTGACAAAACGCTGGGCGATATCAAAAATTTAAATATATTGACTTAAAAACGCAAATCACGAGCCAAAGAGTATATAAAAAGTACTTAAAGAACTATGTGATATTATGATCTAGCTTTTATTGAAAAACAAACAGCAGTAAAGGAAGGAAATATTCTCCAGACAGTCAAGTGCTCACAAACCCAATTGTCACAACAAATCAATATTTAGATAAATACCAAAGGGCGAGATCGGAGCAAAATGTTCACTTCATTACTCACCGCTGGGCAGGGTTTTTGATGGATCTTCCATCTTTTTAACTCTGGCGACCAGGATCTGTCCACAAACATTTACAATCTACTATTCCAAGCTGAAAATATCCCAAGATAAACACGGAGCACGGACAAACTCGAACCGTATAAAAAAAATACACATTTGCGTCAGCAAAGGGTGATCAGCGGTTACACTCAAAACCGAGGAAGACTGAGTACTAGAGTTCAGGGATGACGTCATTAGCGTTACTTCTCTTTGTTTGTCTGTTTATATGTTTGTCTGTGAGCTCGTCTGTCTTTCACCGGGAAAAAAAAAAAAGACTGATATTATAGCTCGAGCACCAATCCTTTCAATTTTTGTTGAATTTGGTTGAAATTTCGCGCATGAGAAATTAATAAAAATCTGACCACAAAGATTCTCAAAGGTTCTATGTAATATTTAAAACACATGATGCGAGTGTTTTGAATGGCTTCAAAAACGATTCGTTATTGGATGTTATGTTCATTAGTATTCTTTATATAAAATTGCATGTTCATTAGTATTCTTTATATAAAATTGTATGTTCATTAGTATTCTTTCTGACGTCAAGAAGTTTTATCAGGGAAAAACCACGGACATGGTACTGATTCCCTTTGTGTTTTTCTCGTGAATTCTTAATGAGTTTTTGAAGAGAGTATAAATAGATCACTAGATCGGAGTGTCGAAACGTTGGGTCATGAACAGTAACTTTTTAAGCTACGTTCAAAAACTTTTAAGCCAGAGTAGCGTTAAACTATGTTTGATTCTTCACCTGGCTGCGTTGGGAGTTTACTGATTTGTTGACTTGTATACAAATATATATATAAGTGATAGTTAAAATATGAGCGGCCGATCTTTATGGGCATTTACAATGGCGAGCCAAAGGCGAGCCATTGTAGATGCCCATAAAGATCGGACGCGAATATTTTAACTTACTTATCAAATTCTAAGTGTAAATGATGAACACTTTGTTTAAGAGTCGTAGGAAAGGTGAGATAAGATCATTTACAGTCAGAAAAAGCTCAATTTGAGACACTAGTGCCTATTAACTTTGATGAAACCTTGATGTTTTATTAATCAATGTTTTATCCGTAGTTAAAGATGCTGATTAAACATTCATTTCTTTTGAATTTTTCTTCATGAATTATGATAAATATATATATATATATATATATATATATATATATATATATATATATATATATATATATATATATATATATATATATATATGTATACAAAAATATCCACAGCTTTTTATTCCTTTATTATCTACTCTGACAGCCATAGTTTTAAGTTAATGAAAGAAACAGACAACTCATCTAACAAAACAATTCAAAAGTTACGTTAATGTTTCCAAATCATTGCAAGTCGTTGCTAGGCTCAGGGCCGTCGAGAGCCAGGAGTGGGCCCTGGGTCAAACGTTGGAGCCGCCCCCTCCCCCCCCCCCCCCCCCCCCCCCCCCACCGAAATCAAGGTTTTCACACTTCATTATTGAGTATTCTAAACGATAATCTTTGTATCAGAAATAAAATAACATTTGAAAATAAAGCCGTGTTTACACGGCCAAAATTTAAGCGGGATCTGAGCCACATCTGACTTTAAGCGGGCTTAAAATGTTTGTGTAAACAGATCGGCGTAAATTAATCGCGATTAGTTAGTGGTTTGCACCACCTCAAGGAGGTGGATTAAACTGAACACGATCAGTTAATCGCGCTTAACTTGGCCACTTGGCCGTGTAAACGCAACGGGATTGAAAAATGCTTGCTATATTAATACGGTGTTTATTAATACGATAAAATGTATTTTTTTGCCCTGCTGTAGAAGCTTCCATCTCGCTATTCTTTGTTCCTTTGTTTCTTTTCTTTGACCGCTAAGCTTCCAAAACCAAAAATATAGCTCGTCCGCCATGTTGAATAATGGCGGTACGTGTTTTAGTAAGGGATTATTAAATGACCGTGTAAACGCACCAAGGTGGCGCATTTTAAGCACGCTTAACTTAAGCGTGCTTAAATTTTGGCCGTGTAAACAGGGCTTTATTAGTAGTAAGATAACTCCTCGCACTGACTTATCTTGTCGCCAGAAACCTGTTAAGTTTTACTTTTCTTAGGTCTATTTATATACATGCAGCAATAATAAATGTCTTGGACTAAACGGGCCCCTAGCTATTTGCTCCAGGCCCTGGGATAATTACCCCGCTTACCCCCCCCCCCCCCCCCCTTCTCGACGCTACTGCTTATTAGGCTTCTTTAGAATAAAGTGTTTGGTTTTCCGGACGTGTTTTTTTCAATTACTTTGCAAACAGACTCAGAGTCGGACTGGCTTCGTATTAGGGGCGGTGCCACTAGGGAGAGGGGCGCAGTTAAAAAAAGAAATTAATAAATAATGACATTGGCCTACTGAGGTGCATTACAGACAAATTTGCCCACAAGCCTCTGTAAATAGAAAGATTTCAAAATTGGTGATTGTTGTTGCCATTGTTCCCCCATGTATGATTAACTCACAGAAACTGATAACAACGACACGAAAGTGGCCGACAGGCTAACCACTATTTGCCGGACTAAAATATATCTTACAGAACAGCAACTCTCTTGCTAACCCCTTGCTACAACACACAACACGAATTTAAGAAAGCAGAATATTATTCAGTAACAAACTACATGCAATGCATGAGCAGCCATATTATTTTATATCTCAGTTTAGCAAATATAGTTCATGGGGCGCAGTTGAGGTATTAGCGAGGTTCAGATCACACTTCCACTACCGCTACTGCTACCGTAAATGTGGTTAAGCTGGTGTAATGTTCGTTTTTTCGTCCTGTAGTCGTTAGTTGGTTTTAATCCTAGTACCGTAAAACGCTTTCTTTTTGCCCTAGGTTTGAGACCTGCGACCATTACTGAACGTAAAAACAATATTTGACATGCTTAATTATATTTACGGTGGCGGTAGTACGTGGACGTGTGGTCTGAACCTCGCTATTCTAAAGGGGGCGCATGTGCCATTGGCACAATTACATAAATTACATATAGGTTTAATCTTCATTTTCTTTGGTACACTGTGCGTTTCTTCATATATATCCCTTTCCATTTAGATCAAACTATCTTTGTTTTCGTCAGTCATCCATTCATCCAGTATCCACCTGGGCTTTCCTATAAGCATGCGCAGACGCTCAACAACAGCAAGGAGGTAGACGAGCGAAGACTTCTTGTACGGCTTGTCGTCGCTTCTGTATATAGTAGGCTTGTCTATGTCCTTTAGACCTTTGACAAGTCTTCAGAATAAACTGTTTAATTAGTTTCTCTTCACACTCTCTGAGCTCTTGTAATTATGCCGGCAGATGGTTTTTAGTGGTCGTAATAACCGTGTATGCACCGTTATCGACCCAAATCATCTTGAAATGTATTCTTAACACTTTTAGTCTAAAAATCAAAAGTTTTGTCGTTTTTGTATCTACTGCGCATGAGCGAGTAGATACTATGCTATTGTGCGTGTAATGTAATGTAAGTTAACAATAAAGCTAACTTTGTTTTCTTAGAAGAACTGAGGTCATCCATTTCTGTTCGGCAACGCACAGTCTTGTCAGTTTACGAAGCTTGATCAGAAGACATGTTGGCCATATAAATTGCCTCGTCTGAATATGAAATCGTCCATGCAACGACCATTAATTTGCTTTCAAAAACATTCATTATATTTCCAACAACGTCTAGCACATCAAATTCTTAATTGTGATGTAGTTACCACAGTAGATGTTGAACATCAGATTTTTCTTTATTGATACCTTGAAAGTAAATGCTGTAGCTTGTTGGTTATTGCGATAATTTCATGCTGAAAAGATGGGAAAAGCTATTCTAGACGTTCAAATTTTGAAAGTTTTCTGGGGGAGAATGTGCCCAGACCCCCCTACTAGCCTCCTGTCAGGGACCTTAGCCCCCGTGTCAGAGAACTCCTGGTGGCACCCCTGCTGCCATACTTTATGACTATAGCTTTTAGTACCATAGCTTTAATAGTCAATTCAATCTATTAGCGCACTGCCTCTCACCACTGAGGACCAGAGTAAAGCCCAATTGGATTGAGTTAGTATTTGAATGGGTGACCATTCAGTGGAACTCATGCCATATATTATACTTAGCCTTATATATTATACTTAGCCTTCTGCGCATTACTGGCTTTACTCTGAGTTGAGTGAGTTCTTTTTTTAAAGTTAAAACACAACATGGCCTGTGAGCAAAGACAATTTTGTCAAAAATCTTGCTCAGCTCTAGATCTAAATACAAGGTTGTTACAACTATACAACTCCATCAATTTTGTCAAGAATCTTGTTCGAATCAGCTATGAATACAAGGTTGTTACTGACTTACTGACATGTACACAGTTGCATCATTGCTTTTTCCATAGTAGCTATAGGCTTTAAAAGCAGTAGATACATGCGCGCCTGGGCGTGCCTATTTTTATAATTTGAGATATTTAGTTTTGGTTTTTCTTTGGTTTTACTTTGGTTTTTCAAGCAAATATATAGTTTGCTCTCCAAAATAGCGGATGCTTTTTTTTTGTTACCACAGCAGCTGTGCAAAACTAGAGAATTGTTTTTAATACAATATCTACAAAATCACTTGGGTTGTTAAATTTGACTAAAAGCATCCATTATTTTGCAGACGCGTATATACTATAAGCTAATTGTCTGAAAATAATACCATTAAACTAATTACGTAACGTATAGTTTTTTACTTGATGGAATTAAAAAAGCAACCGCGTCTGAAAACATGTTCTATTTAAATATCAAGGCTGTTTATTCATTTATATATATATATACGTATTGAAATATGAATTGAAATAGTGATAATTTGATAAAGAATAACGAGGAATACATTGGGGAGGTGGATAAAACAGAATACCGCACCAAAGCTGCGAAATTATCGAAATACCGTATCAACACCAATAAAATACCGAAAACCTCAATGTTCCTCTCAATGATGTGCCGTGCAAAAAAGCATAGGCATACGTTTAAAAATGAAAATTTCGGGCACTTTTTGAAAGAAATTTCGCCGGGTAAATTCGGGTAATATTGCTGTTAAATATTCATGACAAATTATATTTTGAACTGTTTTAACTCATTCCTGTCCGAGGGCTTCCCCAGAGGTGAATAAAATCGTCTGGCGTTAGCCAGAATAAAATACTAAAGACCAATTCGGACAGGAAAGAGTTAACATTAAAGTAATATGTTTTAATATTAACATAATATATCAGAGTTGCTTTGCAGTTGCCCGGTTTAAAATTATACTAAGGGCTATACCACATACGCTAGATGTATAGCTCATGAAGAAACTCGTATGTTGACTACGATCTAATTAATAATCGACAGTCGACTCTTCATTTTTCGGGCAAAATTGTTTTGCCCCCCCCCCCCCCCCCCCCCCCCCCCCCCCCAAAAAAAAACAAAAAAAAACCCCCAAAAAACAACCCGTAACTGGTCAGGTACGTCTATGCAAAAAAGAATAAGATAATTATTTTGTAACAAAAAGAAAATTACACAAACTAATGGGTTGTTGAATTAGGATAAAAACATCCATTATTCTGTACATTTGTGGACTGTAAACAACTTGCCTAAAAAAGGAAATCACTAACTGTTTAATTACTTATATATACGTATATAGTTTTTGACTTAATGCATAGTAATCATCTAAATACATGCTATTTGGATATCCGGCTGCATGCACGGTTTACTTTATGTTATGTATTGGAGTATATTAAATAAAATGGTGATATTTTAACAGAGCGTAATGCAAGCTTTAAAGTGACCATGAAGTGAAAAATATTGTTGGCATTTTTTTGTTTAAATAAGCGGAAGAGCATGACGGGAGCATTCACGCAAAATTTCAAGAGAATCTGGTGTTTATAATTCTCGAGATATGAACTCTCAAATATTTAGTCCGTCAGTTGATTTCAAGAAATTTGGGCCTCTCAGTAACAATGCCTTCTGACGAACGCAGATGGTCTCCACTTGACGAGTAAAATCGTCTGGCGTTAGCCAGAAGCCAGAGTAAAAGTAATAAGTTGTCAAATGGCAATGCCCGGTAGAGGGTTAAGCATGCATATAGTTGTTGTTAAAGGGAATTGGCAACAAAAATTAAGTTTGTCTAATTTGAAAGAACTCATAAAATTGTAATAGAAGATCTTTTACAACTTTTTCGTATCTTTCTGCGTTTTCAAGATATTTCAATTTGTTTGATATGTAAATGAGATGGTCTCTGACGTCAGGAGTGGGGTAAAATATTTTCATACAGAGCAAAATCACTTACATATCTAACATGAAATGTTCAGCGTCGCAAGGAGTTTTTATGTGCACAGTTTCAAATGATTTCGCTGAACAAACTTAGAGATATAACTGGTTTTGCTACATGTGAAAATATTTTACCCCACACATGACGTCAGAGACCATCTCGTTTACATATTAAACAAATTGAAATATCTTGAAAACGAAGAGAGATACGAAAAAGTTGTAAAGGATGTTCTATTACAATTTTATGAGTTCTTTCAAATTAGACAAACTTAATTTTTAGTGCTCAGTATTGCCCTTTAAAGAGACATGAAACATTGTTAACGAGAGCTCAAATTTTTCCAGGAATGAAATAGCCATAGCATACTCTGAGAGTTATTAGCTCGAAAAGACGAAAACTATACGTCCTCGGATTCGTCTGAAATTTGTGATGAATGCTCCTGCTATGCTTTTCCGTTCAACAAAAGCAAAAAATGCCAACGAGTTTTTCACTTCATTGACGCTTAACTGAGACGATATATAGCTTTTGTGTTATCGTTTTCACTCGCCTACTAAATAGAATGATATTGGTGTAATATCACGGTTCCCTCGGTTTCTTTTGTTCTCGCAGGCACATTTAACGTCTAAATTACCTGATCCATAAACATTAGGTACGATTAGTAACTAATCATGCCTAGGTGCGATTAGAAACTAATCTGCATATCTAATGTTTATGGAAAACGCTCGCTTATCCACACGCATACATACTGTAGCACGATTGCAAACTTTAATTTCACAAAAACAATTCTACACATAATTTTACCTATATGCGAGTCACAATGACTTTATTTCATCTTAGCCAGTAGTTCATTCCATCCACCGTTAGGTCTTCTACCTTTGGAACAAATGGAAATCTGGAGTCTTCTGGTTCGAAATCTCGAAACTCAATGTTCCTTGCTTCCGACCACTTACTATAACAATTCCTGCTCCATAATGTGTGTCGTTTCGTATTCGCCGGTACAGTGCCTTCTCTCGTATTCTCGACATCTCTTCCCTGCACGAAACTAAAACGTTTATGCGACATACTCGTTCTCGCTAACTACATCTTTACTCGAATTGCACTGCCGAATACGCTCGCATAAAGCCTTTATATATGCTACCCCAAAGGATTTCAATAGAAAATTAAAAATGTCCCTCAAACCTAGTAAAAGTCCCTCGGGACTTTTACATCTTCCTCGCAAACCGTAATATTACAAAGTAATAGCATGGCGTTTCGGTTGATTAGTGATTAAATGTCCCTCAAGCCTCGGGAGGTTTAGTAAAAGTTTTTTTAAACCTCCCTCGGCTTTCGGGTACATTTAATCACTAATCAACCTCAAAGCCATGCTATTACTTATAATTAATGTACACTATTCTAACATTGAATGTGTCTTTCCCTCTTAATTAAGTTTACTAAGTAAGAGTTGATTAAAACTATTTTAGTGTATTTCAGTATTTTTTGTGATTATATTTGCGTATACAAACACATAACAAGTATCTCGTTCTCTTTCAAAAACTCCTCCATGACCTAACCTAGAAATTTCATTGTTAAACATGATTTCTTCCTTTACATCTGAACTAAAGAAATTACTTTACTGATCGGCCTTCCTTATAGATTTTGTCTGATACCATTGCCTTCTTTTGGCCACCACTGTAGATCTGAAAACATGCTGAGTATCCGAAGGCATATAGAATATATAAAATGAAATAGTAATATTTTGGTAGAGGAAAATGTCTGCCTTTTCAAACCAAAACAACAGAATTCTGTTGCAATATATAAACACACAAACACTTAGGATGTTGAATTAGACTAAAAGCATTATCCTGTAGACTAATGGACTAGCGACTATACTATATACTTTTTAACTAATTAGGTTTAGTAAAATTTAAGAGGTAGGATTATTAAGATGCTCGTGATCTGATTAGGTAAATATATAATGTTCAAATCTTTCTAAAAATGGTCGCTTCTCGATTCGTCGAGGTTACAGACCGAAATCAAACGAAATAAAAGGAAATGCCGTGACAGAAAAATATTTATTCATTCTCGGTGATTATCTTTGCCGCGCGAAATACTTAGCGATAATTACCTCGACTTGAATGACTAATCAGTTTTTAGTTTTTGACTTGAGTGCATTGAAAGAGCAACCATCTGAAAACACACTATTTGTAAATCAATGGCCGTTTTTATACTACACACGCCATTATGTGTCTGCCAACGTACTTGGGCAAAGCCTTTTAGTGCGTCATTTTTAAATATATGTTCAACACTTCAACTTTCTAAAAATGGTCGCTTCTCGATTTCAACTTCAACTTTCTAAAAAAGGTCGCTTCTCGATTCGTCGAAGTTACAGACCGAAATCAAACGAAATAAAAGGAAATGCCGTGACAGAAAAATATTTATTCATTCTCGGTAATTATCTTTATATTTACAACGCGGCGCGAAATACTTAGCGATAATTACCTCG
This sequence comes from Paragorgia papillata, assembly GCA_035771165.1. Classification (NCBI taxonomy): domain Eukaryota; kingdom Metazoa; phylum Cnidaria; class Anthozoa; order Scleralcyonacea; family Coralliidae; genus Paragorgia; species Paragorgia papillata. The sequence goes on from JAWNZC010000354.1 coordinate 3,187,023, forward strand.
ACTTGAACGGCTAATCAGTTTTTAAATAGTTTTTGACTTGAGTGCATTGAAAAGAGCAACCATCTGAAAACACATTATTTGTATATCAATGGCCGTTTTTATACTACAGACGCCGTTATGCGTCTGAACGTATATTTGGGCAAAGTCTTTTAGTGCGTCTTTTAATTATGCGTCTTGTATAAGGACGGGCATCAGACGCAATACATGTCCAGACGAACTATATGATTTAGTGCATGCGTCGATAAAGACGCATTAAATCATTCAGTTCGTCTGGACACATAATGCATCCGATGTCCGTCTTTATACAAGACGAAATTTGAGACGCCTTAAAAGACGCACTAAAACTGTAGTACGTCCAGACGCATAATGCGTGTGTAGTGTAAAAACGATCAATGCTGTTTATTTATTTATATAGTATATAAAATAGTATTTTTACAAATCATAATATGAACTTTCTCCCCTTGACGAGTAAAATCGTTTGGCGTTTAGACTGAGTATGAAATACAATGTTTGTCCCACAACAACAATGCGAGATTAATGAACACTGTGTTTAACCTGGAGGCATTCATGGCTTTCCGAGCGTTTCCCCTTGACAAGTAAAATCGTTTCGTTAGACAGAGTAAAAAGGTCAGGCAGTTAGAGTAAAAAGATAAATAATAATAATAATAATATAATAACATGTATTTATACCGCGCAAATTCAACTTTAAGGTTTTCAAATGCGCCTTACAATAATTTTTGACATGGCCGAGTCGAAGGCATATTAAAGGCGCTCAGGCAGCCGCCATACGACACATATCGACCCACGAATTACAGCCAAGACCCAGGTGTTGGTTTTGCGGAGGGAGGAAAACCGGAGAACCCGGCGAAAAACACTCGAAGCACAGGAGAGACCAACTAAACTCTACTCACATGAGAACCAAGCTCGAGAACGGGGCTGTTCCCAGACGGTCACCCATCCAAGTACTAACCCCGTCTAACCGGGCTTAACTATTGGTGAGAGGCAGCGCCCTAACAGCACACGTCATCCGTGCTCCCCTTGACGAGTAAAATTTGTCCGACAACAACAATGCGAGTGAAAAGGTTAATAAACACCGTGTTTAACTCTTTCATGCATGCATGGCTTTCCAAAACGTCTCCCCCAGCCCTTGACGAGTAAAATCGTCTGGCGTTGGACAGATTAAAAAGATAAGATTGTCCCATAACAATTATAAGAGTGAAAGGTGAAAACGATATTATAGCTTGTTGTGTTACTGTTATCTTTTATCCTCACCAAACTATTACAGAAGGACATTACTGTTATAAAATTGAAAGTAGATCCCTCTTAAGTTTACTAAGTAGGAGTTAATTAAGTGTGTTAAAGACACATTTTAAGATGCCTTGGGCCGATAAAGTGCATACACGCTTATTACGACCACTAAAAACCATCTGCCGGCATAATTACGAGGACTCAGAGAGTATAAAAGCGTGAAGGAGAAAGTAAACACTTTATTCTGAAGACTTGTAAAGCTCTGACTGAAAGACATTCACAAGCCTACTATACAGAAGCGATCATGACAAGCTACAAGAAGGCCTCGCTCGTCTACCTCCTGCTGTTGTTGAGCGTCTGCGCATGCTTGGGAAAGCCAAGGTGGATACTGGTGGATCAGGATGAATGGATGACTGACGAGAACAAAGATAGTTGGATAAAAACGCAAACGGGAAGGAATGAAGAAGCGCGCAATATACCAGAGAAGCGTCATGGTGGAACAACGCCATGCCAAGGAGCATACTGTCGTTTTCCTTAATAGGAGAACCTCCAATCCTAAGAACTTCCAGACTGAAGACAGTCATGAAACTTTTAAATTGCTCTATTAGACTAAGATATATCTGTTTGTTGAAACTATAATTGGCAGAGTAGATAAAGTTAGACATTTGTCTGCAAAAGAATAAAAAATTATGAATATTCTTGTTTTTTATATTGTATTATAAAGTAACATGTATATACTACGCCTGCCCTGACTAGAAGAACTTATTTTTCCCCAAAAAAAACCCATCATCGAACAAGAATGAAAGTTTAGCACATATGCCTGATATGCCGCCATGTTTTGACGAGTTGCGGTGGCTTACGTTTGCTTGAGACTAATTCGATCGACCTTAAGAAGAGAGACAGACAAGCAAGATTGGAAATGAGAACGGAGTGTAATTGTTCTTCGAACTACAGGTGACGGTGGCTCCCTACGGTAATTTTAAGGGACGGGTAACGAGTATGGCGCAGTGAGCCCTAAATATAACTGGAGTGATATCTTTGTGTGGCAATCTTGTTCCCAGAGCCCACGATCTTTTTGGGCCTGAAGTACGTATAGTTCCAGTCTTCAACGCGGTCTGGTCAAGTCTGATCCCAATCTCGTTCCCAGACCCTTCTCACGCGCTGGGTACTGCCTCCTCCGCAGGCCCTCGTTGCATCATGGACAGGTCACACTTTTGAGAGGGCCTGCCAGATCCTGTAAACAAAATGGGGACTGATCCCATTATGCACAGCGAGACTAGGCCCTATAGTTTTGAGAGGGCTTGCAAAATCTTTCCGGCCGCTGTTCGACAAACGTACGACCAAGTTCTTTTAACACTGTGACACACCAGGAAATTCGGTCTAAACGTTCTTACAGATCATGACAATGAAGAAACCAATATGTTTTAGAATCACCGACCTTCTGCCAATAATATTTTTAGCGACAAAAAGGAATTGAAGGAAAAAATATCTGCCGAACAAAAGCAAATTCGACGGTCAGGAAAGTACAGGTTTTTCTTATTGTTTTTTTTTGTTTATTTAGCTATCGAAGACTGTCAACTGACCAAGAGTTAGTGGTAGTTAATTATGCAAATTTATTCCGTGCCAAGTTTTGCCAAATTTTTTACAGGATCTTGCAGGCCCTAAATTCGGCGTGTGTGACCTGTCCATGAGGCAACGAGGGCCTGTGGAGGAGGCAGCGCTGGGTACGAGATTGGTCTGATCCAGTCAAAAGACCAATCTTGTAAACTTGTCGAGTTGATATTCTGTCACGTCAGCAGCAGTCCGAGCGATACGAATGCTCAAATATCAAACATTTGTTTTGGTGAAATTTTGTGCATAAAGAAATAGGAAAACTTTAATACTTAGTTTTTAAAAAATTACAACTTGCTGTTGTGTTCTATGTGGAAGAATTTTTTTTTCTTTATACAAGACGAAATTTGAGACGCCTTAAAAACGCACTAAAACTGTAGTACGTCCAGACGCATAATGCGTGTGTAGTGTAAAAACGATCAAAGCTGTTTATTTATTTATATAGTATATAAAATAGTATTTTTACAAATCATAATATGAATTTTCTCCCCTTGACGAGTAAAATCGTTTCGTGTTTAGACAGAGTATGAAATACAATGTTTGTCCCACAACAACAATGCGAGATTAATGAACACTGTGTTTAAAACCTGGAAGCATTCATGGCTAGTTCCGAGACGTTTCCCCTTGACGAGTAAAATCGTTTCGTTAGACAGAGTAAAAAGGTCAGGCAGTTAGAGTAAAAAGATAAATAATAATAATAATATAATAACATGTATTTATACCGCGCAAATTCAACTTTTAAGGTTTTCAAATGCGCCTTACAATAATTTTTGACATGGCCAAGTCGAAGGCATATTAAAGGCGCTCAGGCAGCCGCCATACGACACATATCGACCCACGAATTACAGCCAAGACCCAGGTGTTGGTTTTGCGGAGGGAGGAAAACCGGAGAACCCGGCGAAAAACACTCGAAGCACAGGAGAGACCAACTAAACTCTACTCACATGAGAACCAAGCTCGAGAACGGGGCTGTTCCCAGACGGTCACCCATCCAAGTACTAACCCCGTCTAACCGGGCTTAACTATTGGTGAGAGGCAGCGCCCTAACAGCACACGTCATCCGTGCTCCCCTTGACGAGTAAAATTTGTCCGACAACAACAATGCGAGTGAAGAGGTTAATAAACATCGTGTTTAACTCTTTCATGCATGCATGGCTTTCCAAAACGTCTGCCCCAGCCCTTGACGAGTAAAATCGTCTGGCGTTGGACAGATTAAAAAGATAAGATTGTCCCATAACAATTATAAGAGTGAAAGGTGAAAACGATATTATAGCTTGTTGTGTTACTGTTATCTTTTATCCTCACCAAACTATTACAGAAGGACATTACTGTTATAAAATTGAAAGTAGATCCCTCTTAAGTTTACTAAGTAGGAGTTAATTAAGTGTGTTAAAGACACATTTTAAGATGCCTTGGGCCGATAAAGTGCATACACGCTTATTACGACCACTAAAAACCATCTGCCGGCATAATTACGAGGACTCAGAGAGTATAAAAGCGTGAAGGAGAAAGTAAACACTTTATTCTGAAGACTTGTAAAGCTCTGACTGAAAGACATTCACAAGCCTACTATACAGAAGCGATCATGACAAGCTACAAGAAGGCCTCGCTCGTCTACCTCCTGCTGTTGTTGAGCGTCTGCGCATGCTTGGGAAAGCCAAGGTGGATACTGGTGGATCAGGATGAATGGATGACTGACGAGAACAAAGATAGTTGGATAAAAACGCAAACGGGAAGGAATGAAGAAGCGCGCAATATAGCAGAGAAGCGTCATGGTGGAACAACGCCATGCCAAGGAGCATACTGTCGTTTTCCTTAATAGGAGAACCTCCAATCCTAAGAACTTCCAGACTGAAGACAGTCATGAAACTTTTAAATTGCTCTATTAGACTAAGATATATCTGTTTGTTGAAACTATAATTGGCAGAGTAGATAAAGTTAGACATTTGTCTGCAAAAGAATAAAAAATTATGAATATTCTTGTTTTTTATATTGTATTATAAAGTAACATGTATATACTACGCCTGCCCTGACTAGAAGAACTTATTTTTCCCCAAAAAAAACCCATCATCGAACAAGAATGAAAGTTTAGCACATATGCCTGATATGCCGCCATGTTTTGACGAGTTGCGGTGGCTTACGTTTGCTTGAGACTAATTCGATCGACCTTAAGAAGAGAGACAGACAAGCTAGATTGGAAATGAGAACGGAGTGTAATTGTTCTTCGAACTACAGGTGATGGTGGCTCCCTACGGTAATTTTAAGGGACGGGTAACGAGTATGGCGCAGTGAGCCCTAAATATAACTGGAGTGATATCTTTGTGTGGCAATCTTGTTCCCAGAGCCCGCGATCTTTTTGGGCCTGAAGTACGTATAGTTCCAGTCTTCAACGCGGTCTGGTCAAGTCTGATCCCAATCTCGTTCCCAGACCCTTCTCACGCGCTGGGTACTGCCTCCTCCGCAGGCCCTCGTTGCATCATGGACAGGTCACACTTTTGAGAGGGCCTGCCAGATCCTGTAAACAAAATGGGGACTGATCCCATTATGCACAGCGAGACTAGGCCCTATAGTTTTGAGAGGGCTTGCAAAATCTTTCCGGCCGCTGTTCGACAAACGTACGACCAAGTTCTTTTAACACTGTGACACACCAGGAAATTCGGTCTAAACGTTCTTACAGATCATGACAATGAAGAAACCAATATGTTTTAGAATCACCGACCTTCTGCCAATAATATTTTTAGCGACAAAAAGGAATTGAAGGAAAAAATATCTGCCGAACAAAAGCAAATTCGACGGTCAGGAAAGTACAGGTTTTTCTTATTGTTTTTTTTTGTTTATTTAGCTATCGAAGACTGTCAACTGACCAAGAGTTAGTGGTAGTTAATTATGCAAATTTATTCCGTGCCAAGTTTTGCCAAATTTTTTACAGGATCTTGCAGGCCCTAAATTCGGCGTGTGTGACCTGTCCATGATGCAACGAGGGCCTGTGGTGGAGGCAGCGCTGGGTACGAGATTGGTCTGATTCAGTCAAAAGACCAATCTTGCAATCTTGTCGAGTTGATATTCTGTCACGTCAGCAGCAGTCCGAGCGATACGAATGCTCAAATATCAAACATTTGTTTCGGTGAAATTTTGTGCATAAAGAAATAGGAAAACTTTAATACTTAGTTTTTAAAAAATTACAACTTGCTGTTGTGTTCTATGTGGAAGAATTTTTTTTTCTTTATACAAGACGAAATTTGAGACGCCTTAAAAACGCACTAAAACTGTAGTACGCCCAGACGCATAATGCGTGTGTAGTGTAAAAACGATCAATGCTGTTTATTTATTTATATAGTATATAAAATAGTATTTTTACAAATCATAATATGAACTTTCTCCCCTTGACGAGTAAAATCGTTTGGCGTTTAGACTGAGTATGAAATACAATGTTTGTCCCACAACAACAATGCGAGATTAATGAACACTGTGTTTAACCTGGAGGCATTCATGGCTTTCCGAGCGTTTCCCCTTGACAAGTAAAATCGTTTCGTTAGACAGAGTAAAAAGGTCAGGCAGTTAGAGTAAAAAGATAAATAATAATAATAATAATATAATAACATGTATTTATACCGCGCAAATTCAACTTTAAGGTTTTCAAATGCGCCTTACAATAATTTTTGACATGGCCGAGTCGAAGGCATATTAAAGGCGCTCAGGCAGCCGCCATACGACACATATCGACCCACGAATTACAGCCAAGACCCAGGTGTTGGTTTTGCGGAGGGAGGAAAACCGGAGAACCCGGCGAAAAACACTCGAAGCACAGGAGAGACCAACTAAACTCTACTCACATGAGAACCAAGCTCGAGAACGGGGCTGTTCCCAGACGGTCACCCATCCAAGTACTAACCCCGTCTAACCGGGCTTAACTATTGGTGAGAGGCAGCGCCCTAACAGCACACGTCATCCGTGCTCCCCTTGACCAGTAAAATTTGTCCGACAACAACAATGCGAGTGAAAAGGTTAATAAACACCGTGTATAACTCTTTCATGCATGCATGGCTTTCCAAAACGTCTCCCCCAGCCCTTGACGAGTAAAATCGTCTGGCGTTGGACAGATTAAAAAGATAAGATTGTCCCATAACAATTATAAGAGTGAAAGGTGAAAACGATATTATAGCTTGTTGTGTTACTGTTATCTTTTATCCTCACCAAATAAGAAAAAAACTATTACAGAAGGACATTACTGTTATAAAATTGAAAGTAGATCCCTCTTAAGTTTACTAAGTAGGAGTTAATTAAGTGTGTTAAAGACACATTTTAAGATGACTTGGGCCGATAAAGTGCATACACGCTTATTACGAAGCACTAAAAACCATCTGCCGGCATAATTACGAGGACTCAGCGAGTATAAAAGCGTGAAGGAGACAGTAAACACTTTATTCTGAAGACTTGTAAAGCTCTGACTGAAAGACATTCACAAGCCTACTATACAGAAGCGATCATGACAAGCTACAAGAAGGCCTCGCTCGTCTACCTCCTGCTGTTGTTGAGCGTCTGCGCATGCTTGGGAAAGCCCAGGTGGATATTGGTGGATCAGGATGAATGGATGACTGACGAGAACAAAGATAGTTGGATCAAAACGCAAACGGGAAGGAATGAAGAAGCGCGCAATATACCAGAGAAGCTTCATGGTGGAGCTAGGGCATGCAATGGAGCATACTGTCCTCCTTAATCAAGGAGAACCTCCAATCCTAAGAACTTCCAGACTGAAGACATGAAACTTTTAAATTGCTCTATTAGACTAAGATATATCTGTTTGTTGAAACTATAATTGTCAGAGTAGATAAAGTTAGACATTTGCCTGCAAAAGAATAAAAAATTATGAATATTCTTGTTTTTTATATTGTATTATAAAGTAACATGTATATACTACGCCTGCCCTGACTAGAAGAACTTATTTTTCCCCCCAAAAAAACCCATCATCGAACAAGAATGAAAGTTTAGCACATATGCCTGATATGCCGCCATGTTTTGACGAGTTGCGGTGGCTTACGTTTGCTTGAGACTAATTCGATCGACCTTAAGAAGAGAGACAGACAAGCTAGATTGGAAATGAGAACGGAGTGTAATTGTTCTTCGAACTACAGGTGATGGTGCTCCCTACGGTAATTTTAAGGGACTGGTAACGAGTATGGCGCAGTGAGCCCTAAATATAACTTCCGGAGGGTTGTGGTTAGGTTTAGGTTCACCGGGGATTTTGGTTAGGTTTAGGGTTTCCGGGGGGGGTTAGGGTTAGGTTGGGGTGGTGGGTTGGGAATTAGTTTTTTAAAATTAACGATTATTGGTAATTCTAGGGATTTCACACTTACTGATTATTGGTAATTCTAGGTAGGAGGATATGCTGATATAACTGGAGTGATATCTTTGTGTGGCAATCTTGTTCCCAGAGCCCGCGATCTTTTTGGGCCTGAAGTACGTATAGTTCCAGTCTTCAACGCGGTCTGGTCAAGTCTGATCCCATTCTCGTTCCCAGACCCTTCTCACGCGCTGGGTACTGCCTCCTCCGCAGGCCCTCGTTGCATCATGGGCAGGTCACACTTTTGAGAGGGCCTGCCAGATCCTGTAGACAAAATGGGGACTGATCCCATTATGCACAGCGAGACTAGGCCCTATAGTTTTGAGAGGGCTTGCAAAATCTTTCCGGCCGCTGTTCGACAAACGTACGACCAAGTTCTTTTAACACTGTGACCCACCAGGAAATTCGGTCTAAACGTTCTTACAGATCATGACAATGAAGAAACCAATATGTTTTAGAATCACCGACCTTCTGCCAATAATATTTTTAGCGACAAAAAGGAATTGAAGGAAAAAATATCTGCCGAACAAAAGCAAATTCGACGGTCAGGAAAGTACAGGTTTTTCTTATTGTTTTTTTTGTTTATTTAGCTATCGAAGACTGTCAACTGACCAAGAGTTAATGGTAGTTAATTATGCAAATTTATTCCGTGCCAAGTTTTGCCAAATTTTTTACAGGATCTTGCAGGCCCTAAATTCGGCGTGTGTGACCTGTCCATGCTGCAACGAGGGCCTGTGGAGGAGGCAGCGCTGGGTACGAGATTGGTCTGATCCAGTCAAAAGACCAATCTTGTAATCTTGTCGAGTTGATATTCTGTCACGTCAGCAGCAATTCGAGCGATACCAATGCTCAAATATCAAACATTTGTTTCGGTGAAATTTTGTGCATAAAGAAATAGGAAAACTTTAATACTTAGTTTTTAAAAAATTACAACTTGCTGTTGTCAGTCTATGTGGAAGAAATTGACCAGATAACAATTTTTTGAAATTTTGAGCAAAGAAAGCTGGAGATATGCGTTTAGCAAAATAAACGAAAACCGTGAAAATTTGACAAATTTCAAACGCCATTATTACCATGGTAACAGCAGATACTAGCGCTATTAAACAAATACTTCGTAAGTGTGGTCCTTCTCCTTCTGCAATTCAGTATCCAGAATAATTATGTAATAGTTATTTTATAGACAGCAATAACCATAGACTATGACTGAACATAGTCATTCAAAATATGGTCTGGAAACTCAGCTAAAGTGTTCCATCTTTTTGTTCGCCTTTATGCATTTTTGTGCACGGTCACTGAACCCATTGTATTTTAGTATAATGAACGAATTATCCAATAGCAATGTTTCAGTTCAATCACTCAACCGTGCTATTTAAATATTAATAAACTTAAAACAAATTATGTGCACGGTGTAAGGTACGGTTCAATATAAAATCACAGCTCATTATAGGCGTTTTGAAGTTTGCCGAGTTTCCAGACCATATCTCTGTTAGCCATAAAAAAACTAGAACTTTAGGGAGCCTAAAGCGTAAAACCATTACGACCACAACCTAAAAGACATTAAGACGAAAGTACGAAAAGCAGCTGAGAGAGAGATTTAAATTCGGAATTTCTTCAGTTACGTAACTGCTTTACAAGAAAGCCGAGAATATTTTTTTAAATACATAAAAATTTAATTAATTTGAGGAAGCAAGTGATGAGAGAGATTTAAAAAATTTTTAAGATTAGTTTCACATCTCATTTGACTTGGCAATTCGTTCCAGAGTTGTACGCCTCTATAAGTAAACGTCTTTCTCAAAAACTCAGTGAGTGGTTTTGGTAAGACGAGTGACATTTCTTTCAACCTCGTACCCAGGGCATTTTGCCTCCACGTCGGGAGGTCGGCGAAAATGGCCCTGGCATCGGCTGGTCGATTCTATAATCTGATTGGCCGGTTTAAGAACCCGATTAATTCAGATAGAGTATAATTTATTCAGGAAATTTGAATTGCAATGGATCCACTCTGCAAAGTTTACTCAAAGAATGGAACGATAGCTTTGGTTATAGTCAAGAACAACATTAGATGTATGTTTGTTCATGACATTTACATGTCTTCTGGATAATCGTGGGAGTATCATGATGAATAATGCTAGCCCAGTTGCTTTTCTGGTGAAGGCTTCACATGAGTGACTCGACAAAGCGTTGAATATTTCTATTTATTATTCATGCATACGTATTATACAAAGAGCAAAACACAAAAGCCGCATAAATTTTCTTGCCATAACACCCCAAAATTCTGGGTGTCACGTGACCAGCCGATGCCAGGGCCATTTTCGCCGACCTCCCGACGTGGAGGCAAAATGCCCTGGGTACGAGGTTGACATTTCTTTATTTCGTAATGCATAAGTATTATCTAAGGTATAAATTTTAAAATGGTCTCGTAGGTAAGAGGGTGCCATATATAGACAGACAGACAGACAGACAGACAGACAGACAGACAGACAGACAGACAGACAGACAGACAGACAGACAGACAGACAGACAGACAGACAGACAGACAGACAGACAGACAGACAGACAAAAGCAATTATAAACAAGTTCAGTCTAAAGAATATATGATACAACCATTGTACGTGCATGTAATAGGCAGACATGCAATACGTGTGCAGGTAAATTGTAATATGAGATTTTTTTTGTAATTTGAGATAATTTTTATGCAGTCTTAGAGACTCGATTTAATATAAAGTATATCGAACAGGCATGTGTCGAAATCAATACCTTGTTCACGAATGTGGTAGTGGTAGACTAGAGAATTTAGAAACATCGCAAATGTAACTTAACAGCCACGAGGGGCTGTGGTACGCAATATTGTAGCTGCATCAGACATGATACTGCAACAAGTCGTATCAGGAATTGCTACAATCTCGTTCCCAGAGCCCATGTTCCCCACCCGGGAAACGAGAGACTCTGCGATAATCCGTTTCACATCGATATTTCGTTGGCTGATGAACACAGTGAACTCTATACAACTCTTCTTCCGGATAACAAGAATCCTGTGATGGCGTGAACGGATTATCCCAGAGCCTCTCGTTTCCCGCCCGCTGGGTAAGGGGAACGTGGGCTCTGGGAGCGAGATGGGAATTGCTAAATAGGGCACGAGTACATGGAGACATCACTGACCTATATAACTGGATTGTGTATGGGTGCTTTATATCAATGACTGGCAATAAGTGCCCAATCCAATATAGCGGTTTATAAGTCCTTTATCCGCTGACATTTTTCTCAAAAATGAATTTATACATGAATTGATTGGCCAGCGGGCGCGGCGGAACCTACAGTCAAGTAAATATATTAAGCAAAATAAGGTCAGCGGTCGCTACCGTAAGAAAAGAGTATTTCCGCCACCTTTGTTGGGTCATCACCTACCTATACTAAGAAGGCTTCTGATTGGTTTAGATAACCTACCCCAATACCTTCCCCTAACCCTAATCACTAAGGAGCATGGGGACGAATTGATAATCGATAATGTGATTGGTTAGTTATAGCCAATCAGAACTCGCGATCAAGCTCTCGGCAACGCCCTCCGTGGCTCAGTGGTCAGAGCATTGCACTAGAATCGCAAGGTCGTGGGTTCAATTCCTGCCGGAAGGCCTGTGTAGTTGCATTTTTCGCAACTGGTCCCGGTTTGGTCTTAAAATGTATATATTCTACACTCGAATTTTCCTTAACCCAAAATCCTGAAAATCGTTCATATATTATTTGGTAGGTCTTTACTGTCTTTGTTCGATCACCTTTTGAACGGGACCCGGGTCCACTGATCTCAATAAAACTGGATGGGGCATGAGGCCGGATTTTGCGTGCCAGTTGTATGATGACGTGACCACTACCCAAGATGGCCGCCACTAAAGTTCATAGCTTTCGTAGATTGAAAACAGACAAAAAGAGTTATTTTAAGAAAATTTAAACGAATGTAAGGACACAAGAAGTACTTAATAAGGTTTAAGACGCTAATTTCTTGTATTTGTTTCTGTTACTGAGCTGTAAAACCTTTAAATTTCGTTGTTTTTCTTCAGTGCCGACAACGAAGAAACTTCACGATAATATAAACTGAAAAACAGACTATAAAATCTACGAAGAATTCAATTCCAAGTCTTAAATTGTACCTTTTATAGTAATCTTAATGCCTTAACAATATCTCGTGTTGTGTACTTGCCATCTTTTGACTGTATTTGTTGTTAAACAGTGAAAACTAAACGAACTGGCATCTGTTGTTTGCTTTACGGCTTTTCCGACTCCCCCGGTACAGAGTACTTAATATTCCTACCCCCGGCAGTGTGACCAGATATTTTGCAAGGCAATTACTAAATAAGCATGCAAAAAATTACCAAAATGTAGAAAAAATTACTAAATTTCTGCTGTCAACCAAAGTGGTCTGAAAATCAGTAAAACAGCGATGAATGCATGGCTAAATAATAGCTCTATAGTATAATTTATTATTTATACTCTCGACTCAACAAATATTCTTAACCAGAATCCTTTGCGATGCATTAACATAACTGAATAATTAATGTTTACAAAAATTTCCGTTCCACTGTTCACTTTTAGCGGTCTTTCATTGAATAAATATAACTAAATTGGGCCAGGGTGCCAGGCTAAGCTTGGACCAGCAGCTTGCAATTGGGATGTACAGCTTTGCAGGCATGGACCTGCAACTGTTCTCATTGAATTTTTGAATAACAGGTTGTGTCATTATGGCGTATTTGGTTGATAACCAAAATATTACTAACTTTAAGAGAAATTACTAAAAAAATTACCAAAAATTTTCAATTACCAAAAAAGTCCGAAAAATCGCGAAATATTACCAAAAGTAATTAAAATTACCAAATCTGGTCACACTGACCCCCGGATAATTTGACCGTGTTGACGTCAAGATTGCTTATGCCCTGCCTCCTCCACAGGCCCTATTGCATCATGGACAGGACACACTGTTTAGAGGGCCTGCCCAGTGAACTCTATATAAGGACTGGAACGATACCTACAAACCAAATTTTGAAGCCGTCATGGAGGCTGACATGCAGGGCGGCCCCAGTCCTCTTTATATGCAAGAAAATCTTTATTTTTAAGTTATATTTTGTTATGAACCAATTACAAAGAAATGCAAACATGCTACAGTAATATATACTTCTTCTAAAGGCTTTTAGCAGCAAAAACGTAGCTTGAATATTTGACAAAAAACACATTTTGAGTCCGAAACCGCGCGGATCTCTTGATTTTTTGTAGGGCAGCTCCAAGTGTTGAGTCAGTTGAGGTATCAAAAGTCCAGAAAAAAGTCTATAAACTATCTTGAATCAAATAAAGATAGCATTAATCAGGGCTAAAGGCCTACTGAAATCTAGTGGCTATAATCTGTCGAGCATATGGATGTTGACATGATCAATAAAAACCATAAATATTAAATTTTCTGAACAGTCAAAAAATCGAACAAAACACAGAAATACGAACCGACAGTGTTTTAAAGGCATCAAAGATCAAAATATATGTGGTCTTACAATGATTCAAAAGGTATGAGGAGACTATTCATAAGAGCAAAGGCACAGCTTGATAGGGTTGCAAGAATTCATAAAATAAAGACGAATAAATACTAAATATAACCTGAATTTTCGTCAGGAGTTTCCATCAATCCAAGCAAAATTTTGCTTTCGTTTGGCAATATATTTCCTACTTCAATCTATTTTTGCCAGCAAACACACCTCAGACAGAAAGGACAATGATTCTAATACATACTAGCTTCGTTATATCAATTCTAAAGAAGTTCAACTACAAAAAAATAGAAAATTCTCGCTGGGCCATTGTCTGTTTTCTACCGCTCCTTGGACGTTGGTGAGACGTTCATGTGTTGCCCCCAGCAGCCGGAAGTTTGGCTTCATCCAATCATAGGGCCGACCTTATGGAGGTATCGTTCCAGTCTTTATATAGAGTTCACTGGGCCTGCCAGATCCTGTAAACAAAATGGTGACCGATCCCATTATGCACAGCGAGACTAGGCCCTAGAGGCGATAGTTTTGAGAGGGCCTGCAAATTTTTTTCCGGCCGCTGTTCGACAAACGTACGTCCAAGTTCTTTAAACTCTGTGACCCACCAGGAAATTCGGTCTAAACTTTCTTACAGATCATGACAATGAAGAAACCAGTATGTTTTAGAATTACCGACCTTCTGCCAATAATATTTTCAGCGACAAAAAGGAATTAAATGGGGAAAAAATATCTGCCGAACAAAATCAAATTCGACGGTCAGGAAAGTAACAGGTTTTTCGTATTGTTTTTTGGTTTATTTAGCTATCGAAGACTGTCAACTGACCAAGAGTTAATGAGATTTAATTTTGTTAAATTGTGGGCTATAGTGTAGCGTAATTCAAGTTTCAGTTGTTGTGGAATTGTGGAAACCGAAAAAGTATAAACCAAGGAGTCTCTGGGCAGACTAAATAAGGGGCTGTTTACATGGGAGGCGGGACGGGACGTTTGCCGGGATCTCACTATGCATGTATATCTCTCTTATTTATCCCGTTCCGTTTATATGTTAAGATGTTTGCCAGGACGTTTTTCATCCCGGTTCGCTCAGCCGGGATCCCGGCAAATCCAAGACAATTTTTCTCATGTAAACACTCCGTCCCGCTTTGCCGGGACGATATTATGCTGACTTTGCAACATTTGTTATGTGATGCAAAAACAAAAATGCCTAGTCGTTTGCCACTCCGAACGTTTTCTCAATAAATAGTCCACTGTAGAAGCTATCAAATATACTGGAAGAAAGATAATTCATCTGGCTACAAAATACGTACAGTTTATCTGACCAAATAGCTTAGTTTTCTTAAAAAAAGCGAAATACCGAACATGTCCAAATAATAGCGGCCGCTATTTTGAAATTATTTTTCGTATGTATTATAATCTGTCTTCTTCGCATGTTTTCTTGAGAAATAAACCACTGTAGAAGCTATCAAATATACTGGAAGAAAGATAATTCATCTGGTTACAAGATACGTACAGTTTATCCGACCAAATAGCTTAGTTTCCCTAAAAAAGGTGAAATACCGAGCATGTCCAACACGAACTAGAGATGCTTGTTGAACGTCCCGGGTGGTAGAACTCATGTAAACCCAGGATGAAAAACGTCCCGTCCCACCTCCCATATAAACAGCCCCTAAAGTGTATTTTCGTTGATTATTCCGGCCGAAAGTTGACAAAGTTCAACCGTAACTGCTTTCTTCAACAATTCCTGCATTTTAAAGCTAGGATTCGTATGTAATAAGTCTTCAATGGCCTTCAAAATCTTCGAATATAGCCATGGCTATTAATAATGTAGTTAATTATGCAAATTTATTCCGTGCCAAGTTTTGCCAATTTTTTTACAGGATCTTGCAGGCCCTAAATTCGGCGTGTGTGTCCTGTCCATGATGCAATAGGGCCTGTGGAGGAGGCAGGCTTATGCCAAGGATTTAGGATTGGGAACAAGTTCTAAGGCCGCAATACGTCATATGTTCCACTACGTAAGATGGCGGCGACTGCCACGAAATGTTTGACTGCGGGTCCTGCAGTCCCGTTATATATAGATTAGTGGGAGATGCTAATAGAGGATGCTTCGTCTTTACTGTATTTCATACACTGGACGATTTTTGTGGTGTAGATCCAGGACGAGAACTATTTCCAAGACGAGAACTATTTCGTCTTCGGATTTCTTTTGTAAAGCAAGCCACCAGAGTACGTCTATAGTTGGGAAGACGCCAGGCATACAGAAGCGGATTAGCCACATAATTAATGGTCGCGATAGGCGTATAATAATAAACAATTGCTCGATCAAACTTTATGTTTAGTCTTCCAAGATACTCTAACTGTTTGCCAACGAAATAAGGAAAGGCTGTGGTTAGCAAGATAATGTTGAGAAACATTACTGCTTTCGCGATATTATTGCGTTTGGCAATATTCTCATTAGTAGTCAACGCACGCCGTCTACTCTTTATAATCTCGGTAATAACCCGCACTTTGAAAACCAACTGGATAGCGACGGATAATTCCAACAGCCCTATCCAAGTTATCCAAATCGTTTGACTTACGACACCATTAACTGATTCGTCAAACAATTTGGTATAAACGTTTAGCAAACCTAATCCAAACGCCAGAAGCCAAGTAGATACGCAGGCAAGCAAAACTCTTCTTCTGGTCAGAATAAACTTTCGACGTAGAGGAAATTTGATAATTATGTATATCTCCACAGTAAACACTGTTAGTAGAAAAAACGAGGCAGACTGTCCTGCGACTATAGCAATATTAACTGCCAGAGACGAAGAAATGCTTTCAAACGGTGACCATGAAGTTGGATTGAAAATTGCAGCAAACGACACGCACGATAACAGATCTGCAAACGCCAAGTTAATTATTGTTATCCAAGGTCCTTTTCGGAGAATTCTTAGCGGATCAATAATTATTACGGTAATGAGCAGAGCGTTGAATACGGTTCCCACCGACGTTATAATAAAAACGCTGAGTTTAACACCAAAATACCTGGTTGAGCTCGAAGTATTCAAATGCTAGATATAAGACAAATAATTGTGATCAAGATGTTTTTTCCATTTCAATGTTATACACTGTCTAATAAGAAGTGAAAAACTCGTTAGCACTTTTTGATTTCGATGAACAGAAGAGCATGAGAAATACGAAATACCACATAAAGTGCTAAAGAAGGGTGCCTTGTTTGGCGCAATCTCGTACCCAGAGCCTGCGATCCTTTTGGTCAGTACCAAGGAACGGAGGCTCTGGGAAACTCCGATGAAAAAGACCCCAAAATTGGGTTTTTCCTCTGGTTCCCAGTCCGCTATAATTTGTTACTGTCATCGATGATATTTAGCTTGTTCGAAGACCAGGGAAAATATTTGTTTACCGATAAAGAATGGCCCAAGGGTGTCTTGACAAAGCATTGCCATACGAATGGTCTTTCTTAGCTTTTCTCTAAATCGTCAACCGGACGATTTGACGAGAGTGTTTTATATGTCCGCGTCGCCATTGGCACTCGGCAGTGATCGGCTCAGGAATTTTGGCAAAATTACATCGACCTTGTATTCTCTAATATAATTTTAAAGTTCTGAGACGAAACTGCGAAGAATTACGAGACGAGCCAGACGATGGATGTTTGTTTGGCGACGAAGCAACTCAAGGCAAATTATTTTCCCGGCTTGTTACATGCGCCAAAGAGTGGAGAATGACGAATATGGTGATAAAAATTTGAAGCACACCGTACTTTTTGTTGATTTCTTAAATTTTTTAGCGAAGTATTCTTAAAAAAGCCGTGTTGTAAAAAGAGTCTGGCACTGGTTCCTGGACAATTGAAGTGATAAGAAAAGCTGATTTATGATGAATATAACTTGTGCAAGTTTCCAACCGCACATGTATTAAAGTATTTGACGCTTTTCGAGTGTGTTTACTTTAATGGATCGTAAAATCGTTCCTCCGTTTACGTCACACACTTGCTAGTGCCAGACTCTTTATACAACACGGCTTTTTATGAAAATACTTCAAAATTCGTCGATTCAACATCCCAAAATCAACGGGGAAAAATTTCAATTATTCTTCCTCCCATCATATTCGGATGCTACGTGCTTTAATTAATACATATATAAAGCGAAAATTGTAATTTGCCATGAGTTGACCTTCTCGTTCCCAGAGCCCACGTTTCTGTGTCCGTGGCTTCCGGCTTCCACGGCCTAGCTAGCGTACGATTCCGTCAAACACCCAGAATATAAAGCTACCTAACAAGTCGTCAGGGCAGTGACTGGCTTGTCAGGGCACCGTAGTATAAAGCTGTCTGACGATCTAGCCGCTAACTTGTCCGCGTTTCTGTGTCAGTGGCTTATGGGTGCCACAAACTGAAAGTGACACCCAAAATATGAAGCTACCTAACGAGCCAGCCGCACAGTAGCTACGTTTTAATGTTTGTGGCCCGCCAAAATGATGCGCCCGCAACATCGTGCAACTGGCCTGGCATACATCATAAAGCATTTGTTACCGACAGCCCAAATTTCTCTAGAAATGAAATAGCCACCAGGGATACGTCGGATTCTCTTTAGGAAAATAACGAATTGGTGAATTAATGCTCCCGCCACGTTCTTCTGTTCACAAAAATAAAAAGAATACCAACGAGCTGCAGCGGCTAAAGCTGGTTGATTTTAGTGGAAAGTCTATTTCGTGAATGAATTGCAATTGTTTATTAAGAGGCATTTAAAACCAGCATTCATCTAGAATTCAGGATTATCCTGAATATTAAAGAAATGAAATCCCAACCCCCAACCCCACCCCAACCCCGACCCACACCCCTAAACCTGACCCTAAACCTAACCACAACCCCGCGGCAACCCTAAATCTAACCACAACCCCCCGGTGGACCTAAACCTAATCACAACCCTGTTTTTTTTTTTTGTTATATGCTTTTTAGTTTAACATCCCGCATGTGGGACAGAGAAGTCCCCTAGGCTTCAGGATAATCCTGAATTCTAGACACTTTGACAATTCAGGATAATCCTGAATTCTAAGTGAGAGGACAGGTTGTTAAAACAAAATGCAGTTTACTTGCGAAAAAGTACACATGCGATTTTACGGATTTTTTTTACATTAAAAAGACACTTATTTAGATATGAAAATAATATATCATATCCTTATACATTTTTTCCAAATCCTTGATTATAATTGGTCAAAAACTTGATGAGAATTCTTGATATCTTAGATTAGTGGCATCTGCCGCTGTGATTGTCAGATTTCTGAGTCCACAATACTATTATCTGTAGTGGAGCTATTATATGTAGGAAAAAAGACTTATCATGCATGCATGTGCTGACGTGACCCATCTAGCTAGGCAAACCGAAGCAACTGTCTTAAAATTGCGATTTTTAAACGTATTTTTGGTTCGGAGGAAGTGATTTTTTTTATATTCTCAAGTGAAAATGTATAATAAAACAATTATTGAATTGGACTTTTTTAATATCAAGAATTATCGTATGTCGAAATGGTATGTCGAAACTACCTCTGTATTAGCAGGATTATGATTATCTGTCTTACATCTTTGTGGCCTTGTTAAAAAAAATATGCGTATATATAGATGCTCAGCTGGTATACCGCGCTGACCCTTTTCGTAAGGATTCAAATATAACACGATCTTAAAACGCTTTATCCATACAAATAAATGCTTGATGGGAACCATCGACTAATATTCGGCCACGATAATTGTCGACATGAAAATCGATAGAAGTCGGCTAAGTATATTGGTAAGTTGGACGGAGCGCGATATATAAAAGAAACGACAGGCGTTTAGAAGATACATCGCTGTCCATTCTCTTTACACGCTGAGGGAATTTGAGATAATCTATTATTGCATCTATATTTTTAGGTTCTTTGTCCCCCGGTAGCAAAACCGGAGAAAAAGATCCAGGCAAAATTAAAGCCGCGGTGTCACAGGAAATATGTCCCCCCCCAAAAAAAAAAATGTGTCCCCCCCAAAAAAATGTGTCCCCTCCGTGACAGATTTCCTAGGAAATATGTCCCCCCCCCCCCTTCGGAAATTTACCCCGCCAGCTTCCACCAGGATATTTTCGAGACCATAGAGCGCTTTTAAATTGGGAGGGTGTTATATAGTCGATCGCGTAAAGGTTGCGTATTCACAAACATAAACATACCGAGATGTAGTTTATATTTCACAACTGAACTTTCATATGAGATTGGGAACGAACAACACCTTTTAATGTCATGCAGAAACACAAAGTTCGCCGATCTTAGAGTTAATTTTATGGAAAGTCTCTGTAAAATAAATAACTCATTTTCTAAATTTAGCTATCAAGACCTTTTCATGTATGTCATTGCTATGCAAGACAAAAGAATTATGACTTTGGTAGCTAAATACTGTTTTAATGTTTTAACCAGTTTTGAAAGTTTATAGTTGAGCACGTACTCTAGTTTATACGTTATATGTATGTTATCAAAGTTGTGAGTGGTAAATATGAAAAATGAAACGTTAGATCATGAAATGTGTGCGGTATTTCATTTTAATGCAACACTGAAGTCTTGGTTGCGTTAAAAGTCTGACTGGTCGTTTGAAAGCCGTGCATCTTGATAGCGCTTTTTCTCTGCCGCTTTGACAAACAACTATTTCCTCTTTGTTTTGGATGAAATGCTTACCTAGTATGTTGATGTAAGACGTACAGCACTGGTTTAAGCTTTTATTAACGTTGAATAGCGGTTGGTATTGCGATAGTGAGGCGCTAAGTCTCGAAAACATATAATTATATAAATATACATAAACATATATGTAAATATTAATATAATTATATAAATACATATATGTTTTTATAAATTTTTCAATTTTTTTTTTAAATGTCAAGTTTGAGTCCATGTTTGACTGAGTCCATGAGTTCAGTCCATGAGTCCACTCCATGTTTTCATTGTTTTGTCCTATGCTGGGAGGCAACTCACTGGCCGTTGAAGAGTTAAGCTATACTGAGGTGTGATTATTGTAGGGTTAGAAATTTTGTTTGGGTTCGATAACCTAAAAAATCTTGCGAGAAAGACGCTAAGCTGTAAGTGACGTAAGTGACCTAGAAAATCGTAATTTTTCTAATTCCGCAACTTATTCCGGAGGCCATGCTAGCTACCATTCCGCAAGTCAATACGACTTTTACATTCACCGTATACACTGCAATGAACAGGCATGAGGGATTAACGTTATGTGAGAGTTACTCGTTGAGTAAGGATAAGGATAAGGATAAGGACAAGGACTGGGTGGCTAATCATCCTTACTTGCAGCCAGTGGCTGAATTGCGAAGGACGCAGGTCAACGTGGCCGTGTCGAGGCATATCAAAGGCGCTCCAAGCAGCCGCCAACGACACAGTTCAGACCACGGATCACAGCTAAGATGTTAGGTAAATGATGTTAGGTAAGAGATGTTGAGTAAATTCAGAATACTTACATCGTCCGTGGTACTACCATTGGTACGGTTGGTTGAGTTGGGTAACATTGATGCTGCTACATCAGTTTGATGAATTTGTTGTAAGGACAAAATTATTAGGAATGGAATGATACGTTTGCTCGAAATCATACTATCTATTGTTGTTCGTTGTGTCAGGCCTCTTCTTTCTTGGAGCAGATGTACATATTAACTTCGACTCAAGCACACACACACATATATATATGTATGTATGTAGATCTACTGATTAGCTTATGAATACGGATTTAATTGTGTCGGATGTGACAAACAGATAAATCGGAAAACCTCTTGTGATCCAGATTGAAAGATTTGGCGCCTTTGAGGGTTGCGACTGTTGTGTGAGAAAATTGGAAAACAAGACACGCCCGCGGCGACATTATGCGACACCAGTATAGGTCATGACCAATACACGTAATTGAATTGGACAATTGTGTGACGAAATAAACACAATGCCGCGGTTTAAAGATTTAATCTTATTTTTATACGCTCTCTCAATGCATTACCTGAATCTGCATTGTGGTCTCAAAAGCACAGCAAACATCCAGATATAATGTACTTGAACTTATAAGACAGAAGGCATTTATCTGCAGGCTTTATAGGCCGGCTGGGTGTGAGTATAATATTTGGTATTTTATAATTTCACCCGATTAAATTATGTACACATGTTCTAGAGATTTTTGGATTTTCGAGATTTTCGAGATTAGGAATATGTACATTTTAAGAACAAAGTTGACCAGTTGCGAAAACGCAATATCAAGGCTTTCCGACTGGAGTCGAAAAATCAGTGTTCTGACAGTGCAGTCGCCGTATACTCCAGTGCTCTGATCCTAATGCAGTGATCCTAATGCAGTGATCCTAATGCAGTGATCCTAATGCAGTGATCTAACCTGATTAACTCATTCCTGTCCGAGGGCTTCCCCAGAGGTGAATAAAATCGTCTGGCGTTAGCCATGGAGAGTAAAATACTAAAGACCAATTCGGGAAGGAAAGAGTTAGGGCCTGGCCAAACGCTTTCAACATTTCATGCAACATCGTTCAACATTATTGAATTCAACCGTGATTCAACATGTTGAAAGCGTTTGGCCACCCTGTTGAATGATGTTGAACGTTGTTGAATGGTGTTGAATGATGTTGAACGAAATTTGAACATGTTCAAATTTTCGTTCAACATGCGTTCAACAATGTTGAACGATGTTGCATGGAATGTTGAATGCGTTTGGCCAGGCCTTAAGCTACGGAGACCCTGCCCTGACCACTGATCAACGGAGGCTCTAGCGACTGGCTAGTGCAATGCTCTGATGACTATAGCCCAGTGCTTCTAGTGCAGTGCTCTGACTATGCATGCAGTAAGCTGCGAATGATCAATGACCTGCGATACTAGTGCAGTTGCTACGACTAAAAATTATTTGAAGTGTGCTTCAAATACATCATGAATCAAAACCAGTCTAAAGTGCTTCGTCATTAAAGCCTGGTTTCCATAGAGCCGTAAGAGCCGGAGGCATGGCTGCGGCAAGGGGCAATGGTCCAATCGCATACAGCTTTTCATTGCTGGCTAATTCAACACTGTCTATGATTGGACCATCGCCCCTTGCCGCAGCCAGGCTCAATTCCTTGCACTGTGCGTCGGTACTTGAGAGTAATGTTTTCTTGCACCTTATCCCACTTCTTAGCTCTCCTCATGTTCTATCACTATATAAGCCACACAGTTTATACTGATCAATGCCATGATTAGTCAGTACTCCATTATCTCGGCACGCAATGGAACTTCGTACATATAACCTTCAAGCTTCAACCTTGCAATGCATAACGCAATGCCTAAACATGTACTGCGCGCTTTCATTGTACTTTCATATTATAAGTTAAGAATTTTCAAAAAACTGAAAACTAACTTTGGTTGTGAAAAATACCTTTCTGAAATTCACAATTTCAAACACCGTCAAGCTGTCACAAAATTAAGGATTTCAGCTCATAGATTACCTGTTGAAACTGGTCGATACAGCAATGTTTCATACAGTAATAGACTATGTAAACATTGCGATCTTAACGAGATCGGGAATGAAGAACACTTTTTAACGTCATGTACAAATACAAAGTTCGCCGATCTCAGAGTAAATTTTATTGATAACCTATATAAAGTAAATAGTTCATTCAAATTGTTTAATTCCCAAGATATTTTTATGTACCTTATGTCTATGCAAGACAGAACAGTTATGGCTTTGGCAGGGAAATACTGTTTCGATGTTTTAACAATTTTTGATAACTTAACGTAGATAATAGAAATTAACTTTATATAGACGGCCGGCCAACCTCGATAAAAGTGTCTCAAAAACACCGTTGATGGCATTTTTTGTTACAAGCAGGCAACCATGCCAGATCGTATCGGATAGTACATACTTTGAACGTGAGTGGGGTTGCCAGCCGTAATTTTGAATTTATATACTAAAATTTATGGTTTTTTAAAAACACATTGGAATGGATGGGATTTCTGTGGAGTCATGCAAACTACGTTGGTGTTCTATTTTGAATGGCTCACTTCAGAATGCATCCAATCAGCGTGCGTGAAGTTATGATTAACCTAATTCGCATAACTCACAATGATAAACAAACAAGAAATATGGCGTAAATACACCTAAATATAACACTTCAAAGAAAAGCTACAACAACATAAGCTTGCAAAGAATCAGAAATTTATTGGATCTGGCAGCTACAGGAAAGTCTCATATTCGTAAATTACCTCGTTTTATTTTGATAATTTGCTGATACCGCCATGTATCTACTGTTATAAAGCTGAGCTTTTATACTACATTGTAGTGTTACTTATATTGTTCCTTAGACATTTAACTCACCGGTTCTGGCGGTTCAACAGTGCTATCTTGTGATACACGAAAGGCAACCGGTCTAGTCATCTTGATCAATGTCTAAGCTACATTTCTATGGTGGTTGCCTACTTGTAACAAAAAGTTGGCTGCTTGTTATGGCTGTTAAGTGTTATATTTAGGTGAATTTGCGCCATGTTTCTTGTTTGTTTATCATTGTGAGTTATGCGAATTAGAATAATCAAAACTTCACGCACGCTGATTGGATGCATTCTGAATTTAGCAATTCAAATAAAACACAAACGTATATTAGACGGCTCTTTACAGATATCCCATCCATCACATTGTACTTTAAAAAAGCTCTATATTTTAGTATATAAATCAATAATTACAGATGGCAACCCCCCTCACCTTCAAAGTATGCACTATCCGATACGATTTGGCATGGTTGCCTGCTTGTAACAAAAAGTAATATTTTGAAGCCTTGGCCGGCCGTCTAATATATATGTAATATGTATGTCATGTAGTTGTAGTTAGTGTCACGTTTGTATCCTATATACCAAAGCTGGTATTGATGTTGTTGATCAAATAAATGTTAAAAGGCTATTATATTTTTTTCAATGTATGCGTGTATATTCATCTGTATTGTTATATTTGATTTATGTAATTATCCTTGGGAAACAGTTAATATAATAATATTGCAGTCATCTCTCTTTGTAACCCGCGTGTTTGGGGCGGGTATGTGGATGCAATATAGAAAGAGTTTCCAGTAAGGCCTAAGGGGACGTAATAAAAAACATGTGAAATGTACAGGGGTCGCAGAGTTATGCAAAAAAAATCGCATGCAGTGACTTTGATGAGAGTACACATCACATCACATTGATATATAGGAGTAATTTCCGTGAAAATGAGAAAAAACGAGCTCCAATCGCGCTCAAGTCAACAATTTTCGATTGACTTCCCTTTCGGCGGCGTTAGAAAATCATCGAGCACCGGCTTTTAAAATTCGTGGGAGAAGAATCAACAAGCTAGAGCTGGCAGCAGATTAAGGACTTGAGATTCAAGTCGCTAATCGAAAACTTTATCAGAAATATATGGCGATGCGACGTGTATACAGTGTATGGAGCTGATTAAAAGCAGCGATACTGGTAATCCGTCATTCAAAGTGGGAGGGGAACGGAAAAAACAACGCTGTTGCGAATAAACATGTTGAAAACAATACAGTAGCTAACGTCATGTATTGAACGCGCGGTGCAATATCATATAATCCGAAATCATTAAATCCGCCAAAAAACAAACTTACAAAACCAGAACTTATTGTATGCCTGCCCATGCACGCACCTAGGCAGATAAATTGTAATATGAGATTTTTTTTTGTAATTTGAGATAATTTTTATGCAGTTTTTTAGAGACTCGTATTAAAGGCACAGCATCAGGTATTAAATTACCGTTTAATTAGCAGTTTTGCGCGAGGCAAAAATTATATTTGTTTGCAAAGGAAAGGAATAAAATTCTTAAAACGTTAAAAAAGTAAGTCATTAGTGCATTTTCGGTAGGGGCTATTTAGTCCAAGTTTTGACGTGTGGGATATTCATTATAATTTTAATCATTGTCCACGAAGTTTTTCAAGTTTGCGTCATGGTGACACTGTGCTTTTAATAAGTATATCGAACATGTGGCGAAATCAATTCCTATAGTACGTTAATTGTGCTAAGCACAATCTGTTTATTTGTATATATAAACAGATTGTGCTTAGCACAATTAACGTACTATAGGACTGATTGATTTCGCCACATGTTCGATATACTTATTAAAGGCACAGTGTCACCATGACGCAAACTTGAAAAACTTCGTGGACAATATATTAAACAATTATTCACCGAAGTGGAGGTGAATAGTGCTGGATATTCACCGAGCCGCTTCGGCGAGGTGAATATAAATATCCACACTATTCACCGACACTGAGGTGAATAATTGTTTTAGCATATACCTCATAAATGAAATAACAGTTTAACATTCTTATATTTTTCGGTATTTTATACAAGACACGGCCGCTAGCAACTTGGCCTCGAACTTGGCGTACTCGATATTTGTCGACAAAACAGTTCTTACAACTTTTGAATATATTAATGGATAATGGCTAAAAAATTGTAAAGAAACATACCTGTGGACACTCTTCTACTTAATTTTGTTGACATTTCTCGTTATTCTACAACATTAGCCTTGTTTATCAACAAAATCTCCTGCTTCGGTAAACAAAGCAAAACTGTCCGCCATTTTGTTTTGCCCGCAGGTGAATAGTGCAGGATATCCCGAGCTAGAGGAACTAATCAGATTGCTTGAAAAGCACTATTCACCTGCGAGGTATATGCTAAATATATATATACCCCGTCAGGGATACTCAGACATTTTTCTGAGTATAAAAGCTTGAGAACAAATTTTACTCATATATATATATATATATATGGTCATATAAAATCTATTTTCTAGTCTCTATATAGTCATCACAGAAACAGGCTTGCAGCGAGCCGCGATATACTTGAATCTAAACTACAGACTTGATTTCATCGCCCCCGCGTTAGTCGTGGCCTCGTGGGCGAGACCAGATCACGTTTACAAACAGGCACTTAACGAGATGTTTTCTCGTGTTCTATTAATATACAACAAGAAAATTGGAGCAACGTGGATCGAAACCAATTAAACATCTTAGGCCTGTTCCAAACGCCGCTCTTCTTATGTGCCGAACCTAATTAAGGCCCGTTCCAAACGCCGCTCTTCTCATGCGCCGAACCTAATGCAAATCAGCATAAACAAAGGATTTAGGTCATTATCATTAGGTTCGGCACATAAGAAGAGCGGCGTTTGGAACAGGCCTTATCTACGTGATCCATTGCGATTATCTCGTTGCTCTTTTGTTCACAACAGCTGTAGTTGACAGTAAAGTGAAGTTGTAGTTTTCATTTGTTGTTTTTTTTTCGTCTTTTTTTAAGTGTTTACAAAAAGATTGTTTAAGGTACAAATAACATATATAATTATATAGGCTTTTTTCTACCACTAAATGTCAAAAACTGCTGCTGAAAAATGGCTTTCAAAATGCTGAAAATGACATTTCAAGAACCCACGAACTCGGAAATGTCCGGGAAGGCATGTCCCGGATGCTTTAGAAGATTCGAGTTTTGTCCTTGGCCACCTCCCTATAGCTCTTAATAAGTAATAGATAAAGCCCGAGAACGAGGGAGCCCCAAGGACGCGAAGCGTCCGAGGGCTGTATATCGCATACAGCCCGACGTTCGAGGATTTTATCTGACTTATTTCATGATTGAGGAGGTTTTCCAACAAAGTTTTGTCTATTTTTTCCACCTTGGACAAAGATTTTCCTAGTTTTTTCTTCATTTCTTATCTAATTAGTATTCATATACAGCACGCGGGACATCAAAGAAAACCGACTCAATCATGAAATAATCTTAGTTACGCTGCTGGCTGATCTGTGTTCAGCGCTTTGATAAACACCAAAATAATATTTAGTAAATATATACCTGTTGGCTGTTGCTATGTTCATCAGTTCTCGACATGCTCGTCGTTGCTGTTCTCCGCACAGTTCTGTTTCGAAACCTGAAATACACGGACAAACAAACATTTCGTTCACTGGACATCACAGAGATCAGAGACTGACCCAACGGGATACTGGGACATTTCCTGGTGCGCCCCCTGGTTTCCCCAGGCGCCCCCACAAAGACAATGGTGCTTACTTTGTGTTTCGCGCACGAATTTGTTATTCTTTGATCCTGACCCTGAAAACACCATAATCCTTAAACCTCCAACCCCATTCCTAACCCTAATCCTAACCCTGATCCCAACCCCAATCCTTACCCTAATCCTAAGGGTCTGTTCACATGAGACCGAGTTATCTCGGGGGGTAGGGATAACCTGGGGGCTAGGGTCAAAGTTGGTCCTGTTTCACATGATAAAACGCAACTACCAAGTCGCCCCTGGCCCCCGAGATAACCCTAGCTTCATGTGAACGCTTCATCCCGAGTTATCCCGAGCAACAGCATAAATACGCATGCCTAAGTTGACCCTATACCCCCCGAGATAACTCGGGTGAAAGCGTTCACATGGAGGTAGGGATAACTCGGGGGCTAGGGTTACCCTATCGCTCCGACCGAGTTATCCCTATCCCCCGAGTAATTATCTCGGTCTCATGTGAACGGTTTACTTTTTTAACATGGAAATAAACTAACACCGAGTTATCTCGGGGGATAGGGATAACCCTACCCCCCGAGATAACTCGCCTCATGTGAACAGGCTCTAACCTAATCCTAACCCTAACCCTAATGCATATTCGTGCGCGAAACACAAAGTAATAACCAAGACAATTAACAAAATAACACAGCTTGTACAGCAAACAACTGACAATTAAAATAGTTGTTACTAGTTGCATTGCTAGACCCAGTCGTAAACTCCAAACACAATGATACACAATATGTATTCTCTAAACTACACACTCTGTATGTAATTGTGTTATCTTTTCTTTGTTATTCACTCTTCGTAAGATGTAACCATATGATATTAAGGTGTTACTCCGAGTGACGAACCATACCGGACAAGTAGAGAAAACTCTACTTGGCCCGGCTGGGATTCGAACCCGCGACCTTCGGTTTACTAGTCCGATGCTCTACCAACTGAACTACAGGTCAAGTTGGGAGCTGAACGTCGAATGATATAGTACTTATAGGCTATATAATATATAATAATATATATATTCAAACAAACAAAGTGTTGTTCGCGAAATGTCGAAAAGTGCTCAATACCGTAAAGATAGAGCGAATATACTATAAGTGGGCTGTCAGTTTCACGCTGGGCGATCTTCAGGCGGCCCTGAAGATCGCCCAGCGTGAAACTGACAGTAGCGACCATCAACATTTGAGGTAAGCCCACTTATAATAATAATAATAATATATATATATATATATATATATAAATTTCAAATTTCTTAAGCGTTAACATCAGTTGCAATAGTCACCTGAAGAGTGTGGTAGGCTCCGCTTACCATACGAAACAGATTTGTAGTGAATTAAAGTTTGAATGAAGTAACTCGAGTTTGTCTTTTGTTTTACTATATATATATATATATATTATATTATATATATATATATTATAGACAATAATATTATATATATATATATATATATAATCGCATTACGCGTGAAACTCAGAGTAGTGACGAAAACATTCTAACTCTTTTACATATATATATATATATATATATATATATATATATATATATATATATGTAAAAGAGTTAGAATGTTTTCGTCACTACTCTGAGTTTCACGCGTAATGCGATTATATATATATATATATATATATATATATATATATATAATATTATTGTCTATAATATATAATATATTATTAAAACGATTAATGCCGCTCTCAAAATCGAGGAAATACAATTGCAGAGGCCCCAAAATTCAAACATTTCCTAAAGGCCGGAACGGCACGCGCACTCCCCGGCTGGGAGGCGCCCCTTTCATCTAATTTCCTGGTAATTATAGTAATAATTAGTTAAAACAAATTTAAAACTCGCTATTGTATAAACGTAAATAGCACGGTAAATTGCGAACCAAATATATTAAACTACTTATTAGACTTATCTAGACCAACATGTGCTGAAATCAGTGATGTTTACATTATTATAAGTGCCTAAATCCGCCAAAACAACTAATTAGAAAAATAGAGATATATGGTTGAAAACATAGCTAATAATAATAATATGTTTGAAACTGAGTGACGAACCATACCGGACAAGTAGAGAAAACTCTACTTGACCCGGCTGGGATTCGAACCCGCGACCTTCGGTTTACTAGTCCGATGCTCTACCAACTGAGGCCCCGTTGACACTATACGGGATAGCTTTTGTGCCGGCACGAAAACCATACTGGATAGGCCTTCTGTTCACACACAAAACGCCTGTTCCGGCACAATTTCTGTGCCAGCACGCCGTTGTGCCGCTCCGATCTCGAAAGAGGTACATCTTGTATCGGATAGCTTTTTGTGCCGTTTCAGCTCCAGTGTGAACGGAGATCGAAATCGTTTCGGAAGTATATTAATAGAATAGAGCGTGGTGATTGGTTGGATCACGGGGTTATATCGTATTCGGCACGAAACGGCCACATAATTATGTCGTCTGTTCACACTATACCGGATAGGTTTTCGTGCCGGCACGGGGCCTGAGCTACAGGTCAAGTTGGGAGCTGAAGGTCGATTGAATAATAAACCGAAGGGCGCTGGTTCGAATCCCAGCCGGGCCAAGTAGAGTTTTCTCTACTTGTCCCGTTGTCCGGTATGGTTCGTCACTCGGAGTAACACATTACTATTATATTCTCCATCCGAGTTATGCACTGTCCCACAATTAACATAAATAATCATGTGATTTCCAAATAGCGCTAACGGCTAAAGCCGATAAAGAAGGGCCATGACAGATGTTATGATAATAATGTATGTTATGATGTTGTTAGTATACGTAATAGCATGGTTTCGAGTGCAATTTGGAAAAAAACATGCACGAGTGAGTTTTTCAAATACTGTCAAAATAGCACGAGTCCGAAGGACGAGTGCTATTTGAAGTATTTGAAAAACTCACGAGTGCATGTTTTTCCAAATTGCACGAGAAACCATGCTATTACTTATTAATAATATACATGAAAAATTTTTCAAAACAACTGTACTAATATTTTAACGTACGTGTTTAGCCGTCCACTCCTCGCATATTTATTTGTTAAAAAACGCTTCGCTTCCTTTACTACTTGAAAAAGTTTACTCGAGGCATAAAGAAGCTTCTGGTCTTCTTGTAGGTACTTCACTTGGCAATATTAAAGCATAACTAGCTTCAAATTTGAACAAATTATTCCCAAAACCGCCGAATCTTGGCCGCCATCTTTGTTTGTTTTGTGTCGGGAAAAATCCGCTGTACAATCAATTTGATTGGTTCTTAGTGATAACAGATTTTTGCACTGTGATTACAGATTTTTGCACTGTGATAACAGATTTTTGCACTGTGATAACAGATTTTTGCACTGTGATAACACAATTCTGCACTGTTGTTTGGGATTAACTGCACTGGAATCAGCCAATCACAGTCGAGATATTTTTTCGTGTATATTATTACAACAGTTACGTGATTTAAATTAAGGCGCGGTATGTAATGTCCCACCTAAGAGGTGATATATGAGAGCCAGTCAGCCCGCTTAGGAGTGAACTGAAAAGTAATAAGGCATGCAATAACATGAGAGCGTATATACTCTGATGAAGGATGACTCTTTGCAGTTTACAGTACGCACTACTCTAGTTCTTTTGGCTTAACATATAGAAAAGTCTCTGTCATCATATTTGCTGTGAGAAAGTTCACAGTTTACATAATGCATGTAAACCACATATTATAAATTAGCGAGTCTAGAGACAAAAAAGACAATTCGAGAGTCGAGACAAAGAAGTCGAGAGCCGAGAGAAAGCCAAGTCGATAGTCGACAGAGAAAAAAACCAAGATATATATAATATATATATACATACAAAAATTACAAATATCAAGACTGAATATCTAAAAACGAGGTGTGATAAATGATAATAATCGAGCTATTTGCGCTAAGGAAGCGGGGGATACTATGAAACTATGAAACCCAGCCT
Organism: Paragorgia papillata; assembly: GCA_035771165.1. NCBI lineage: Eukaryota > Metazoa > Cnidaria > Anthozoa > Scleralcyonacea > Coralliidae > Paragorgia > Paragorgia papillata. Next base: position 3,218,719 of record JAWNZC010000354.1, read on the forward strand.
GGGACTCAAAAAGTGATCCATTTTGTAATTCGCAAGCCTTTAAACAAGAAAAAATAGTAAAATATAAAATATTATAAAACTGAAAGACATGACCCAAATGGCCAAATATTGTGACAAAATGAACCAACATGTGGTCTTTCGCGGAAAATACACTCAGACCACTATAGTTAAACGCAAGTACACAACTTCTGTTGGATCGTCCTATATTTAAAGAAGGTAAATAATAATCATGAAAATTTTCTAATAATGGTTGTAACACGGCACTTTCAGTTTGCGCATCCCCTTTTGTTATGAGACGATGAGTCTACCATAATACCTTCCAACGCAAAAGATAATGTGATCAATTGCGCTTAACATTGGCGACATGTTGTTTCGTTTGGTCACTATATTTGGGTCAGATTTTTCACAGTTATATATATATATATATATATATATATATATATATATATATATATATATATATATTGTTTGTTTTTTATCTTTCTCGACTCTCGACTTCTTTGTCTCGACTCTCGACTTTTTTGTCTCGACTCTCGACTTTTTTGTCTCGACTCTCGACTTTTTTGTCTCGACTCTCGACTTTTAGTCTCGACTCTCGACACTCGACTTTCGGTTACACTCGTGTAGATGGTTTGGCGAGCCGGATGAAAGGGCTGGCCCGCGTGAACCGAATCTGGGCTGGTGTCCGCTCGTTCAATAGCCCTGCACTACAGCATGCAGGCAACTATATCCAAAATAGAATACAAAACACAATCCAAAAATAAAAATTATAAAAATAATCCAAGAAATGGAGAAAAACAAGACAAAAACGAAATGGTAACAAACTGCGGTATACCACCGAGTATTTAAAAAAAAAAACCCACTTTAAAACAAATGGATTTACACCAAATAAACTTTATTCTGAGCTAGTATATTCATTAATTTGCGTTTTATGAAATAGTAATATTTAAATGTAATAAGTTGTGCCAAAATGACATTTTTTAGCTAGGGGCCTGCTAGGGGACAAGCCCCCCCAAAAAAACTTTTGAAATTTAGGGTCTCTGAAATGCCATTTCCTGCATTTTGGAGGCAGAATTAATAGAATTCTGAAATTAAATATTTACATTATTTTTGGTAGGATTGGATCAAAGTTTCTAGTCAGGTTGACGATGTATGCATTAATTGTGCATACAGTAAAAACCCGCGTATAAGAACCTAGGTTTTTCCAAGTTCGCCTAAAAAGGTTCTTATATATTTGGTGTGTAGTGAGAATTTAGGCTATTTAGGTTCTAGTAGGTTCTTATTTTCTTAAGAGAAAAATACTTGTCAGTCAATACTGGAACTGCAGCACCTGTACTCTGCACTGGTTATTAACTATTATTATTATATTGCACGGATTACTTCCGGTAAAATCACGCGCTGTGATTGGTTGTTGACGGGGCGAGATTTCTCCGTAATGCCCACGGGCATTATGAAAATTGTTAATGCCCTACGATTGGAAACAAACAAAAAATCCTAATAAGAAACTTTTATTGCCGAAAAACGGCGAAAATAGATGAAATAGACGACGATGAACATTATAAAAGTAAATTCTATTATCCAGACGAGAAAGAAACAGAAGAAAACAACGCTAGTTCGATGTTTTGACGAAGTTAAAGGAAGCGAAGACCAAGAAATACAAGATTGATTCTGAAATAAAAAAGTGCCATATAATAAACTACTTAATAACCTCGACGGCTCGACCGTTCGGTCTTTACAGTAAAATATTAAACCTCGGTCTTGAGCGCATTAACCTCGCTATCGCTCGGTCAATACAGCAAGACCTCGGTTTAATATTTTACCGTAAAGACCTCACTCTTGGTTATTAAGTAGTTAGTATACTGTTACTGATAAGAGTCTGTACTGTACTGTACTGTACTGTACTGTACTGCACAGAAACTATATAAAATTTATAAACAGTGTAGAGGCAATTACTTGTGCACATGCGGTATGTCAAATTTCTAAAATGAAATTACAAGAGATTCTACACAGTCTGGTTGCCATATAAAAACAGTTATTTTATTACTCGGGCAACCTGTGGTAGCCGAGTCTAGGTTTCGGTGGAGTTTCTGTATTCTTTTTATTTTTCTGGTCGACAAATTGCAATTATTGCATCATTCCGAAACCACGTGTTGTGGCTCATATTTCATGCGCCATCTTCTCTGGTCGCTATTGCTCGATCGAGTGAGTAACACCAACTAATGCAAAAAATACTGATAAACATGTACTATGTCGAACTGTTTGCACGTCTAGATTAACGCCGTGAAGTTAGCTGCCAGTTCGCCGCTGAACCTGTAGCTCGTTCAATCCAGCTTTTTCACTAACGGCAGGCAGCTAACTTAATGGGGTTGTCTAATGATCGCTTGAATCTACCGAATCTAGCACTGTAGATTGCGCTGTAGGCTATTTTGTACTTTTTAACAAACGCTTAATATGTGCACGCTGTTTCGTGCATGCATAGGCTATGCCAAGCTGCATTGCTATGAGTAGCCCGAGTGAACACGTAGCAGGTGTCTTGTTATTGCTATTTCCCCCTGATTTTCCAAATAGGAACCTGTCTTAATTTTTAGGCTCGACAGGTTCTTATATAATGGGGGTTTAAATGTCAAAATTTTAGCCTACAGCTTCTTAATCGCTTTGTTCTTATATGCCCAACGACCCTTTAGCCACGCGTACACATATCACGCATGGGAAATGAATGATCATGACGTCATTGACGCGGATTGACCGGCCTATGCATGGCTACGCCACTGCAAAGCAACATGGAAGAAGAGAACATTTATAGAGAGGTTAATTATTGGAGTATAGGGTACCAATGTTAAAAATCCAAGATGGCGGATTAGCAATTTTCAGTATAGTTAACGGTCATTGCCATGCATCATTTGCGAAAGTGTACCTTCAGCACTCTGACTATAAATCTAGACCAAGCAACTAAAGACACTCGATATAATAATGCATGTTCGTCTTTTTTGCTGCCAATGTTCATACTGTACTGTCGACTGTAAACAATGTTCATGTTGTGCTGTCAACATTGAACAATGTTGTACTGTCAAGTGTAAACAATGTTGTGCTGCCCACCATGAACAATATTGTGTTGTCAACCATGAACAATATTGTGTTGTCAACTGTGAACAATGTTGTGTTGTCAACTGTAAACAATGTTGTGCTGCCAACTGTGAAAAATGTTGTGTTGTCAACTGTGAACAATGTTGTGTTGTCAACTGTGAACAATGTTGTGCTGTCAACTGTGAACACTGTTGTGCTGTCATCTGTGAACGATGTTGTGCTGTCAATTGTGAACGATTTTGTGCTGTCAATTGTGAACAATGTTGTGCTGTCAATTGTGAACAATGTTGTGCTGCCAACTGTGAACAATGTTGTGTTGTCAACTGTGAACAATGTTGTGCTGTCAATTGTGAACAATGTTGTGCTGTCAATTGTGAACAATGTTGTGCTGCCAACTGTGAACAATGTTGTGTTGTCAACTGTGAACAATGTTGTGCTGTCAACTGTGAACAATGTTGTGCTGTCAACTGTGAACAATGTGTTGTCAACTGGAAACAATATTGTGTTGTCAACTGTGAACAATGTTGTGTTGTCAACTGTGAACAATGTTGTGTTGTCAACTGTGAACAATGTTGTGTTGTCAACTGTGAACATGTTGTCCTGTTGTGTTGTCAACTGTGAACAATGTTGTGCTGTCAACTGTAAACAATGTTGTGCTGCCAACTGTGAACAATGTTGTGCTGTCAACTGTAAACAATGTTGTGCTGCCAACTGTGAACAATGTTGTGTTGTCAACTGTGAACAATGTTGTGTTGTCAACCGTGAACAATGTTGTACTGTAAACCGTGAATGTTATGCTGTCAACCGTGAACAATGTGTTGCTAACTGTGAACAATATTGCATGTTCTGTCTATCGTGAACAATTGTACTGTAAACCGTGAACAATGTTGTACTGTAAACCGTGAATGTTGTGCTGTCAGTCGTGAACAATGTTGTACTGTAAACCGTGAACAATGTTGTACTGTAAACCGTGAATGTTATGCTGTCAACCGTGAACAATGTTGTACTGTCAACCGTTAACATTGTACTGACAACGGTGAACAATGTTGTGCTGTCAACCGTGAACAATGTTGTACTGTCAACCATGACCAATGTTGTACTGTCAACCGTGAACAATGTTGTACTGTCAACCGTGAACAATGTGTTGCTAACTGTGAACAATATTATGTTGTCAACTGCATGTAAACAATTTTGTACTGCCAACCGTGCACAATATTGTATTCCGCAAAATCAAACTTATAGTTTAATTGATCTTATAACAGCTCATCAGTCTAAGCTGTCGAACGCCTCTTATTAACATGAACTTCTGGCTTCGAAGATTATGGTAACCGATTTAAATAAAAGATAAAATTAGAAGTAAAACGAAACGTGTTCTTTCCCCATCCACAACCTAAACGTTTTTTATAGCTCAAGTACCCACACTTATCACTTAGATAGTAACCGTGCAACACATAAGTAAATATTACATTATTTTTTATTACTCATGCAGGTGGAAGAAAAACTGCGGCTTGAAACCGCGTTATTGTTGTCAAAACTGTCAGCTGTCAAACTTACGTTTATAGTTTATTTAGTTAAAATAAAACAATTATAGGCTTGAAAGAAACCCTGTCATTACTTACTTGAAGGTATAAACATTAGTCTTTACATGCAGCTGTCACGCCCGCGCGTATATCACTTCAATCGTTATAAAATATTAAAATTAGAGTCTATCTAATTTCTTTTTTGTTACATACTTATAATATGCATAATAAACTTAAAGTGTTTATATCACTTGTGGGGATTTTACATATTCGTAATCTTTGGGTTCTCCTGAGCAAAATTGCAATATATCTTGTCAGCCGAAAATTTCATCTTCATGGAGTTTTTCGCTGTCAAAGTTACCGGATGTGATGTCACAAGAGGCATTTTTGTGGCAAGTAACAAAAGAAAACTGGTTTGGAATGCATCTTGTGACATCACATCCGGTAACTTTGCCAGCGAAAAACTCCATGAAGATGAAATTTTCGGCTGACAAGATATATTGCAATTGTGCTCAGGAGAACCCAAAGATTACGAATATGTAAAATCCCCACAAGTGATATAAGCACTTTAATGATATAATCACCTAGCTATTGCTTATAATGACATAATGTAGATTGGAGTTAGATTCAATGCATGAAAAGAGCCATATGTTTTGGTGGTCGGAAACCATACGCCCTTACGGAGTATATAGCCTTCTAATACAAATAAGTTTTGTGGAAACACCACGTTATAATATTGGTGTTCCCACAAAACTTATTTATATTACATTATCGCCATGAAAACTTTCAAAGAAGACATCTAGCCTTCTGTTCAAACAAAACGCCTCCTCTTGTATATATTTGCATGCTGAGGCTCTGCAGCATGTTCTGATCTTGAGAGAGATGCATATCGAACAGCTTTTTGTGCCGTTCGAACACCAGTGTCAGCAGAGATCGGAATCGTTCCGAAAGTCTGAATTTTCGAAAACCTGGAAAAAAACACTCGCCTAAGTCCCGTTTGAAACAACCGGTCAGAACACTCCCACACCCCTCCCAATAATTACTCCCCATGCAAGACACAAAAAGCCAAAATAAGTCAAGAACGAAAACCGATAATTGGAAAACGGCGGTTACTGCCATCCATTCCTTTATCATTTTTAACCATAGGCACGCCCAAATATAAAGGTCGTTACTTGTATAGTTTATTGAAGATTCAACCATGATAAAAGCCCTGTGTTTATCTTGTTATTGCTGGCGACGAAAAGCCACAAGCTACCGGATTCGAGCTGAGATGAAAACTCGCCCCGCTCCCCTCGTTGCCATGCAGCCTCACGCGACAAGCTGGCGACACCTTGTGTAATAATAAATGACAAGGTTGGCAAGTAAAAATTCACTGTTTGAAACAAACACTTGAGGAAATATGCGTACTACTCAAAAATCATATGAAGAAAACCACTTATAGAGCACAACATTAACGCGTTGAAACATGGGTAAATTTACTAACTTGTCAACAATGTTTACAGTACTTCGTCGAAATTGCTTTCATCCTCTTACTGGTCGTTTTGTTCAAATAAAGCATCTCATTGGCTGTTGAAATGTTTTATGTTTTTTTGTATGCCAAGTTTTAAGCCAGCGATAATTAAATGCACGCGTGACGAGAGACCATTAAGTTTCCAACCCAAAAACTTCACATATATATTTATCCTTGATCAGAATTTCGGAGACCATTTGTGTTAAAGACTGCATGTTCTCTGTGATTAGAACATGGTTCAATATCGGAAACTTTGGTCCCCGTTGGTCTTCGACAGAAAAAATCCCCGAACTCGAATGATCAGAGACTTGGGGGTACAGTGATATTACATATGTCGAAGACCTTGCAGCTAGAAGGTATCTGTCACTCTAACACTCAGGGGGCGGTTACATTGAGGGTAAGTTTACGAAACGATTACATGGAGCGGCTAGCTAGCCCGGTCAGCCGGGATGAGTTTTGAATTGACGTGGATGATTTCAGGCCGAAATTCGCAATTATCAAGTAAATAAGGGCAAAGTTACGTTATAGTTTTACTCAGTTTTACTGCTTTGACACCAGTTAGTCTATTATTTATTTTGTAAGCCCATCGTTAATAAAAAGATTGTTATAGTCTTCAGCACTATTTATTCACACAGTCAAGTAAACGAACGCGTATCGAAGCAAGTTCAACAGTTTTTCAGCCCTGTTTGCCGGGATGAAAACGATTACATGGTCATTTTCGTCCCGATTAACCGGGCTAGCCAGGTTGCGACAACCGGGATGCCGGCAAACCGGGGTAGCCCGCTTGCCATGTAATCGAAATGGTAAAACGACATGCATTTTATATATAAAGCGGGCTATCCCAGTTAACCAGGCAATATAGAACAGAACAACAGAGTATAAGAATTGGGGCCGGTCAGTCCGAGAAATAAATTAATTAAGAAGTCAGTGTTCTTTATTCATCTGAATTCCCATAAGTAAATCTGAAAACGTACCAAAAAAACAAAACAGTAAGCCTATATATATAAAACAGTACGAAAAATTGTCCCAGGTCTTTCCACTGCCATTTGGCAACTTAATTTTACTCTGGCTAACACCAGACGATGAAATAAAAGTAGCGTGCTGCGCTATAGGCAGTGTTGAAACAACAATCGAAATACAGTAATTTAAGGTTTGGCATACTGCCAAAACAGAGAACGTAGGAGTCTAACGTTTCGAGCGAAGGCCTTTCCTCAGAGAGAAAACGTATTGTTTAATATACGTAGAATTTTATTTATTTGAAGACAAGAGCTCGAACTAGAATGTTCAAGCTATATTCTAAGTAATACACACTTTTAACTGATGGAACATCATTCCACACAATCTAACAGAACAAAACTAAAGCTAGACAGAAATATCCAGTCACAAGTTCATAAAATGAAGTATTTAACCGCCTGGAAGGCAATGTGCAGCACCTTTAACACATGCGTTCTTCTTGTCTTTATCTTCCCCTTCATCCCTTGCCTTTTCTTCTTCAGTCAACCAACCTCTGTCACCTTTAGGCATCAGTTCATCTTGTTCCACCAGTATCCACTTCGGCTTCCCCAAGCAAAGGCACACGTTGAACAGAAGGAGAAGGCAGATAAATGTAGAACTTGCCATTATTTCTAGTATATATAGGTTCTTCGATGTGTTTCGGGTCGTTGCAAGTCCATCCAATAAAATATTGAGGTTTGCATTTAGGCTTTTAAAGATGTTAGGGGATTGGGCTGTCAAAATGGGTAAGCAGATGGTTCCAACTGGTGAGCCATGTACACTACTGTACTCATTAAGCACTTCACATGCACAAAACATTAAATTAAAAGTTATCTATACACCGCCTATTATATAATGTTCAATTACTCTTCCTCTCACAGATCAAACTCGTATTTCCAAAACCAATATAGCCACTAGTCGGTCTTGCAGCAATTAGAAAAACCTTTTTGTTGCGCTATCTTGACCATGTTTATGTTATGTTAATTACATCTTTTGACATAACAATAAGAAGTTAATTTGGCTTACGTAAAAAGCGCAAAACCAATTAGTATATATCACTAAAAAGCTGCTGTCTTGAGATGGCTAACCCCTCCCAATAATTACTCCCCATGCAAGACACAAAAAGCCAAAATAAGTCAAGAACGAAAACCGATAATTGGAAAACGGCGGTTACTGCCATCCATTCCTTTATCATTTTTAACCATAGGCAGCCCAAATATAAAGGTCGTTACTTGTATAGTTTATTGAAGATTCAAACATGATAAAAACCCTGTGTTTATCTTGTTATTGCTGGCGACGAAAAGCCACAAGCTACCGGATTCGAGCTGAGATGAAAACTCGCCCCGTTCCCCTCGTTGCCATGCAGCCTCACGCGACAAGCTGGCGACACCTAGTGTAATAATAAATGACAAGGTTGGCAAGTAAAAATTCACTGTTTGAAACAAACACTTGAGGAAATATGCGTATACTACTCAAAAACCATATGAAGAAAACCACTCATAGAGCACAACATTAACGCGTTGAAACATGGGTAAATTTACTAACTTGTCAACAATGTTTACAGTACTTCGTCGAAATTGCTTTCATCCTCTTACTGGTCATTTTGTTCAAATTGAAATAAAGCATCCCATTGGCTGTTGAAATGTTTTATGTTTTTTTGTATGCCAAGTTTTAAGCCAGCGATAATTAAATGCACGCGTGACGAGAGACCATTAAGTTTCCAACCCAAAAACTTCAAATATATATTCATTCTTGATCAGAATTTCGGAGACCATTTGTGTTAAAGACTGTTCTCTGTGATTAGAACATGGTTCAATATCGGAAACTTTGGTCCCCGTTGGTCTTCGACAGAAAAAGTCCCCGAACTCGAATGATCAGAGACTTGGGGGTACAGTGATATTACATATGTCGAAGACCTTGCAGCTAGAAGGTATCTGTCACTCTAATACTCAGGGGGCGGTTACATTGAGGGTGAGTTTACGAAACGATTACATGGAGCGGGCTAGCTAGCCCGGTCAGCCGGGATGAGTTTTGAATTGACGTGGATGATTTCAGGCCGAAATTCGCAATTATCAAGTAAATAAGGGCAAAGTTACGTTAGTTTTACTCAGTTTTACTGCTTTGACACCAGTTAGTCTATTATTTATTTTGTAAGCCCATCGTTAATAAAAAGATTGTTATAGTCTTAGCTAACCCATGAAGACTAATTCATTTATTATGTCTTCGCTATAATCACGAAACACGCGAACAACGTTTTGATGTTCTATTTCAGTTCCTTTCAGCACTATTTATTCACACAGTCAAGTAAACGAACGCGTATCGAAGCGAGTTCAACAGTTTTTCAGCCCTGTTTGCCGGGATGAAAACGATTACATGGTCATTTTCGTCCCGATTAACCGGGCTAGCCAGGTTGCGACAACCGGGATGCCGGCAAACCGGGGTAGCCCGCTTGCCATGTAATCGAATAATATTGTACTTTTGTAGCATATGGAATATTAATATAAACGTTTTTAACTGAATTACCTATGCGAAGCTATATAAACAAGAAGAGCAATTAATAAACGTTTGCCAATTTGTTTGTTTGGCGGTAACTTTTGTATTTTTGTTTTATTTACAAGCTTCAAGTACTACAAATGACAGGGACCCAAGTAATATGGAAGCCCCCAAAGTTTGTTGCTTCAATACGAGAATCTCCGTCGAAAGGAATAACAGAGCGTCTGAAATACTCTTTAATACTATCAATTTGCCATTGACTAATTGCTTACTGAAAAAACACAACGGAATAATATTTTACGGTCCGTCCTTCTTGAAAGCTCAAAGTCGCTATTTTGATCAGGCTAGTTTGAGTGTATAGTACATGACACTTATGCATGCATGGTGTGATCAATCAGCAATTTTTGTTTTAAAATGATCTCATGTAAAATTATCGCTTTTTTCGGAAGACGCCATTTTGACAAAGCTATAGTTTGAATGCCCTAATACATATAAGTAGAATTTATTATATTCAAACAACATAAATACCAGATTTGGTATATAAGATACATACATATAACATATAAACTAGACTACGTGCTCAACTATAAACTTTCAAAACTTGTTAAAACATTAAAACAGTATTTAGCTACCAAATTCATAATTGTTTTGTCTTGCATAGCAATGACATACATGAAAAGGTCTTGATAGCTAAATTTAGAAAATGAGTTATTTATTTTATAGAGACTTTCCATAAAATTAACTCTAAGATCGGCGAACTTTGTGTTTCTGCATGACATTAAAAGGTGTTGTTCGTTCCCAATCTCATTTAGATCACAATGTTTGCATAATCTTTCACTGTATGACACTCGTGGTGTGACTAATCAGCACCTGTTTCAAAATTGTCATATCCTTGCAAGATTACCGCTTTTTTCAGAAGACGCCATTTTCACAAAGCTAGTTGGAATGTACTATGCACGACATCTATAATATTGATTGGTCACCAACTCGTTTTTCCATCTTGTTCGTAATCTTGGATAATTTAAAACAACTAACTCTATATTTGTACTGGATAATCCTAACTGTTATATATATCTAAACACTAAACTGTTCTTCTTAGAGGTGCAATAAAGGCCAAACGATGAGTTTTAAGTTTGTTTGTTTGGCGGTAATTTTGCATTTGCGTTCTATTTACAAGCTTTAAGTGCTACAAGTGACCGGGACCCAAGTAATATGAAAACCCTCAAAGTTTACTGCTTCGTTGCGAGAGTCCCCAAGGTCGTCAGAAGGTATATAACAGAGCGTCTGAAATAATCTTCAATACTATCAGTTTGGTATTGACTTGCCCACCGTAAAAACACAAGGGCAATATGGTCTGGAAGAAGTCTAGCGTTGGTCTTTTGCTGTTGCTGGGTTTGTGCACTTGTTTGGCTCTACCAATAATGAATGAAGGAAACCGTGGTCCAAAACTGAGAAGAGGATGGATGAAAAAGAACATTGAGCCAGTGGAATTTTTGAATAAGATCAAAGAGTATCAAGACTATCTGCCGAACAATTGCCAACCCGGCGATGAAGATTATCGTTGCACAAACGGAAAAAGAAGTCTTCAAAAATTATAAAAAACCCTCTTAATTCCGACTTTTGGACTAATTCAGTTGATGTGAACGAATTTAATTCAGTAAATGTATATATAGATGTCCAATTGATTTAAACATGTATAATTCTCTTTGTGATCCAATAAACGAATCATTGTTATTAAACACGCTCGAATAGTCTTTATATAGATTTGAGCAGTCGAGCAATTAGTTCATTAAATAACCCAGTAAAACACTACTGCATACCAATATCTGTTTCACTTGAAAAAGTTTAAGACTAAACAGACTAGTGCTATAAAGGCGGTTGTTCGGCGTCAAATTGCGTTTGGCTTGCGATTGATTCCACACAAATGAACGATCGACTGGCAAACCGGAACAAACGATAACAGGCAGTTAACTCGCCAAGGCACGGCAATTAGAATTCTAAAGATCACTAACTACAACAAACACTTTCAGCGCGATTTCAAAACAGATATTTCCTTATGGGGTCTTTACACGAGCCCGGGTTGAGAGCCATCGCGGGTCAGCTCGCCAACCTGGGTTATTCTTTATTCGTATTTACATGAACACGGGTTGGCTGCTTTTTTTTCCAACCGGGGTCAGCTTTTCTCAGCCCGGATTGGGAATGTTTTTCTGTCCGAGCAGAGCTCTGGTGTCAAGACATGTGGTCGATTATTATTCACTAAACAACATGGCAAACAACACGGCTAGTGATGTTGAAAAACGTCCTAAGCAAATTTCGATTGTTTCAGTTGTCGTTGCCTTGTATTCTCGCCTATTCGTTCGCGTATTAAAACGAGAAAACAAGGCAACAACATCTGAATTGAAGTCGACATTTTTGTGGTCCATCTCAGTTTTATAGTCTTTCTGAGACAGACTGTCAAATATTCGATCTTATCACAAGACCACTGCCAAGATTCATGAAAATTGAAAATTATTTTCTTTGCGAGCGCTCGGACTTGCCATGTTTACACAGGAGTCTGATTTGACAACTAACAAAATTGGTGCCAAAGACACGTTCGTAAGCGCCTTTGCCGGCACTTTACACGAGCCCGGGTCAAGTCAACCCGGACACTTGTAAAGGTCCCCCTTTGGTTAGCTCGTCAACTCGGGTCAGTTAACCCTTCTACGAATAAACTCCTGTTAGAGTTTACATGGATAGCCAGACATATGGCTGTTTTCTCCGTGCCACTTCGGGAATCAACTGTATTGTCAACTTTTTCGAAGAACCAGTATGCGGTCTCAGCGTTCAGCAAACATCACGCGCATCCATGTATAACATAGAGAAAAACAGCTGTTTCGAGTTCCAAACTACCACGTTTTACAATATCCATAGCACTCAAATGTTAAGAAAAGCATCGCCGTCTTCTCGATGCGTTCAAATAAAACAATCCAATTTTTGTGGCGTTTATTAGAATTGCCATAAAAAGCCAGTCCTCTGTGCAGAAGTCGGTAAAAGTCGGCAAAGATTCAGTTAACCCATTGCTACCTAGCCCAGTGTAAAAACACAACGAAGGATGGTTTACCCATTGACCTGCCCAGTGTAAAAACACAACGAAGGATGGTTTGCATGAAGAAGTCTAGCGTTGGTCTTTTGCTGTTGCTGGGTCTGTGCGTTTGTTTGGTTTTGCCAATAATGAGGGAAGCAAACCGTCGTCCGAAACTGAGAAGAAGGTGGATGAAAGAGAACATTGGGCCAGTGGATTTCTTGCAAAAGATGAAGAAGTACCAAGACTATCTGCCTCAGAATTGCCAGCCGTATGGCGGTTATCCTTGCCGCACAGGGAAATAAAGATTTTAAAAATATAAAGAAAAAACTGCTAATTCCGATTCTTGAACTTTCTGTTTATGATTTAGTTAACGACTTTAATTCAATGAATGTATATAGATATCAAGAACATGTATAATTCCTTTTGTGATCCAATAAAGAAAACATTGTTAAACACACCAAATATTCTGCTTCAACGAATTAGTTGTGTAAGATTATTTTCGCCCAGGTTTATTAAATAACCGACAAAAACACATGTGGGTAATATCTGTTTAACTTGCAGAACGTTAAATCTAAACGACACAGTGATAAAGGGTGGTGCCCCGCGTTTGTGTCAAAAACGTCAAATGTTAAGAAAAGCATCGCCGTCTTCTCGATGCGTTCAAATAAAACAATCCAATTTTTGTGGCGTTTATTAGAATTGCCATAAAAAGCCAGTCCTCTGTGCAGAAGTCGGTAAAAGTCGGCAAAGATTCAGTTAACCCATTGCTACCTAATTTGTCTGGGGGTTCTTTCTTTGATGAGTAAAATTGTTTGGCGTTCTATATAGACAGATTAAAAACATCTGGCCTGAGAAAAAGTAAAACAATAAGAGGCTGTTTATGGCCGGCTCAGGCAGGAATGTGTTATTCACTTGTTAAGGATTGGTTAATCCATTGCTGCCTATAGGATGTATGAGAGCTCTCTCTTTGTCTCTTTGAGTAAAATCGTATATAACGTTAGACAGTGTACAACAATAAAGAAGCCGTGTATGGCCGGCTCAGACAGGGATGCGTTAATCACTTGTCATAACGAAAGTTAATAATTAATTACTTGTTAACCCATTGCTGCCTAGGATGTCCAATGTTTCTCCCTTTGACGAGTAAAACTGTCTGGTGTCAGACATGGCAAAACAATCTGGCGTCAGACACAGTTAAGAGACAGTTTTCAGCCAGCTCAGGCTATCTAATCTACCTAGCATTTTTAGTAATTTTAGTGAACAATTTACATTGTTCAATCATTATTTGTAAGCCAAACAAACAGTAGTATCCGCATATACATTTTGCGCACCTATATATATATATATATATATATATCCCTCTTTGCCGAAATGTTTTTTGTTTAGTTTTTTATCCGGTACTTTTTATATCTTTAAAATATTGTTGAATAAAAAGTATCAAATTTTCGCCTTGTTTTTCGCTTGTTTTCTTTTTTTCGGGAACATTCTCATGGGTTTAAATCTATTGTATTTGTAATATCGCAGCAACAACAAAATACTCGCAAAATACGCAGTTCCTTCAACTGAAAAATTCATGTATCATAATAAATAGTAGCCATAAGGCAAACCAAGAGGATCTCTTGTAAGATGCGCCGCTCTTGAATACCGCTAATTACCAACTAATAAATTGCTGAACTTGTTTTCAAGTCATTATGCTAAATGGCGCACGTTCATTGGTTGCTGAAAGGTCCAAAAGAGCGGCAATGCCTTCTCGGCGCTGTGCGAGGACATTACCGCCTTTGTTAATGACCTGCAAGTTTTGGCGAAAAAATATATTTGAGTTGATTTGAATGAAAATATACTTTCGTTGGAAAATTTTAAACGATAATACGACCTGGAAGATTAGTGTTTCTTTTTATAAAAACAACTTGTTTAAAAACGGAGAAAATTATTGCTTAACAGGTGCGAACAAGAAACAAAACAAACGAACTCAAAAGTAAGGTAAACGGCGACATAAAAACAAATAATAAGAGGAACCAAAAGCCATATAATAAATGGCTTATTAACCTCGTTTGCTCGGTCTGTATTTGCTCGGTATTTTGCACAAAGTCTGCACGAAAACCCCAGACCTCACACTCGGTTAATAAGTCTTGATAAGTTCGAATATCATTGATCACCAACCCGTTTCCACCTGGTTTACATCTTCTAAAGGGTTGAACCATATTTCTAAATTTAGAAATAAGAGCTCAGCCCACTTGAGCATAGATGCGATGCAAACAGTTTGAAAAATTCCGCCAGCAACGTATTGAACTTTACTGCGCATCACACAAGGTTCTCCAGTAACGTTAGACTATATAGTTGCATGAGACACTTATACGGTAGCTTGGTCAGGGTTTAAGAATGGGGGAACGCCCCCCGTGAGAAATTAAGTTGATATTCAGAAATTTGGGTTCAAGCCATTAGAAAAATGCCGAGCAGGTGCCACATCACCATCTTGTTTGCAATTCTGTCATTTTAAACTAAACTATACTTAAAAGCATTAATAAATTATCGATAAGCGTATATTATAGCGAGAATCTGAAATAATCCTGAACATTATCAACTTGGTATTGACCTGCCCAGTGTAAAAACACAACGAAGGATGGTTTGCATGAAGAAGTCTAGCGTTGGTCTTTTGCTGTTGCTGGGTCTGTGCGTTTGTTTGGTTTTGCCAATAATGAGGGAAGCAAACCGTCGTCCGAGACTGAGAAGAAGGTGGATGAAAGAGAACATTGGGCCAGTGGATTTCTTGCAAAAGATGAAGAAGTACCAAGACTATCTGCCTCAGAATTGCCAGCCGTATGGCGGTTATCCTTGCCGCACAGGGAAATAAAGATTTTAAAAATATAAAGAAAAAACTGCTAATTCCGATTCTTGAACTTTCTGTTTATGATTTAGTTAACGACTTTAATTCAATGAATGTATATAGATATCAAGAACATGTATAATTCCTTTTCTGATCCAATAAAGAAAACATTGTTAAACACACCAAATATTCTGCTTCAACCAACTAGTTGTGTAAGATTATATTCGCCCAGGTTTATTAAATAACCGACAAAAAACATGTGTGTAATATCTGTTTAACTTGCAGAACGTTAAATCTAAACGACACAGTGATAAAGGGTGGTGCCCCGCGTTTGTGTCAAAAACGTCGCTGGAGTGAGTGTAGTCAAAGTTTAAGCCTCGTCTTGGAGTTAGACTCTTAGAGTATAAAGTAGTTTAACTTTTTGTATCTGCGAAAGTTGAAAATTAAAAACTGAATATAAGCAAAACATTTTTATATCTTCAACGATGAGAAGATGGTTCCCATTTCTCAAGCTGTTACCCAAATTAAAAATATTAAAATTGAAGCTACAGACTTGCTGTGCATGATAAAGTACTGTAAACCGACTATATTGCTATAAAAGCACACAAGCTATCCATATATCCATATGTTTACCAGCTGGGTTCAACGTTTTTACAGATTAAGATGACTGAACTAATTACGGTGCCAACTTACGAGAAAATTACTGTTTTGACATGCAAAGAAGAAGAATGTTCGGAGATATAAGGGTTGATTTATCAACAAGCTGTCATAATACGACTCAATCTCGTTCCCAGAGCCCACGTTCCCCACCCGGGAAACGAGAGACTCTGGGATAATCCGTTTCAAATCGTTACGTTATTGGCTGAATAGTGAGCATGAGTTGGTCTGAAGTGACCGGAAGTAGAATTAATAAAACCAAAATAACAAAGATGTCGGACGACAAGACTCCAGTGAAGACGTTGCCACGATCGATATCTTCGCCGTATGTGTGTAGATACTGTAAATACAGCTTCGCCAGCAACCGCATTGACTTGTTTGGGGAAAAGTCAAACAAGGAGAACATACTATCCAGATTCCGCTCGGATATTTACGCATGCGTACCTCAACCGGAATAACAAGAATCCTGTGATTAGAAACGGTTTATCGCAGTCTCTCGTTTCCCGGGTGGGGAACGTGGGCTCTGGGAACGAGATTGAATACGACTGAGAATTGTTGCTTTTCCCAATATAGCAACAATAGTATTTAGACATTGTTAAATTATTTATGAAGATAAATTTACCGCATTTTGTTTACAACTTTTTACTATTTTTTTTAAAAGTAGTGTGCTGCGTAGGCAGTGTTGAAATACAAATCCTTATCGAAATATAGTAAGGTTCGAGTACTGCCGAAAATATTGAACATAGTTTCCAATGTTTGGAGCAAAGTTAAGGCCCTTCGTCAGAGAGAAAGTACGTTCAATAATTTCGGCAGTACTCAAACCTTACTATATTTCGATATATATATTTCAAAAACTCATTAATAATTCATGAGGAAAACACAAAGGAAATCAGTACCATGTCCGTGGTTTTATACCTGATAAAACTTCTTGACGTCAGAAAGAATACTAATGAACATACAATTTTATATAAAGAATACTAATGAACATACAATTTTATATAAAGAATACTAATGAACATAACATCCAATAACGAATCGTTTTTGAAGCCATTCAAAACACTCGCATCACGTGTTTTATCAGATCTAAAACACTCGGGCTGCGCCCTCGTGGTTTTAAATCTGATAAAACACTCCTGCTCGTGTTTTAAATATTACATATATATATATATATATATATATATAACAATTAGACAACGAGACCGAGTTTTCTATGAGCAGTTTTCAACGAGGCGAAGCCGAGTTGACTATATGCTCGTAGAAAACGAGGGCGAGTTGTCTAACTGTTTTAGTATCAACCATAAACAACTTTTCTTTAACGTAAATAAGTCTTATCAAACATTGTTCCAAATTTTCAGATAGTTTTACCTTTTTTTTTAAGAAGTCTCTCCATTCAAAATGTAGAGTAGCTCGATGGCACATGATAAACAATCGCTCACAAAAAACGAGATTGTAATTACTTTGCTTCAAATTTCGTGTAGATGATATACTCCATAGGCACAAGCGAATTCATTTTCTTATTCAAATATGTCAAACTGAACAATTTTCCATTACTTTCGAGCCAATGTTTTCATCATTTCATCACTCGTATATAAAATTTTAGCGGACGTCATGTTTGACCTACTTCCCAGGTTTTGGTTGCAGCGTGAATATGTCGTGGCTTCTGATTGGTCGGGATAGGAATATTCCAGTTATAAGAAGGTTTGTCATTAGATAACGCTACTAGTGGTCTCTCACCAATAGACCACTAGTAGCTCAGCCAACCAGAATGCCGAATTTGTAATAGACCACTAGTTGGTTGATACTAAATATATATATATATATATATATATATATATTATGTATTATTTATAACTATTATTATATTACTTGTTAACCATATTAAATTTCCTTCGCTTTTTTTACACGTGTGTAAAATGAACTCCACGCAAGCCGAGATTAGCACCCTCTTCCAGACTGCCCTATATACGCCCGGGCTCGGGGATTATTTTATCTCAATAAAGGAAGCTAAAAATGATTTCTATATTGGCGTACAAATTGTGGAGTTATTTCGACCCACGATTAACGAGCAGAATCATGTTTAGTTATGCTGTATACCGGACGGTAAAGTATTTTTGAATTCGACTCAATTTACTCAACTTGGAGTAAATACGTAGCTGCACTTATAATACCGAGTATATATTACTCTAAATGTAAGTTAAGAAGTTTCTACTCAATCACTAGAATTACGATTACTCCGTGTATGAGTTAAAAATATATTGTGAGTAAATTCTACTCAACCGAACTGAGTAAAATTTACTCACCATGTAAGTAAAAGCCCAGTTTATGTTTACTTTGAGCACAGGTAGATGTATTCAACTCAAAATTGTGATTAATATTAAAAGTTTACTCAGATTTTGAGTAATTGGACAACCAACTCAAAGATGAGTAGATTTTACTCACACAAAAATGAGTAAAATTCACTTATATAGTTAAGTTCTAGACTGTGCTAATAAAGACTGTGCAACATTCCACTCAGACGAGTAACCACACAACAAACTCAAACTTCAGTAAATTTTTTCAACAAATGTGAAATATCCAGCAAATGTCGTAAATCAACATAGTCTTTTAAGTATTCTAGTTCTTTCATCTTAGTTTAACCGCACAAGATCTGAATTTGAATTGACGCATTAAAGAAGCCAAAGGGGCTGACACAACAGAAGGAATTTTAACTACTAAAACAACAAGAAAACTAGATATAATACTTACTTAAGTGAGATCATCATGATGTTTGTACTCTCCACCAAATAATCTTTTTTTGCAACTTCCTTCAAGAAAACAAGAAAATGTACAATGAAGCAAAAATTGAGAAATGAATGAGTGAATGAATGGAGGAAGGAAGGAAGAAAGGAAAGAAGGAAGGAAGGAAGGAAGGAAGGAAGGAAGGAAGGAAGGAAGGAAGGAAGGAAGGAAGGAAGGAAGGAAGAGAGGGATGGATGGATGAATGTCCAAACGACGAACAAACAAACAACGAACGAACGAATGTAAAGTAAATGGTTAAGCACGTGTAACTAGAATATCTCGAATAGGCGAGTTTCAGGGTGTTGCGCGCGCACCATTTAAAAAAAAAAACTGGATAACGTACTCCCCTCAAAGTAAACATACTATTTAAAATAAACAAATTAAAATACAATTTCTGGATGTTTAACACTGTTATTCTGCAGTTGTTGTCTCGCTAGTAAGTCTGTTTGCCATTACTTACTTTGTGGAGAGCCCGCCAAGAGCCCGTCAATTCCTTTGCAAAATTATGCGCGCACAATACCCTGAAATTCGTCCACTGACTTGGCCACAAATTTTCCTAAAGCTACTGCTACATGGAAAAATCATAAACAAAAATGGAGCGGTGCAATTTGTATATTAAGAACGTCCAACTAACACTTGGAAAGTTGTTGCTGTTTCATGTTTTGATACCGTAATTTAACACTTGAACTCGTTTTTGAAATAGTACGTCAAACACCGAGAAGTGTGTTGAAAAAGCAAGGCAAAAACGACTTCGAAGTGTTTTGATAATTGATATCAAACATAAGTTTTGAGTGTTTGATATTGCTTCTCAGATAAAAAAGTATTTTTTATAAGATATTTGAGGTGAAAGTTGGCTTAATTTGTGCAAGCGTTTGATGACATACGTAAACTCCGTCTCGATATCGTTATTGATCCCCTTTGTTTTTATCTTATAAATTATTAGAGGATGGTAAAATAGCGCTCCGTCGTGATGACGTCACTATTTAAGTTTGTCCGCTTTTACCCACAATCCTTGCAGTCCAAACAATAGATAATGGCTCATTTGCAATAATTTGAAAGTCAATTTTGGTTTGTTTGTCAGCATTTTGGGCTATAAATAGCGCAGCGCAGTGTAAAACTGATACGGGATGCATGTTAAGACACGATAACAGACAATGATTATAATTTGATTTATTTTCTTCCAATTTTAGTGTGTCGGTTTGCTATAATGTGAGAATGAGCTGATGCGAATTAAGCTGGTTTAATAATAGGTTAAATTTCGACCTAAGTCATCCATGCACTTGAGTAAAAGCGTTAATCTTTGTTTATAGTTAAAAATTTTGGCAAAAGCAGTCAGCTCAGTAGTCAAAATTTATGCCACGCACCAATTACTATATATATACATGTTTGAACGGCATTCATTTCAGAAGCCCGTTATGCCAGCTGCCTACATTTGATGTCCCCAAACAACTTCCCCAAGACATTATGCACACCTTGCTTGAAGCATGCAGAGATAGTAAAAAGACTGGATAGGAAACTTGATGGCGGGAGCATGACAACTTAGTTGAAATTGATGAGTTTAAAAAGCTCTTACGTTTAATTTAGCAATGATACAGCTTAAAACGAACTGTCTGTAGATATTAAGATAAAACCATATTAAGATAAAATGCCCATTTATTAGAATACTCATATAACAAAAAGATTCACTACGTGCATTACATGCATCACAAATTCCACACTCACACGGAATGCGATACACTCCAGGCTTAGATAAGCTATCCACCTCATCTTTATGTGTGAAAAGTACCGTGAACAATTTCTTGTTTACCATAGCATAGCATAGCATAGCATAGCATAGCATAGCATAGCAAAGCATAGCATAGCATATGGCTATTATTAAACACGTTGCACCAGTCATTTTCGATAAAATTTGCCACAGAAAATACGATTTAAAACGTTTAGATTGTGTTCAAAAGTGCTGTCAGAAGGCAGGAAATAGCATTTCTGCGATCCAAATTTCAAACATTTTCCGGGGTGCATTCCCCTGGACCCACCTAAAATGTGGACCATAAAAAGTTTGAATAGCACAAAAAAAATCTTAGACCCGCCCCTTGCACTGTCTTATTTTTATTGTATTATTTTAGAATCATTGATGTCGTATTATTTAACAATTATTCGCTGAAGGCGAGGTGAATATCGGTGAATAATATCGCCGATATTAACTGAGCCTGAGGAGAATAATTGTTTTAGTATAAATACACATTTTTGTACTTTTAGGAACAACCTTTTCTTTAAAATTTTTAATTTCCTCTTCTGTCACATTGACAAATTGGCTGGCGGCCATTTTGAATAAACGCTGTAGTCGTGATTATCGGGAATTAATCCGAAGTAGTTCGAGCAATCAGCGCGTGCAATTTTCTATAATCACCTGTGTATTTATACTAAACTGTATTATTTTAAGCTGTTTCATTGTATTATATTAATTCTTTGAAAGTTTGCATGGTGACAAATAGTAATACAAGCGAGAATTTGCGGAAATACCACGTTTATTATTACGGAAAGTTTTTGAAACGGTTGCTAATCTATCATACGTATATACTTGTCAATTAAGAAGAAAAAAAAGATCGTAAACTTTAATAAACTACCGTCTATTATACAAGGCAAACAAACAATAAGAAACGTGGACTCCTATAGAAAGTTTGACACCTGCATCAGTAAAGCCAAGCACATTGTTTTACAGTTGCAAAGGACTTCGATCGAATACAGATCTCCTGCGCGTAGGCCTCGCAAACAAGCGAAATTTTCTAAAGATTTTCTATTACTAGTAACCAAAGACGGTTA
Source organism: Paragorgia papillata (assembly GCA_035771165.1). Taxonomy (NCBI): domain Eukaryota; kingdom Metazoa; phylum Cnidaria; class Anthozoa; order Scleralcyonacea; family Coralliidae; genus Paragorgia; species Paragorgia papillata. Next base: position 3,240,459 of record JAWNZC010000354.1, read on the forward strand.
TGCCACAACACAAACAACAGGATAGATATTTTACAAATCCTTATAAACTTTCGACAAATTGGTGTAGTTGGAACTAAAAAGTAGAAATACCAAACACTCCCAGACTAACCTGGCGACTAATACTAAAGGCTTTATAAAACCAAGTGTGAGGTCTGTCAGTTTATACGGAGAAGTAATTGCCTGAAATTTTCGTACAGACCGAGCGACGAAGAAACAAGGTTTATTGAAAATACCAAGAACAATAATAAGCCATTTATTATATAGCTTTTGGTTTGTTTTCTTACTCGTTTTTTAACTCATCCTACTCGCCCTCACATCTTGTCGTTTAGCTTGTTCTTTCGTTTCCTGTTTACACCTGCTAATTAAGCATTCATTAAGCATCCGCACTTTTAAAGAAGTAGTTTTTATAGAAAGAAACACTAATAATTGTTCCAGGACGTATTGTTTAAAATTCTCCAACAAAAATGTCTAATTCGCAGTTCATTTCTATTCAAATCAAATTTCTACGCATTAAAAAAAGCGTAATTCCTCCCACAGTGCCGAGAGAGCATTGCCGTTTTTCCAGACCTCTCAGCAACCAATCAACATGCCCTATTTGGCATAATGACCTGAAAACAAGCTGATAATTAAAAAGTGTCACGAACGCGAATAATATTGTACTTTTGCAGAATGTGGAATATTAATATAAACTTTTTTAACTACAAGAAGAGAAATTAATAAACGTTTGCCAGTTTGTTTGTTTGGCGGTAATTTTGTATTTTTGTTTTATTTACAAGCTTCAAGTACTACAAATGACAGGGACCCAAGTAATATGGAAGCCCCCAAAGTTTGTTGCTTCAATACGAGAATCTCCGTCGAAAGGTATAACAGAGCGTCTGAAATACTCTTCAATACTATCAATTTCATATTGACTAATTGCTTACTGAAAAAACACAACGGAATAATTGTCCAAAAGAAGTCTAGCGTTGGTCTTTTTACGGTCCGTCGTTCTTGAAAGCTCAAAGTCGCTATTTTGATCAAGCTAGTTTGAATGTATAGTACATGACACTTATGCATGCATGGTGTGATCAATCGGCAATTTGTTTTAAAATGATCTCATGTAAAATTATCGCGTTTTCCGGAAGCCGCCATTTTGACAAAGCTAGTTTGAAAGTACTAATACATGACACTCGTGGTGTGACTAATCAGCACCTGTTTCAAAATGATCCCTTGCAAAATTACCGCTTTCTTCGGAAGACGCCATTTTGACACAGCTATATAGTTTGAATGCACTGAATTCAAAATTATCATATCCTTGCAAGATTACGTACCGCTTTCTTCGAAAGACGCCATTTTCACAAAGCTAGTTGGAATGTACTAATACACGACATCTATAATATTGATTGGTCACCAACCCGTTTCACCATCTTGTTCGTAATCTTTGGCAATTTAAAAAAACTAACTTTATTTGTACTGGATAATCCTAACTGTTATATCTAAACACTAAACTGTTCTTCTTACTTCTTAGAGGTGCAATAAAGGCCAAATGATGAGTTTTAAGTTTGTTTGTTTGGCGGTAATTTTGCATTTGCGTTCTATTTACAAGCTTTAAGTGCTACAAGTGACCGGGACCCAAGTAATATGAAAACCCTCAAAGTTTGCTGCCTCGTTGCGAGAGTCCCCAAGGTCGTCAAAAGGTATATAACAGAGCGTCTGAAATAATCTTCAATACTATCAATTTGGTATTGGCTTACCTACCGTAAAAACACAAGGGCAATAATTTTATATATAAAACAGTACGAAAAATTGTCCCAGGTCTTTCCACTGCCATTTGGCAACTTAATTTTAGTCTGGCTAACGCCAGACGATGAAATAAAAGTAGCGTGCTGCGTTATAGGCAGTGTTGAAACAACAATCGAAATACAGTAATTTAAGGTTTGGCATACTGCCAAAACAGAGAACGTAGGAGTCTAACGTTTCGAGCGAAGGCCCTTCCTCAGAGAGAAAACGTATTGTTTAATATACGTAGAATTTTATTTATTTGAAGACAAGAGCTCGAACTAGAATGTTCAAGCTATATTCTAAGTAATACACACTTTTAACTGATGGAACATCATTCCACACAATCTAACAGAACAAAACTAAAGCTAGACAGAAATATCCAGTCACAAGTTCATAAAATGAAGTATTTAACCGCCTGGAAGGCAATGTGCAGCACCTTTAACACATGCGTTCTTCTTGTCTTTATCTTCCCCTTCATCCCTTGCCTTTTCTTCTTCAGTCAACCAACCTCTGTCACCTTTAGGCATCAGTTCATCTTGTTCCACCAGTATCCACTTCGGCTTCCCCAAGCAAAGGCACACGTTGAACAGAAGGAGAAGGCAGATAAATGTAGAACTTGCCATTATTTCTAGTATATATAGGTTCTTCGATGTGTTTCGGGTCGTTGCAAGTCCATCCAATAAAATATTGAGGTTTGCATTTAGGCTTTTAAAGATGTTAGGGGATTGGGCTGTCAAAATGGGTAAGCAGATGGTTCCAACTGGTGAGCCATGTACACTACTGTACTCATTAAGCACTTCACATGCACAAAACATTAAATTAAAAGTTATCTATACACCGCCTATTATATAATGTTCAATTACTCTTCCTCTCACAGATCAAACTCGTATTTCCAAAACCAATATAGCCACTAGTCGGTCTTGCAGCAATTAGAAAAACCTTTTTGTTGCGCTATCTTGACCATGTTTATGTTATGTTAATTACATCTTTTGACATAACAATAAGAAGTTAATTTGGCTTACGTAAAAAGCGCAAAACCAATTAGTATATATCACTAAAAAGCTGCTGTCTTGAGATGGCTAACCCCTCCCAATAATTACTCCCCATGCAAGACACAAAAAGCCAAAATAAGTCAAGAACGAAAACCGATAATTGGAAAACGGCGGTTACTGCCATCCATTCCTTTATCATTTTTAACCATAGGCAGCCCAAATATAAAGGTCGTTACTTGTATAGTTTATTGAAGATTCAAACATGATAAAAACCCTGTGTTTATCTTGTTATTGCTGGCGACGAAAAGCCACAAGCTACCGGATTCGAGCTGAGATGAAAACTCGCCCCGTTCCCCTCGTTGCCATGCAGCCTCACGCGACAAGCTGGCGACACCTAGTGTAATAATAAATGACAAGGTTGGCAAGTAAAAATTCACTGTTTGAAACAAACACTTGAGGAAATATGCGTACTACTCAAAAACCATATGAAGAAAACCACTCATAGAGCACAACATTAACGCGTTGAAACATGGGTAAATTTACTAACTTGTCAACAATGTTTACAGTACTTCGTCGAAATTGCTTTCATCCTCTTACTGGTCATTTTGTTCAAATTGAAATAAAGCATCCCATTGGCTGTTGAAATGTTTTATGTTTTTTTGTATGCCAAGTTTTAAGCCAGCGATAATTAAATGCACGCGTGACGAGAGACCATTAAGTTTCCAACCCAAAAACTTCAAATATATATTCATTCTTGATCAGAATTTCGGAGACCATTTGTGTTAAAGACTGTTCTCTGTGATTAGAACATGGTTCAATATCGGAAACTTTGGTCCCCGTTGGTCTTCGACAGAAAAAGTCCCCGAACTCGAATGATCAGAGACTTGGGGGTACAGTGATATTACATATGTCGAAGACCTTGCAGCTAGAAGGTATCTGTCACTCTAATACTCAGGGGGCGGTTACATTGAGGGTGAGTTTACGAAACGATTACATGGAGCGGGCTAGCTAGCCCGGTCAGCCGGGATGAGTTTTTAATTGATTTCAGGCCGAAATTCGCAATTATCAAGTAAATAAGGGCAAAGTTACGTTAGTTTTATTCAGTTTTACTGCTTTGACACCAGTTAGTCTATTATTTATTTTGTAAGCACATCGTTAATAAAAAGATTGTTATAGTCTTAGCTAACCCATGAAGACTAATTCATTTATTATGTCTTCGCTATAATCACAAAACACGCGAACAACGTTTTGATGTTCTATTTCAGTTCCTTTCAGCACTATTTATTCACACAGTCAAGTAAACGAACGCGTATCGAAGCGAGTTCAACAGTTTTTCAGCCCTGTTTGCCGGGATGAAAACGATTACATGGTCATTTTCGTCCCGATTAACCTGGCTGGCCCGGTTGCGACAACCGGGATGCCGGCAAACCGGGGTAGCCCGCTTGCCATGTAATCGAAATGGTAATACAACATGCATTTTATATATAAAGCGGGCTATCCCAGTTAACCAGGCAATATAGAACAGAACAACAGAGTATAAGAATTGGGGCCGGTCAGTCCAAGAAATAAATTAATTAAGAAGTCAGTGTTCTTTATTCATCTGAATTCCCATAAGTAAATCTGAAAACGTACCAAAAAACCAAAACAGTAAGCCTATATATATAAAACAGTACGAAAAATTGTCCCAGGTCTTTCCACTGCCATTTGGCAACTTAATTTTACTCTGGCTAACGCCAGACGATGAAATAAAAGTAGCGTGCTGCGTTATAGGCAGTGTTGAAACAACAATCGAAATACAGTAATTTAAGGTTTGGCATACTGCCAAAACAGAGAACGTAGGAGTCTAACGTTTCGAGCGAAGGCCCTTCCTCAGAGAGAAAACGTATTGTTTAATATACGTAGAATTTTATTTATTTGAAGACAAGAGCTCGAACTAGAATGTTCTAGCTATACTCTAAGTAATACACACTTTTAACTGATGGAACATCATTCCACACAATCTAACAGAACAAAACTAAAGCTAGACAGAAATATCCAGTCACAAGTTCATAAAATGAAGTATTTAACGGCCTGGAATGCAATGTGCAGCACCTTTAACACATGCGTTCTTCTTGTCTTTATCTTCATCCCTTGCCTTTTCTTCTTCATTCAACCAACCTCTGTCACCGTTAGGCATCAGTTCATCTTGTTCCACCAGTATCCACTTCGGCTTCCCCAAGCAAAGGCACACGTTGAACAGAAGGAGAAGGCAGATAAATGTAGAACTTGCCATTATTTCTAGTATATATAGGTTCTTCGATGTGTTTCGGGTCGTTGCAAGTCCATCCAATAAAATATTGAGGTTTGCATTTAGGCTTTTAAAGATGTTAGGGGGTTGGGCTGTCAAAATGGGTGAGCAGATGGTTCCAACTGGTGAGCCATGTACACTACTGTACTCATTAAGCACTTCACATGCACAAAACATTAAATTAAAAGCTATATCTATACACCGCCTATTATATAACGTTCAACTCGTCCTCTCACAGATCAAAATCGTATTTCCAAGACCAATATAGCCACAAGTCGGTCTTGCAGCAATTAGAAAAACCTTTTTGTTGCGCTATCTTGACCATATTTAGTGTTATGTTAATTACATCTTTTGATATAACAATAAGAAGTTAATTTGGCTTACGTAAAAAGCGCAAAACCAATTAGTATATATCACTAAAAAGCTGCTGTCTTGAGCTGGCTAACCCAGTTAACTCGTGAGTCGTATCACGAAATTCTTCCCACACATGCAATCGCCATGGTGCAAACTTGAAAAACTTCGTGGACAACTTCAAGTTCACATAATTAAAATTATGGTGAATATCACACACGTGAAAGCTCAGACTAAATAGTCCGTAAGAAAATGCAGTAATGACTTCCTCTTTTAACGTTTAAAGAATATTATTCCTAATTTCCTTTACACACAAATATAATTTTGTCCCGCGCAAAACTACTATAATTAAGCGGTAATTCTTACATGCTGTGTGTATCTGAGTGTAACCAAAAGTCGAGTGTCGAGAGTCGAGACTAAAAGTCGAAAGTCGAGACAAAGAAGTCGAGAGTCGACAGAAAGAGATAAAAAAAACAAGATATATATATACAAAAATTACAAATATCAAGAAATATCTAAAAACGAGGTGTGATAATAATCCAGCGATTTGCGAGATCGGAATCGTTCCGAAAGTCTGAATTTTCGAAAACCTGAAAAAAAACACTCGCCTAAGTCCCGTTTGAAACAACCGGTCAGAACACTCCCATACCCCTCCCAATAATTACTCCCCAAGATACAAAAAGCAAAAATAAGTCAAGAACGAAATTAAACCGATAATTGGAAAACGGCGGTTACTGCCATCCAGTCCTTTATCATTTTTAACCATAGGCAGCCCAAATACAAAGGTCGTTACTTGTATGGTTTATTGAAGATTCAAACTTGAAAAAAAATCCCGTGTTTATCTTGTTATTGCTGCATGGCGACGAAAAGCCACAAGCTGCCGAATTGGAGGTGAGATGAAAACTCGCCATGCAGCCTCGCGCGACACGCTACAAGCTGGCGACACCTGGTGTAATAATAAATGACAAGGTTGGCAAGTAAAAATTCATTGTTTGAAACAAACACTTGAGGAAATAGTGAAATAAAAGTAGCGTGCTGCGTAGGCAGTGTAGAAACAACAATCGAAATATAGTAACTTAGGTTAGATATACTGCCGAAACAGAGAACGTAGGAATCTAACGTTTCGAGCGAAGGCCCTTCGTCAGAGAGAAACGTAACACTCTTTACGTTTCTCTCTTTACGTTTCTCTCTGACGAAGGGCCTTCGCTCGAAACGTTAAATTCCTACGTTCTCTGTTTCGGCAGTATAACTAACCTAAGTTACTTGAGGAAATATACGTACTACTCAAAAACAATATAAAGGGCCATAAAGAAAACCACTTATAGAGCACAACATTAACGCGTTGAAACATGGGTAAATTTACTAACTTGTCAACAACTTTAGTGTCAAACCCGTTCAGAAAGGCCATTAATTATTGAATGTTTACAGTACTTCGTCGAAATTGCTTTCATCCTCTTACTGGTCGTTTTGTTCAAATTGAAATAAAGCATCTCATTGGCTGTTGAAATGTTCTATGTTTTTTTGTATGCTAAGTTTTAAGGCAGCGAAAATTAAATGCACGCGCGACAAGAGACAATTAAGTTTCCAACCCAAAAACTTCAAATCAGAATTTCGGAGACCATTTGTGTTAAAGAGACTGTTCTCTGTGATAAGAACATGGTTCAATTTCGGAAACTTTGGTCCCCGTTGGTCTTCGACAGAAAAAATCCCCGAACTCGAATGATCAGAGACTTGGGGGTTTATGATATTATATGTGTCGAAGACTTTGCAGCTAGAAGGTATCTGTCACTCTAACACTAAGGGGCTGTTCACACGAGACCGGGTTATCTCGGGGGGTAGGGATAACTCGGGGGCTAGGGTCAAAGTTGACCTTATTTCACATGATAAAACGCAACTACCGAGTTGTCCCTGGCCCCCGAGATAACCCTAGCTTCATGTGAACGCTTCACCCCGAGTTATCCAGAGCAACAGCATAAATACGCATGCCTAAGTTGACCCTACCCCCCGAGATAACTCGGGTGAAAGCGTTCACATGGAGGTAGGGATAACTCGGGGGCTAGGGTTACCCTATCGCTCCGACCGAGTTATCCCTATCCCCCGAGTTATCTCGGTCTCATGTGAACGGTTTACTTTTTTAACATGGAAATAAACTAACACCGAGTTATCTCGGGGGATAGGGATAACCCTACCCCCCGAGATAACTCGCCTCATGTGGACAGGCCCTTAGGGGGTGATCACATCGACCGGGATGACTTTACGAAACGATTACATGCAGCGGGCTAGCCCGGTGAGCCAGGATGAGTTTTGAATTGACGTGGATGATTTCAGGCCGAAATTCGCAATTATCAAGTAAAGAAGGGCAAAGTTACCGTTTTACTGCTTTGACACTAGTTAGTCTATTATTTATTTTGTAAGCCCATCGTTAATAAAACGATTGTTATAGTCTTAACTAACTTTACGAAGACTAATTACTTGGGCTATCTGTGGTAGATATTGCCCCAGCAGGCTTTGCGAAACCGATATTTCACTTTCATGGCGAGTTGTCTCTTGAACGAAGCTTTTCTTGCCATTTTATCGATGTTTTTCAATATTTCCACGACATTTCTTGCACACTACCCAGCAGTCGTCTCAAACAAAGATGTCAGAGTAGTCGGACTGTCAGCGAATCAAGGTGTATATTCAAAATAATTGGAAACTTTAAACTGAAGGAATGAAGGACGTCAGAGAACAGTGGCCGAGTTGTCTACAGATGATCAGTGGCAAGACATTTCACTGTTTCTCAGTTGTTTACTTGTTTTAATAGCTTTGCAAGTGACCGAGTTATAGTTGATCAGTAATGCGGCTGACAATTGCCTTCAAATCTTCAATTCATCATAAACATGCTTACAAAGGCTTTACAATGTTTACAACTGCACACGCCGGCGATCGCGGTAGACCTAGTACGTAAAAGATGACGAGCTATTTCAAAACAGGTTGGTCCTGGCCTTGCTGTTTTATAGTCCGACAACTACAAAATGCAAGTATAATAATAAGCACCGAATAGAGCAAATACCGGTAAGATATCAATATGTTGAACATGTTCAGTGCATGTTCAGTGCATGCATGTCTAGATATCGCGTGTCGCATTACATTTGGAAACGTGTGTTTTAAAACATGTTTAAAGTACCTATGAAACGAAAATTAAGTTTGTCTTATTTGAAAGAACACTTAAAATGATAGAGTAACATCTTTTGAAGTTTTTCGTTTCCTTGCTTCGTTCTTAAAGTGCCAATGCAGCGAAATTTCACCCCAGTTTTTTATGATAGCATTTGAAAGAACACTTAAAATGACAAATTAACATCTTTCGTAGAATTTCGTTTCCTTGCTTCATTCTTGAGATATTCAGGTTTGTTTGATATGACATCACACTGTATAATGACTTTTTAGAAAAGTATGATTTTCTTTGAGAGTGCTTATCGAAAGTACTTAATAAAAATTTGCACTTGCATGTATGTAGCCATGACTGGTCACTAAACGTGTGTAGCTGTGTGTAAAATATTTGGATCATCCTAAAATTGACGCTCTTTCAAAAAGTCATTATGCAATGTGATGTCATTTCAAGTATGACATTTGCATAGCAAACAAACCTGAATATCTCAAGAATGAAGCAAGGAAACGAAATTCTACGAAAGTTGTTAATTTGTCATTTTAAGTGTTCTTTCAAATGCAATCATAAAAAACTGGGGTGAAATTTCGCTGCATTTGCACTTTAAGATATTTTCAGTTTGTACGATATGCAAATTAAACATTTTAACGTCACAAGTGCATAATGAGTTATTGAAAAAAGTTATATATGTTTGCTATCATCAAACCAAAATAATTCGAGGGAAGCATGTGCGTGTGTTTCGCCCAGAACACTAAACATGTAGATTGTCAAGTGATTATATTTGACAATAATAGCAAATATATATATAACTGGCGTTTTTCGGTAACTCATTATGCACGTGCGACGTTGCAAAATGTGACATTTACATCAAACAAACTGAAATATCTCAAGAACGAAGCAAGGAAACGAAAAACTTCAAAAGATGTTACTCTATCATTTTAAGTGTTCTTTCTAATAAGACAAACTTAATTTTCGTTTCAAACCGGGCTAGCCCGCTTGCATGCATGTAATCGAAACGTTAAAAAAACATGCGTTTTATATATAAAGCGGGCTAGCCCGGTTAACCGGTAACGATTGGGGTCGGTCAGTCCGAAAAATTTAATCCTGAACAGGATGTCTGAGGAAAAACAAAGATGCCGGACAATACCAAAGAATTGAAAGATCTATAGTACGTTTCATTGTAGTTAAACTCGGACAGTATATATGTTATGTGTGACAAAATTAAAACTAAAGAAATAAATTAAGAAGTTGTTCTTTATTCATCTGAATTCCCATAAGTAAATCTGAAAACGTACCCAAAAAAACCCAAAACAGTAAACCTATATATAAAACAGTACGAAAAATTGTCCGAGGTCTTTCCACTACTATTTGGCAACTTAATTTTACTCTGGCTAACGCCAGACGATGAAATAAAAGTAGCGTGCTGCGTAGGCAGTGTTGAAACAACAATCGAAATATAGTAAGGTTAGATATACTGCCGAAACAGAGAACGTAGTAGTCTAACGTTTCGAGCGAAGGCCCTTCGTGAGAGAGAAAACGTATTGTTTAATATACGTAGAATTTTATTTATTTGAAGACAAGAGCTCGAACTAGAATGTTCTAGCTATACTCTAAGTAATACACACTTTTAACTGATGGAACATCATTCCACACAATCTAACAGAACAAAACTAAAGCTAGACAGAAATATCCAGTCACAAGTTCATAAAATGAAGTATTTAACGGCCTGGAGGGCAATGTGCAGCACCAGGAGGATAGCATGTCTGCAATTTAACACGTTTCATCTTCATCTTGTCTCTATCTTCATCCCTTGCCTTTTCTTCTTCATTCAACCAACCTCTGTCACCGTTAGGCATCAGTTCATCTTGTTCCACCAGTATCCACTTCGGCTTCCCCAAGCAAAGGCACACGTTGAACAGAAGGAGAAGGCAGATAAATGTAGAACGTGCCATTATTTCTAGTATATGTATAGGTTCTTCGAAGTGTTTCGGGTCGTTGCAAGCCCATCCAATAAAATATTGAGGTTTGCATTTAGGCTTTTAAAGATGTTAGGGGGTTGGGCTGTCAAAATGGGTAAGCAGATGGTTCCAACTGGTGAGCCATGTACACTACTGTACTCATTAAGCACTTCACATGCACAAAACATTAAATTAAAAGCTATCTATACACCGCCTATTATATAATGTTCAACTCTTCCTCTCACAGATCAAAATCGTATTTCCAAGACCAATATAGCCACTAGTCGGTCTTGCAGCAATTAGAAAAACCTTTTTGTTGCGCTATCTTGACCATATTTATGTTATGTTAATTACATCTTCTGACATAACAATAAGAAGTTAATTTGGCTTACGTAAAAGCGCAAAACCAATTAGTATATATCACTAAAAAGCTGCTGTCTTGAGCTGGCTAACCCAGTTAACTCGTGAGTCGTGCGAAATTCTTCCCACGCATGCATGCAGTCGCCATGGTGCAAACTTGAAAAACTTCGTGGACAATTTCAAGTTCACATGATAAAAATTATGGTGAATATCACACACGTGAAAGCTCAGACTAAATAGTCCGCAAGAAAATGCACTAATGACTTCCTCTTTTAACGTTTAAAGAATATTATTCCTTTCCTTTACACACAAATATAATTTTGTCTCGCGTAAAACTACTATAATTAAGCGATAATTTTTACATGCTAAATGATACACCCAAGTTCTGCTATTGTACTGTTAAACTATTAATACAAGCTCTGATCGTGATAACATTTTGAGAAAGAAAAACGCTTCGAGCAGATGGTCTATTGAGCGGTTCGTTATATACACAGGTCAGGTATATTGCGAAATATTCATACACAATCTGGGGCAGTATAAGCACAAGGATTTAGCAGTCAATAAACAGCAAGTTTCTTCAAGCCATTCGGTAATGTTTTCATTCTCGGCAAAAATCGCCAATTGTACACTCTGCCGCCATTGTTACACTTATAACGTTCTGCTCAAAAATGATTGACAAATAAACTAACTTGTTCTCTTCCCATCAATAGACGCCTTTTATAGTGCGCAAACGTGTTTTAATATACCGTTTCATTAATTTTAAGTCCCTACTACCAACAATATATTATGTAATATTTCTCAAGCTCATTAATAATTCATGAGGAAAACATAATGGATCAGTTATGAAATGTGGTAATAAACGCCCATAAATTAAGACAAGTTTTATCTCAAATTTCTCTTTAAATACTGATTTGTTTGAGAAGCTATATACCATACACTCGAAAGCCGTTTATTATCTGATTTAAAACGCCTCGAAGTGAGTTAAAAAACTCGGCTATCACCTCGTTTTTCAACACACTTCTCGGTGTTTTCAAATCAGATAGTAAACGGCTTCTCGTGTATGATATATTTCGAGGTGTTTTTAAATCAGATAATAAACGGCTTTCGAGTTTTCCTTTGTGTTTTCGTCGTGAATAATATATTAATGATTTGAGTAATGTATATACACGTTCATTTTGAAACCCTTGAGGTAGCGTCGAAGTCGGTTTGTTTTGCTGCATTTTTCATTATTTTTGAGTCCCCACTCCCCAACACTAAAAACCCATTCATTTTGAAGCCCTTGAAAGTCGCTTTCAGCGAGTCCCAAATCTCGTTCCCAGAGCCCACGTTCCCCACCCGGGAAATGAGAGACTCTGGGATAATCCGTTTGAAATCGTTACGTCATTGGCTGAATAGTGAGCATGAGTTGGTCTGAAGTGACCGGAAGTATAATTAATAAAACCAAAATATTAACAAAGATGTCGGACGACAAGACTCCAGTGAAGACGTTGCCGCGATCGATATCTTCGCCGTATGTGTGTGGACGCTGTAATTTACGGTGGCCCACAAGGGCAACAGAGATATATATTAGAATACGCAAATATACATTAAAATAGAGATATTTATGCTTTATCACACGTGTAGATATCTTTTGGAGTGCATGCAAATATATTTGGCACAGATTAACAAATAGATTCCATTTTGCCGTTGTCTGTTCAGTTATAGATGCACAGATGACGTCACAACGTGGTAAGAACAAAAAAGTGGCCCACGAGACGCAGTCGAGTGGGTCACTGATGTTCTTACCACGTTGTGACGTCTTCTGTGCATCTATAACTGAACAGACAACAAAAAAATGGAATCTATTTGTTTTATACAATACAAAAACTTAAAAGGTTTTTTAAAAAACCCTGTCGGGTTTTGGGGCATGAAGAAAGAAAAAAACAAGTCAGCTGACGTGATCTGACGTGACCATGCGTCTGTCCTCTAATAGATCATGGGCAACAACCAATGAAAACACGCATAGCAACAAGGGTATTGTATAATATATAATACATAACAGAGATATATATTCAACAGAGATATATAAGTTTCAACAGAGATATATATTCAACAGAGATATATAAGTTTCAACAGAGATATATAAGTTTCAATAGAGATATATATTCAACAGAGATATATATTCAACAGAGATATATAAGTTTCAACAGAGATATATATTCAACAGAGATATATAAGTTTCAACAGAGATATATAAGTTTCAATAGAGATATATATTCAACAGAGATATATATTCAACAGAGATATATATAGAGATATATAAGTTTTAACAGAGATATATAAGTTTCAACAGAGATATATATTCAACAGAGCGGATATACACGTTTCAACAGAGATATATATTCAACAGAGATATATATTCAACAGAGATATATAAGTTTCAACAGAGATATATAAGTTTCAACAGAGATATATATTCAACAGAGATATATAAGTTTCAACAGAGATATATATTCAACAAAGATATATATTCAACAGAGATATATAAGTTTCAACAGAGATATATATTCAACAGAGATATATATTCAACAGAGATATATAAGTTTCAACAGAGAAATATATTCAACAGAGATATATAAGTTTCAACAGAGTTAAGTTTCAACAGAGATATATAAGTTTCAACAGAGATATATATTCAACAGAGATATATAAGTTTCAACAGAGATATATATTCAATAGAGATATATATTCAATAGAGATATATAAGTTTCAACACAGAGATATATTCAACAGAGATATATAAGTTTCAACAGAGATATATAAGTTTCAACAGAGATATATATTCAACAGAGATATATAAGTTTCAACATAAGTTTCTGAGCCCACGGTAATACTGGGCATGAGATCACGAATAGATCCATTCTGTGATCTCATGCCCAGTATTACCGTGGGCTCAGAAGGCTGAAATATATATCTCTGTTGGAAGTCTTCTACACATCTCTGAATAAAGTCGTTAAAAAATACATAAATAAAAAAATGTCGACTTCAATTCAGATGTCGTTGCCTTGTTTTCCTCGCTTACGCGAACGAATAGGCGAGAATACAAGGCAACGACAACTGAAACAATCGAAATTTGCTTACAACGTTTTTCAACATCACTAGCCGTGTTGTTTGCCATGTTGTTTAGTGAATAATAATCGACCACACTGTCTTGACACCCATTCCCAACACGGGTTGAGAAAAGCTGACCGGGTTGGGGGGAAAAAAACAGCCAACCCGGGTTGGTGATCTGACCCGGGCTGGCTCTCAACCCGGGCTCGTGTAAAGGCCCCCTAAGCGGCAGTTCATGCATATTAGGCGGACGTATGTCACGAAAATCTTATTACGATTATTTGAGTAAAGCAAAATTGACTTCGTTTTTCTGTAAGTATAGCACACAGGGTAGTCTTTTTTTGCGGTCATAGAAAGATTTTCATGATATAAAATCAGCCCGGTAACCGGGCCAGCCAGCCTCATATGAACGGCCCCAAACTATACAATCTACTAAAATCGTTTTCACTCACGTGATTATTGTCCCCAACAATTAACAATTATTATTCGATTTATTTTTATCTTCCTTTTAATTGGTCTTAAATAGTTCTTTATACGATGCTGAAGAAACTCTGTTAACCTCTGCCCAGAGTCTCTCAATCCTTTGATTGTGGACATTGAAGGACCGCTACGTCACCTGCAAATAACTACCACGATCGGAAATGGCGGCTGTCGAGGCTCACGAAATACGGGCTGACCCGTATTAGCTACGCATGCGTAGAACGAATATTTTGCGTGTAAACGCCATCAATACACGGCCGACAACTGACTTGAGCCAGCACGCACGTGGACTGCGAACTGCCCCATGAAAGTGGCCGATTTTCTATGCGATTTCCGATCGTGCTACAAATAACAGCCTGCTCATGCGCATTAGTGGGAATTGTTGTTTACAGCAAATAATATTTTGCTCATGCGCGTTGCACTCACTGATTTCAACAAACGTAAATCGCGCGTTCAGTCATGCAAGCTGCCAAGAAATGAATGAACATATTTACAGGTAAACAATGTCAAGTAAAAAATAAATCAAATAATAAAACAATTATTGAACTCGATATTCACAAAATATCGTGATTTGTCAGTGTCTCGCAGTTCAGTAGTTATTTGCCTCAGCCTTCGACATCGGCAAATAATCGATCTCCTCGCCACTGACAAATCACGATATTTTGCCCAACCTCGTCCAATGATTGTTAAATGTTTGAATAATAAGAATGGAGCTTAATTCCCATAGGATAAAGATTAGAGAGCTTAAGCATATTAGGCCCCGTTCACACTATACCGGATAGGTTTTCGTGCCGGCACGAAAACCTATCCGGTACAGTGTGAACAGACGGCATAATTATGTGCCGTTTCGTGGCGAATACGATATAACCCCGTGATCCAACCAATCACCACGCTCTATTCTAGTTAATATACTTCCGAAACGATTTCGATCTCCGTTCACACTGGAGCTGAAACGGCACAAAGAGCTATCCGATACAAGATGTACCTCTTTCGAGATCGGAGCGGCGCAACGGCGTGCCGGCACAGAAATTGTGCGGGAACAGGCGTTTTGTGTGTGAACAGAAGGCCTATCCGGTATGGTTTTCGTGCCGGCACAAAAGCTATCCGGTATAGTGTGAACGGGGCCTTAGGCGTTTTTGAGACACGGACGGTGACCGGAAGAACAGGAATACAATACAGAACTACTGAACCGCGTAATCTTTGAAAAGACTTTTTTACCCAAAACAAAGGCTATGAATGATCAAATATCTAAACTGTCAGCTCATAAGCTTAAATTTCACCTTTATATAAAAATACAGATCCTTTATTTTATATTGTAATGTAATGAAATTATCCCCCTTAAATACAAGTTTTCTACTTTAAAAGTATGTCTCATTGTAGTAAAACAACGATGACAGGCCTCAACGTTCTAGATGTTCCCGTCGTCTCAAGAACGTGAAAATGCTCTCAATGACGTCTTGTGTAGAACGACGACGGCGTTACTTTACTCTTGGAATTTTAAATTGCTCATTATCATTGTTTTGAATGAAAAATGCTATTGAATTACAACGCCGTCCGTGGCTCTAAAACGCCTGTATGCTTAAGCTCTCTATTAGAGAGCTTAAGCAACAGGCGTTTTAGGGCCACGGACGGCGATTGAATTCAATAGCATTTTTCATTCAAAACAATGATAATGAGCAATTTAAAATTCCAAGAGCAAAGAGAACGCCGTCGTCGTTCTACACAAGACGTCATTCAGAGCATTTTCACGTTCTTGAGACGACGGGAACTTCTAGAACGTTGAGGCCTGTCATCGTTGTTTTACTACAATAGACATGCTTTTAAAGTAGAAAACTTGTATTTTAAGGGGGATAATTTCATTACATTACAATATAAAATAAAGGATCTGTATTTTTATATAAAGATGAAATTTAAGCTTATGAGCTAACAGTTTAGATATGCGAGTATTCATATCCTTTGTTTTGGGTAAAAAAGTATTTTCAAAGAATACGCGGTTCAGTAGTTCTGTATTGTATTCCTGTTCTTCCGGTCACCGTCCGTGTCTCAAAAACGCCTAATATGCTTAAGCTCTCTATTGTGCACCAATACGGCCGCCATCCGAGTACAATGTCTCAGTACACCAATATGGCCGCCGTGTCGTCAGATAAAAACGGTACCATTTGAACGTTACAAGCTAAACTTTATATATTTTCAACAAAACATGCTACATGCAGATGTAATAATTGTCGAGTTGTTTCTACAGTAACCATATAACGTAATATAAGTTTTACTCACACGTTATAATTAATGTATAATATAAACATAATAATTACATTTAAGTTGCAATTTATGATAATTTAAGCATTACGTATTCATTTTGATTACGGAATTATATCGACAATTACACTCAACAAACTAATGAAAGTTTTCATAATGAAATTAGGTTTCACAGCATATATACATGGGTGCCTACAACTACCAGAATGCTTTGCTAGTATTCACTAGGGTTTCGGCTAAAAGGGATGACTCAAAAGGACTCGTCCAGTCCTTTCGCCGCTTTTCCAAAATATGAAAGTTGGACGTATATATATATGTAGTGCAAAATATGTCGTCAAAATTGTTTTTTCCAAATTTATCAAGTTTCAGTGAGTTTCAAGATTTTAGCAATCTTTTCGATACCCTAACCACTAATCAGAAATCGGGTTTACCCCCTAGCTTTTTGAAAAAACAGATTTTGAAACACGAAACAACGAAGCAAAATTCTAATCATAGTTCTAATCCAAACAATTTAATCGAACGTTTTTCAAAGCAATCAATCCGTTCCTCTTTAATAATAAAATCAAAGACAGACAGTAATTTGAAACAGATATAGACCGCACACTGCAAGCTTCTTGCATGTACATAACAATCTTGTTGAAATATTCAAGTCAAATAAAAACAAACGGAGCAACAAAAGAGAACTACTTGTACAAAGAGACCGTGAATTCGAAGAAATTCTGACACGGCTTTGCGGAAATATAAATGGCCAAGCTCTGAAGCGAACTCGTAAATTTTAATGTCTTCTGTTCCCGCCGAGTAAACGCGGCGATGAGCCACATTCGATAAGGACCGTCTTCGAACGGAATCCACCACAATTACAATTGTTCTAAAATCAAACGAGTTAATACGAGGCAGCCAAACCGCCAGAATCGAAAACGAAAGGAAAATTTATATTTCCAAACAACTGCATGTCATGGAACAACTGTCGAAGATCTCATGTCCAGCTCCCAAACCGCGAACTTAAACGCATGCGCTTTAGAAAGAACACCAAAGAATCTTGGTGTTCCGGTTTGGATTCCCCAGAGCCTTTTCCAGCATATCCTCCCATCTAGAATTCAGGATTATCCTGAATTGTGAAATTATCTAAAATTCAGGATAATCCTGAATATTAAAGAAATTAAATCCCAACCCCCCACCCCAACCCTCCGTGAAGAAAGTTCCATCTCTCAGACCCCGACCTCAACACCCCTACCGTTTGTTTTTTTGTTATATGCTTTTCAGTTTAACATCCCGCATGCATGCATGTGGGACAAAGAAGTCCCCTAGGCTTCAGGATAATCCTGAATTATATATAGACACTTTGACAATTCAGGATAACCCTGAATTGTAAGTGAGAGGACATGTTGTTTTAAGCCCAGCATACACTAGAGAAAATTTCCGAAACAAGTTACCGAAACATGGTTTCAGAAACAAAAGTTTCCAGTGTATATATGTTGAAAAGTTTCCGAAACTTTGTTTCAGAAACAGAGTTTCCCTGATTAGAGCACTGTTCTATTTTTTGAAACAAGTTTCGGAAACTTCTTCGAAAATGTGTTTCGGAAACCTGTTTCGGAAACTTGTTTCGGAAACTTGTTTCAGTGTAACCCGGGCTTTAAAATGAAAGTCAAATTACTGTATCCTTCCTCTTACAGTTCCTTCACTGGATGGTTTTTGTGGTATAGACGCAAGTCGCAGGCTTCGTCTTCGAGTTTTGCTCATACAACAAGCCAACAAAGTACGCCGGTAGTCCGGGAGACGCCAAGCGTAAAGAAACGGATTGGCCACATAATTCATGGTGGCGATAGGGACATAATTATAAACAAAAAATCCATTATACCATGCAGGTAATAGGCCCAATCTGCCCAGATACTCCAGTTGTTTGCCAACAAAATAGGGGAAAGCAGTAGTTATCAAGATAATGTTTAGAATTAAAACTGTCTTGGCGATGTTCCTATGCTTTCCACTCTTGTCATTACTCAACGAACTTCGTCTACTTCTTAAGATCTCTGAAATAACCAATGCCTTGACAACCACCTGGATGGCGACGGATACTTCCAGCAAGCCTATCCAAGCTATCCAAATTACTGATGATACGACACCGCCTTTTGCAACCAAAATGGTATAGAAGTTTAATGACCCTATTGCCAGCGCCAGAAGCCAGGTACACGTGCACGCACCAAAGACATTTGTTCTGGTCAAAATAAACTTTCTACGTAAAGGGAATTTTGTAATTATGTATACCTCCACGGTAAATACCGTTAGCAAGAAAAACGAGGCAGACTGTCCAGCGGTTAGACCCACATTGGCCAGAATAACTGGGTACAATGCAGGTGGCGACCATGAGGTTACATTATACATTAGAGCAGTAGTTACGCATGTCAACAGATCTGCAAACGCCAAGTTAATAATTGTTACCCAGGGTCCTTTTCGGAGAATCCTTAGCGGATCAATAATTATGACTGCAATGAGCCCAGCGTTGAATATGATCCCCACCAACGATACGATAAAACTGGCGGTTATCACACCGGGAAAAAGGAAGAAACCCTGCAATAATTATACGTTTTTGCTATTTTAAAGTTCAAAAAACATTATACAAACTTTATTTAGTTTTTTTTTATAATGTATAACCCTATCAGTCATATCTAAACCGTTCTCTCTATAGAGTTCCAGTAATGACCATCTCTCATTGGTCCAGTGTTACTATAGAGGGAGAAACCGGAGTAAACTAAACTAACTTTATTTATGGATAAACCTGTCAGTCATATCTAAACTCTTCTCTCTAGAGGTCCAGTAGTAAGGGCCATCCCTATAATTGGTTCAGTTTCCTTACTACAGAAGGAAACTGGGGTAAACTAAACTAAACTAAACTATATTTACATAACTATAATACAATATAACAAGTCATATCTGAACTGTCCTCTCTAGGAGTCCAGTAATTATATAGAGAATAAATTTCATATTTCCAAGCATCCATGTATTGTTCTGTTTATTATATAAAAAAATTGTCCTATTGCCTTGCAAAAATTGCGTTAAACTATAATGCTGATTCAGCGATAATCGTCACATGTGCGATTTTCATAAATAATCGCACATGTGAGATTATCACTTTTATTAGTGGCGGAAAAATCAATAAAACACTCTATTTTATATAATAAATAGGGCCATCCTTCATTGGTCCAGTGTTACTACAGTATAGGAAACCTGAGTAAACTAAACTAATTCTATATCAGACATATGTTCTCTCGAGAGGTTTGGTATAGTAAGGGCCATCTCTCGTCAGTCCATGCAGTAATGTTACTACAGGAGGAAACTAAACTAACTTTATTTATACTGGATAACCCTATTAGTCATATCTAAACTGTTCTCTCTAGAGGTCCAGTATATAAGGACCATCCCTTATTGGTTCAGTGTTACAACAGGAGGAAAAACTGGAGGAAACTAAACTAACTTTATTTATACTGGATAACCCTATTAGTGTTACAACAGGAGGAAAAACTGGAGGAAACTAAACTAACTTTATTTATACTGGATAACCCTATCAGTCATATCTAAACTGTTCTCCCTAGAGGTCCAGTAAGGACCATCCCTCCTTGGTCCAGTGTTGCTACACGAGGAAACTGGAGGAAACTAAACTAACTTTATTTATACTGCATAACCCTATCAGCCATATCTAAACTGTTCTCCCTAGCGGTCCAGTAAGGACCATCCCTCATTGGTCCAGTGTTACTACAGAAGGAAACCAGAGTAAACTAAACTAACTTTATTTATACTGGATAACCGTATACCAGTCATATCTAAACTGTTCTCCCTAGCGGTCCAGTAAGGACCATCCCTCATTGGTCCAGTGTTACTACAGAAGGAAACCAGAGTAAACTAAACTAACTTTATTTATACTGGATAACCGTATACCAGTCATATCTAAACTGTTCTCCGTAGAGGTCCAGTAAGGACCATCCCTTATTGGTCCAGTGTTACTACAGGAGGAAACTGGAGGAAACTAAACTAACTTTATTTATACTGGATAACCCTATCAGTCATGTCTAAACTGTTCTCCCTAGAGGTCCAGTAAGGACCATCCCTCCTTGGTCCAGTGATGCTACACGAGGAAACTGGAGGAAACTAAACTAACTTTATTTATACTGCATAACCCTATCAGTCATATATAAACTGTTCTCCCTAGAGGTCCAGTAAGGACCATCCCTCATTGGTCCAGTGTTACTACAGGAGGAAACCAGAGTAAACTAAACTAACTTTATTTATACTGGATAACCCTATCAGTCATATCTAAAGTGTTCTCCCTAGAGGTCCAGTAAGGACCATCCCTCCTTGGTCCAGTGTTACTACAGGAGGAAACTGGAGGAAACTAAACTAACTTATTTATACTGCATAACCCTATACCAGTCATATCTAAACTGTTCTCCCTAGAGGTCCAGTTAGGACCATCCCTCCTTGGTCCAGTGTTACTACAGGAGGAAACTGGAGGAAACTAAACTAACTTTATTTATACTGCATAACCCTAGCAGTCATATCTAAACTGTTCTCCCTAGAGGTCCAGTAAGGGCCATCCTTATTGGTCCAGTGTTACTACATGAGGAAACCAGAGTAAACTAAACTAACTTTATTTATACTGGATAACCCTATACCAGTCATATCTAAACTGTTCTCCCTGGAGGTCCAGTAAGGACCATCCCTTATTGGTCCAGTGTTACTATACAGGAGAAAAAACTGGAGGAAACTAAACTAACTTTATTTATACGGGATAACCCTATCAGTCATATCCTAAACTATTCTCTCGATGCATGGGATCTAGTAAGAACCATCCCTCCTTGGTCCAGTGTTACTACAGGAGAAAACTGGAAGAAACAAAACTAACTTTATTTATACTGCATAACCCTATCAGTCATATCTAAACTGTTCTCCCTAGAGGTCCAGTAAGGATCATCCCTTATTGGTCCAGTGTTACTACAGGAGGAAACTGGAGGAAACTAAACTAACTCTATTTATACTGCATAACCCTATACCAGTCATATCTAAACTGTTCTCCCTAGAGGTCCAGTAAGGACCATCCCTCATTGGTCCAGTGTTACTATACTGGAGAAAAAACTGGAGGAAACTAAACTAACTTTATTTATACGGGATAACCCTATCAGTCATATCCTAAACTATTCTCTCGATGCATGGGATCTAGTAAGGACCATCCCTCATTGGACCAGTGTTACTACAGCTGGACGAAATCAGAGTACTCTGTAATGTTTGGCAAGGTCAAAGTATAAAATTCTAATAAGGTATAAAAGTTACGTGCA
This sequence comes from Paragorgia papillata, assembly GCA_035771165.1. Classification (NCBI taxonomy): domain Eukaryota; kingdom Metazoa; phylum Cnidaria; class Anthozoa; order Scleralcyonacea; family Coralliidae; genus Paragorgia; species Paragorgia papillata. Next base: position 3,262,463 of record JAWNZC010000354.1, read on the forward strand.
CTAACCACTAACAGAAAGTAACGCAAGCCACACACACAGGTTGACTATCTGGAGGTTAACTTAATATATATACTCGACATAAACGCCTTGAATAAATTCAAAATACTCACATTGTCAAGGGTAGTGTTGGTTGAGTTGGTTAATGTTGAATTTTCGACATTAGCTTGGTGAATTCCACGTAGAAATGACAAAATCATGAAGATCTGTAGACCAACTTGCACGATATGCTTGTTCGAAATCATACTTACTCACAATTTTAAAATTGCTTGATGCTTCTTTGTTTTATACATACTACAAAGACAGCATGCTCGCTCTTATATATAGGCATTTATGAAAGTCCCAGATACATATCTTCAGATTACAGTAAATAGGGATATAATTGTGTCGAACGTAACAAACGTCAAACTGATAAATCCTAAGAAGATTAAAATAAGTAATTCATCGCATTTGCCACGTGCCTCTGATTAAGACACAAAATGAAAACACTATCCTTAGATAAAGGAGTCTCCGCCCCAAACATTAGTATTCCGTGACAGTGACACCACCTTTTCGTTTTGGTATATCCAAAACACTGCCTAAACGCAGCACGCTACTTTTCTACATGCATGCAATCTTAGATGAAGAAGTGAGACACTATATATGAAGGCACTACATAGCTGTGATGAAAACGCTAAATCGGAGTGTGGAAACGTTGCCAGAGTAAAGTCAAACTATATATATATATATATATATATATGTATATATATTGAAATCAAATTAACGTCGTGATACGACAAAAATACCGAGTAAATTGATACCCAATCTGAAGCCATTGATTTGGCAAGTGTAATTTTCTTGTGTAAACTATATAGGAATCACGCAATCGAGGATCCATCGAACATATTTCACAAGTGAAGACATTGACTAACTGTGTTACTGTAAACATGGCCTGAGTGGATAGGACATGCACCCCCGCGTGGTTTTGCAACTTTTCTCTGACTCGTTTTTTCATCCTACTATCTTTCTTTTCCCCCACATATTTAATACCGAATGAGACAGAGATTCCAGGTGGAAAATTTTGTTAATTTTGTTAAAAATATCAAAGCACATACAATTTCTTTAAAAAAGCCCATAACATAGAAGAAATGGAAAATAAATAAATATTTTTATTCAGTTTTTCCATTTCTTCCATGTTATGGGCTTTTTCAAAGTAATTGTCTGGGCTTTGATATTTTTAACAAAATAATGTTGAATGTCTTAAAAAAAAAACCCTACAAAATGTGTTGAGTACGCAACGAAACCCTACTGATATTTTCATCAAAATTCGCTGTTCTTCAACAATGAAAAAGGAGAGAAGGGAGGACACAAACGTTTTAAAAAAATTAAAGCAAGTGCCCTGCAACATTTGACCATAATTCTACCTAAGATCTTAAACATATATCAACAAATATATTAAGAATGTGTCAAGATAGAAACCCTAATTTCACCCTTCGCTTCCAAGCATTTGCCCAGACGTCTCCCCTGTAAGACTCCTTGGCGAATTATAGCCAGAGTAAAATACCAAAAGTGCCCTGAATGTCTGAGGTATACTTCTTAAGACCTGGCCAAACGCTTTCAACATTTCATTCAACATGTTGAAAGCGTTTGGCCACCCCTGTTGAATGATGTTGAACGTTGTTGAATGGTGTTGAATAATGTTGAACGAAATTTGAACATGTTCAAATTTTCGTTCAACACGCGTTCAACATTTCTATTGTTCTCAAAATGTTGAAAGGTGTTGAACGCATTTGGCCATATTTCATTCAACTTTGTTGAACAGAGACGTGCTCCATGCGGGATATTGTCGATTCCAGCTTTTGTGGTAGCCCGCGTTCAATTAATTGTCATTCATGAATGTTGAACGATGTTGAATTAATTTGGCCACTCGTACTTTCAACATTATTCAACATCGTTCAACAATGTTGAATGATGTTGAATGCGATGTTGAAAGCGTTTGGCCAGGCCTTTAAAAACAAGCACAGCGTGCAGTATAAAATTACTGCTTAACTATATAGTTTTGCACAAGACAAAGTCTTTAGTGCATTTTCTTCCAAACTAATTAACACAAATTCTAAAGTGTGTAATATTCACCATAATTGACTTGAGTTTGTTGACGAATTTTTGCAAGGTTTGCATCCTAAAGCCTGGTTTCCATATAGTTGTAATTGTTGTTATTCAGTCGGCGACTGTCGCCGATCAAGTCTTACAACAATTACGATTTAATGGCAACGCGAGCTGTAATTGTTGTAATACAATCAGCGATCGATCGCCGAGTGTTGTCGAAGTTGAAACGAGTTCAACTTTTACAACAATTACAACAGTCGCCGATGCGACAACACTTAATGGAAACATCAATCGCCGACAGTTGGCGATTTTTTGCTAGATTTTTGCAACGTAAAACACAAAATTATTTACAAAAACCGGCGAAATTCCTCCAACAAAACGTCAAAACCTCGATTTTGTTAAAGAAGTCTACTAATTGACTAACTTTAAGACTTGAGTGCCGAACACCGAACGCAACGTTCGCAAACGAGGTAAAGTTACTGAACTTGTAAATAATGCCTGCTATATATTGTATATATACTGTAGGACTGATCACAAATGAAGTTTCAGACTACGTTTACACTAGAGCAAAAGTTTCCGGATTCGTAAATGTTTCTGGATTCACTTCGTACCGAGTATTCGGATTCGTTAGGCGTTTACACTACAACAGTATTCGCAGATTCGGCCCTTTACACTAAACTTGGAATTCCTTTAATTCAGTTAATATGTTGACCATGTTGGTTCCACCGCAACCTCACAAGACTACGAGCGGAAGAGCATCCGAATTCATCGGAATAACCGTTCACACTATACGTATTGTCTCGGATTCAAAAGTATTCGGAAACGAAGTTTCTACATTTTTTTCCGGATTCGAAATCTCCGGATACGTGATCAAACCGGAAAGTTTTTATTCCGGATTCATTCTTTTGTGTGTAAACGGCAAAACGAATCCGGTACTAAAACGTTCCAGATTCGTCACGAATCCGAAAACTTTTGCTCTAGCGTAAACGGGATCGTCATCCAGTTTGTTTTTTATTCATTTGAACATTATCAAAAAGCGACAAGTCCTGCGTCCGAGCGACTCGGCAATTCGCATCACAATGCTGCGATTTATCGCCTCGAATAGATTGACTTACAAATGAATATATTGGACTTTTTGTGCCAAACTAAATTGTTCAATATTTTCGCCGCCTTCATGTAAACGGCATTAACTCGACTTTCATTGTACTGAATAAAACAAAAACATTATATCTGAAATACAATGAAGGAAGTTTATAACATGCAGGCTCAAGGCCCAAGTAGATAAACTGCCGAAAATAATAATTTAAAATATATTTACATAGGTATAGTTTTGCATTTGGTCAAAAACATCTAAATGTTAAATGAAGAAGAAAGTTTAATCGAAGAAGGTAGTGAGTTCCAAAGATTTACGAATTCTGTTGAAATAACTGTTTTTAAAATTTAAGGTTCTGGTTAAACGAGGTTGAAGGAACAGGCTGGTAGAGGTTCGAGTAATTGCTGAATCGGTACTGATGTAATCTGATACGGGTAAATCGTAATAACCCTGAAGTAGCTTTGCCATTGAGATGCTTTAGTTCATGCCAGCAGTTAACGGGTACGAGTTTCAAAGTAGTAAGCATGTCCTTGTAGTTAGTGAATGGCACTGTACCGTTAACGAACATCGATAAATAAGAAGACCCATGGATGATTCAACGAAGCACATTGTGGTCTGATCAATTTTACTTCGATACCATGCATGAATGATCATTGAGATATCCCATAACGCATTAACGCCTCAATAATCCCACTCAAGAATATTTTTTTTCTTTAAAAAATGGATGATTAAGACCCCGTTTACACTAGAGCAAAAGTTTTCGGATTCGTGACGAATCTGGAACGTTTTAGTACCGGATTCGTTTTGCCCTTTAAGCCCTAATCAAACGAGAAAGCAAGTCACGCTATCCCAGCCAGCCCCTCTGAATAGTTTCCCAAAAATATCATGTACCGTGACAAAGTAAAAACTTGTTTAAAACACTCATGAAACCTTTATTTTGTTAATTTGGGTGTTCAAACGACCGCCACCGAAATTCTGACTGCCAACTTGCGATGACTTGCGTTCTCGTTTGATTAGGGCTTTGCACACAAAAGAATGAATCTGGAATAAAAACTTTCCGGTTTGATCACGTATCCGGAGATTTCGAATCCGGAAAAAAATGTAGAAACTTCGTATCTGAATACTTTTGAATCCGAGACAACACGTAGCGTGAACGGTTATTCCGATGAATTCGGATGCTCTTCCACTCGTAGTCATGTGAGGTTGCGGTGGAACCAACATGGTCAAACATATTAAATGAATTAAAGGAATTCCGAGTTTAGTGTAAAGGGCCAAATCTGCGAATACTGTTGTAGTGTAAACGCCTAACGAATCCGAATACTCGGTACGAAGTGAATCCGGAAACATTTACGAATCCGGAAACTTTTGCTCTAGATATATTGGCGAAACCACTCGCCACCTTACCACTAGGATGAAGGAACACACTCATACTGACAAAAATTCACACATATTTAAACATCTCAAACAATCATCTTCTTGCAAAAATTAGTATAACGCCTCCTGCTTTAAAATCTTAGACTCTGCTAACTCTATTATTTCTCTTAAACTTAAAGAAGCACTACACATTAAGAAACTCAAACCTGAACTTAATATTCAAGTCCATCATTTCAACACGATTTTTAGTTTATAATTCGCATAGTCTATTATCGTTTCGCTATTTTTGTCTGTAAGATTATTTGTCACACTGTAATTAGCATCTCTATATACTTTGTTTGTGAATATTGTCTCGATTTATCACTCTGTAATTAGCATCTCTATACCTTGGCGTAACACCTAACAAATCATTAGATGAGTCATACCTCTGTAATTCTAATTAGCCTTAGCATATAAATATCACTTGTAAATATTCTATAATCACTCGTACTGAAGATGGCATAAGCTTTGCCGAAATATGTATACCATTAAAACTTTTGTCGTTTATTTGAAGTTTATTTTAACATTAGTGCTTATACGATCATATGGACATATATATATATATATATATATACTATCAGTTTTAACAGTTCTAAATCACTATTGGTTTGTTGTTTATGGAATTGTATACTTTTCTTGTCAATACTTTGAAGCAAAGATTGTTTTAATGACAAATGTTGCGTTTCTCTGCAATGAAATACACGCCGACGCGAAGGTGACATATTGTCTAATTTAATATAATAATAATATATAATAATATATAATATTTGTCGTATATTGTATAATGCCCACTAAAATTATTATACTAGTAATAGAGTTGATGTTCTTGAGCATAAAAGGTTTTCGCCCTTCTCAGAGCTAATTTAACCCTCGTCTTCTATTGTTATATTATATACAGTGTGTATCAAAAAAATTCGAACCCTTAGAAAATGAATTAGCATTCTTTTCAAACAACCTATTGTAGTAGTTTGAAAGCCCTAAGCACTTCGCTGAACCCACAGATGCGTAAAACGCACGGTCTTATACACCTGGGAAATTAAGATAACTTGAAGTGTATGCATGGTGAAAGTATTTAAAAGTTTTTCGCTTCGTTTAACTTATATGCTGATTAATTTATAACGCAGCGCTTTTAGGGCTTTCAAACTACTACAATAGGTTGTTTGAAAAGAATGCTAATTCATTTTCTAAGGGTTCGAATTTTTTTGATACACACTGTAGATTGCACAATTTTAATATACTCTGGTTAAAGGTTTTTGCTCTTAAGACGTCAGTAATCCGTTATCTACAAACTCTCAGCAGCTTACTATAATACATCAGCTTAAGATTTTGAGGTCACGCAGCATTTTAAATTTCTACTATACCTTCTTATATAAGACATTTCTTTTTTTTAGCGTTATGTTTTGGCTTACATAATTAGATAGGGCGTTAGAGTATATCTGCATCGTGTTAATTAACGAAAGTCTGAATGCATGCCATGTCTGTACAGAACCATAGCGAAGTAGAAATACATACATACATAATTATTAAATACCTGTTGCACATTACTTCTTTCGATGCTTGCTTGCTTGTTTGCACTTGGTGCGTTTTTCATGCAGAGTTCATACTTTGCAAGCCTAAAATAATACACAGAAACAACTTAGGCCCGGTTCAAACGTCGCGCTTATCATGTGCCGAACCTAATTCGAAGTGTTAGGCACATGATGAGTTCGACGTTTGAATCAATTAAGTTCGACGATTTTAATTAAGTTCGACGCCCACATTAAGTTCGACCGAGGCGGTCGCGCTTAGGTCGAACTTAATGTATTAAGTTCGACTAGCTTGGCGCGACGTCGATTCAAACGATTCAGGTCGAACTTATCATGTGCCGAACCTAATGCAATTCACGGAAAAACGTGTTTGTCTAGTTTATGTCGCCGTAATGCGAGGTGAAAACATGAAACTTAATACGCACGGCGGTCTTTTCGAGTAAATATGGACACGATACAAACAGTAATGATCTCTTCTCGCGAGTGCATAACTTGTAGTAGCTATAAGCGCGCCGACATGTAATCGATGCGCTGAGTTGTTAGAAGAAGATGAAGAAGTCAGTCGGACGGCGCACAGAGATACGTTCCGCATTCACCTGACAACAGGCTAGTGTAAGGCAGATTCAAGTCAATTATCTACTCACAATTACAGTAAAAACCCGCTAACAAGAACCTACATTTCACCAAATCAGCCTGGGATAGGTTCTTATATATTCTTATATAAGATCTTATATAATATCTGAGGTTCTTAATAGGAGTAGGTTCTTGTTGGCAGGTTTTTAGTTCTGTTTTCTTTTCTCGCTCTCTTCGGATTTACCGTCACCATATTTCGACAAGAAAATAGTGAGAAATAGACAAGAAAAACGAAAACCATGCGATTCATGGCACATTATTCATGTTAAGCGGTAGATTCGCGTAGGTGGCCACTGACCAAATTCAACGAATGCTCGCATATAGCAATTAAGTTCGACTAATTAAGTTCGACGTTTGAATCAACGTCGAATCACGTCGAACTTTGTCGAACTTAATATGTATTAGGTTCGGCACATGATAAGCGCGACGTTTGAACCGGGCCTTACAGTTTTCTAACACGCGGGTTCCATTGTGAGAGACTGAGATAAATTGAACAAACACGTGTCAAAATTGATGACGATGATATACTGACGTATAATTAGAGCACAGTGCGGTTATGCCTAACGTGGCCTAATCCGCCAAATCCTGCACCAAAACAAAATTTAAAAAAGTGATAACCATTATATACGTCATGGCAAAACGCGTTCAGTATTTCATTCAACATCATTCAGAATTGTAAAATTCAACATGTTTAGCAATATTTAACAAAACTGTTTAAAGACACAGTGTCACACACGTCAAAACTTGAACTAAATAGTCCGTAAGAAAACGCACTAATGACTTACTCTTTTAACGTTTAAAGAATATTACTCCTTTCCTTTACACACAAATATAATTTTTGTCTCGCGCAAAACTATTAATTATAAGCGGTAATTTAATACCTGACACTGTGCCTTTAATAAAATTTGAAAATGCATTCTCAAACTCATTAATAACAAGACGCCTGCTCAGGCGTTCACTCGGGCTACTGATTTCTGAAAGCTTCGCGTAGCCTGTGCGTACTCTAGCAAGACTACACGACAATGGCAATGCATATTTGCATAGATTTTCACAAATAGAATCTATGGTCTTATATGAACTGCTGCGGTGCAGGAAGAGCCGAAGGTTTGCTAATAATGTAGTATGACTGTTCTCTGACGTCCTTCACTCCTTCAGTTTAAAATTTCCAATTATTTTTAATACACCTTGATTCGCTGACAGTCCGATTACTCTGACATCTTTGTTTGAGACGACTGCTGTGTAGTGTGCCAAGAAATGTCGTGGAAATATTAAAAAACATCGATAAAATGGCAAGAAAAGCTTCGTTCAAGAGACAACTCGCCATGAAAGTGAAATCTCGGTTTCGCAAAGCCTGCTGGGGCAATATCGCGACCCCCAAAAAAACAATAACGCGACCGAAACCTAGACTCGTCTACCACAGATAGCCCGAGTAATTAGCCAATCCATGAACGTATGACCATGCACATAACATGCACGAGTTTTGATACCCAATGAGAACCTGTAGGAGACTTCCTAGTGAACTGGATCACATTTCTTAATCTGCATATTGAATGAAGAAATCAATGAAGAAAACACCGCAAATCGCGATGCGAATACTCGTTTGAGAAGCAAGATCAAACACTCGCTTATCGTGTTTCATCAGGGGACTCCAAACACTCGAAAACAATAAAAACCACGGGGCTATATACGCCCTTCGGTTTTCATTTGTTCTCTCTCGTGTTTGATCACGATTCCTATCAGAAAGTGCCGAAGATTAGAAATATATATATGAAAAAGCCGAAACACGAGATTTGAAGTACTGTTTAGTAAACGAGCAGGAGTGTTTTATCAGATATAAAGACACGAGGCGAAGCCGAGTGTTTTTATATCTGATAAAACACGAACTTCGAGTTTATTGAACGGCTTCAAAAACGAACCACTTGGTAAGTTCATTGGCGTAGTAAGTTTGAAAAATAACCTTGTCTAAGCCGAGAAATCAAAGCTAAAGTTTATGTAAATCAGGAGGTATCTTTATCACATATAAAGACATGATACGGTCATGATTTTCTTTTGTGTTTTCCTCATGAATTATTAATCAGTTTTTGAAGCGGAATTACAGAATTCGGCGACAGATAAGGAAATGTTTTTTTATTATGAACGTTCATTTAATACCTGTCGGGGATTATTTTTTTTGAAAGCTTTCTTGACGATAATCGTATAATTCAAGAAAGATTATAATTCATGAATTACGGTTGCCAATCCGTGAACGTATACCACATCACATGCATGACTTTTGATACCCGATGAAAACCTGTAGGAAACTTCCTAGTGAACTGGATCACATTTCTTAATCTCCATATTGAAATCAATGAAGAAAACACCGCAGTACTCGTTTGAGAAGCAAGATCATACACTCGTTTATCGTGTTTCATCAGGAGACTCCAAACACCCTAAAACAATAAAACTGATTCGGGGCTATATACGCCCTCGGTTTTCATTTGTTTTCTTGTGTTTGGAACCCCTGATGAAACACGCAAACTCGTGTTTGATCTATTACATGAAAAACAAATGAATCACACAACCAAAAAAGTTGTCTAAAGAGAACACACCTGCACAGCACGTAAGACCTAACTTAACTGGCCGAAAGCTCGGCAAAACAAAATTGAACGTGATGTATGTACAAATCTTTCTCGAGTTAAACTTATATCTAAATTTAGAGCTTATATGCAAAGCGCTTGAGATGTACAAGCTTATGGAGACTTAATATGGGGTGATGCAAAGCCTGCAGATTCTTCAGACTTAAAGCGGCTAAAATTATTCTGGATCGCCCAGTTCATTCATCTGCTACAGACGCTCTTAAGTCGCTTAACTGGTTCAACCTATAAGTAATCGTAGATTATTTCACAGATGTTTGTACATCTTTAAATGCAAACATTTTTATTTAACATCTCACTTGAGTCTAGTCAACCCAGTGAACTTGATGCAAGTCAAAATGTGATACCTGGAACGTTAACGCGTAACCAAAAGGTGAGGCAAAAAGTTCCAGGCCCCTGCACGGTTTGCATGTAGGATTCAGTCTCCCACAAAATGTTTTTACACGGCCGCCCGTCTTGAGCGAACTGGGAAGACTCGAAAAAAGGTTAGAAAAAATTATTTATCAAATTATTTTGTCCGCTTCAACGTGCATTTATTGGTTCCCATTGTTGTGCAGTGCTGTTGTTGTTTTATTTACTGTATAGCGGTCCGAAACTATACAGTAAATTAAGCTAGGGATGAAAATAGGCTGAGAAAACAGACGTCCTTGTGCTGGCTAGGATGAAAACAGCCAGCTGAAAAGGTGAGAACAAGAGTGAGAAAGCTATTCTTGTACGAGTTTGAAGACGTATTGATACTTGATATTTCATAATATGCATCTGTCATTTTCTTATTTCTGCTCCTTTAATTTCTTGTTCGGTTTTGTTAAACGGCCTTTTGTAACTAATGATATTTTAAGAAATATAACTGACAACTAGATTGATTGTTTATTTTTCAGGTTCACTCATGGCTCGTTGTTGTTTTCGGTACGAATCAGGAATGGTTTTTAAACAAAGCGACACATGAAACTGGTACTAACGACATATTCCATACTAAGTTTGTGTTGATTTTTTGTATCCTCTTCGGAGTAACGAAACTCTAATATATGGTTTATATTATAACGAAAAGTTTGATTTTAAATAATTTCTTGACTGACAAACTTCGTGCACGTTTTGTAAAGACAATGACCCTTACAAAAGCAACAAATAAACAATTACTGCATAATTAGTTCGGCAGCATAGCACAACCAATCAAAATTTAAAATGCACGTTTAGCAAAGCGTGATAAAAGGATTCAATAAATAATTTTTCAAACCTTTTCGAGCCTTCGCAGTTCGCTCAAGCCCGTGACCGTGTAAAAAAACATTTTGTGGGAAACTGAAATCTACCTGCAAACCGCGCAAGGGCCTGGAACTTTTTGCCTCACTTTTTGCCCCACGAATGACTGGACAACGTACATCGAGTTCACTGAGTCAACCTAAAAGATCTAAATAGTTATAATACTCGTGACGCCGATAATTTTGTGTGGTATATCAGTTCAAGGAAAAAACACGTAAAAGAAGAAAAATATGTTTTGGTGTCTTTTTGTTGGTCCAGCTTGAATTATACAAACAAGGGTATACACTTGCAGAACGCAAGGACACTGAGAGTACTGAAGGTACACTTGTGGAACGCAAGGATACTGAGAGTACCGAAGGTGCACTTGTGGAACGCAAGGATACTGAGAGTACCGAAGGTACACTTGTGGAACGCAAGGACACTGAGAGTACCGAAGGTACACTTGTGGAACGCAAGGACACTGAGAGTACCGAAGGTACACTTGTGGAACGCAAGGACACTGAGAGTACCGAAGGTACACTTGTGGAACGCAAGGACACTGAGAGTACCGAAGGTACACTTGTGGAACGCAAGGACACTGAGAGTACTGAAGGTACACTTGTGGAACGCAAGGACACTGAGAGTACTGATGGTACACTTGTGGAACGCAAGGACACTGAGAGTACTGAAGGTACACTTGCAGAACGTAAGGATACTGAGAGTAGCTAGCAACCTTGTCCACAAAGCGTTTGTGAGAAGATGCTGTGGAGCGAGAAAAGGACCGGGCAAAGGCGGGAAATCGCGTGACAAAAAGGGCCATTATGTAATCGAAATTAGTAGTAAGGGATTATTCTATAAGCTTAAATGACCGTGTAAACGCACCAAGGTGGCGCATTTTAAGCACGCTTAACATAAGCGTGCTTAAATTTTGGTGTGTAAAGTGTGGTTGCATTCTTCGCAACTGGTCCCGGTCTGGTCTTAAAATGTATATATTCAACACTCGAATTTTCCTTCACCTAAAATCCCTAAAACATGGTATATGCAATCGAGTGAAATGCCCAATATTACTTAAATGAATACACCTGTATAACAAATAAATTCTCAATATAGCCAGGTCGAAACGTTGTGTCATAAACAGTAACTTTTTAAGTTATAAAGATAAGTTTTGTGGAAACACCACGTAAAATATTTATTTGCTAAGCTTTCGGCCTGTTGACTCAGACCTTCATCAGAGCAAACTGATGAAGGCTCTGCATGATGAAGGCCTGAGTCAACAGGCCGAACGCTTAGCATGAATAAATATTTCACGTTGCGTTTCCACAAAACTTATCTGTATTACATTATCGCCATGAAAACTTTCAAAGAATTGACTTTTTAAGTGGCATTCAAAAACCTTTTAAGCCAGGGTAGCGTCAAACTACTCCGATATCTTGTTTATGTATATCTATATTGTTTATGACATAAGATGTCGAACATCTGAGGTACATTTGAGAAGCAAAGATAATCACTAAGATAACAAAGACAAAGACAATATATAGTGTCCACACCCAGAGAAAAAAGAAAACAAGGGTCTATAGCGTCGTTTTAGCGTTAAATAAAAGAAATGTGTGTGAACCTCTATTAACGGACATATCTCACGAACAAAACGGCACAAATCCCACCTGCAACCTTAATAGAACAGCACTGCGTTTGGACAGCACTGTCACAAGCCGATTATCATGGTTGAACAACATTGTTATCGCAACAATATATTTGTTCAATAGACAGTATAGTGATAAAGCATCAAGGCTTGTTCAAACGCTGTTGGAACAAGGAGAAAATGATTGATTAACAACAGCACAACCTTGTTCACAGTTGACAGAACAACATTGTTCACAGTTGACAGAACAACATTGTTCATAGATGACAGCACAACACTGTTCACAGTTGACAGTGTTCATACTGAGTTGACAGACAACATTGTTCACAGTTGGCAGAACAACATTGTTCACAGTTGACAGCACAACATTGTTCACAGTTGACAGAACAACATTGTTCACAGTTGACAGCACAACATTGTTCACAGTTGACAACACAACATTGTTCACAGTTGACAGCACAACATTGTTCACAGTTGACAAAACAACATTGTTCACAGTTGACAGCACAACATTATTCACAGTTGACAAAACAACATTGTTCACAGTTGACAGCACAACATTGTTCACAGTTGACAGTGTTCATACTGAGTTGATAGCACAACATTGTTCACAGTTGGCAGCACAACATTATTCACGGTATATTCCTAATAAACAAAGTCGTTTTATTTATTGTAAAGTGTTAAACATACTGGATTTGAAACACTCAGACAATGAGATATCTCAAGTCTGACTCGTATATACACGTATAATGTCATTTAGCATATACCTCGCAGGTGAATAGTGCTTTTCGCGCAATCTGATTGGTAACTCTAGCTCGGGATATCCTGCACTATTCACCTGCAGGCAAAACAAGATGGCGACCAGTTTTGCTTTGTTTACCGAGGCAGGAGATTTTGTTGATAAACAAGGGTGATGTAGTAGAATAACGAGAAAAGTCAACAAAATTAAGTAGAAGAGTGTCCACAGGTATGTTTCTTTACAATTTTCTAGCCATTAATATATATTCAAAAGCTGTAAAAACTGTTTTGTCGACAAATAATTGAGTACACCGAGTTGCTGGCGGCCGACGGCGACGGCCGTGTCTTGTTTATACTCTTGTATAAACATACCGAAAAATATAAGAATGTTAAACTTGTTATTTCATTTATGAGGTATATGCTAAAACAATTATTCACCTCAGTGTCGGTGAATAGTGTGGATATTCACCTCCACTTCGGTGAATAATTGTTAAATAGCTAAGGGCTGAGTAGGGTCTGCCTATACCTAGGCACACAAACTGTTTCAAGTTTTTCGCAGATGCGAACAATGTTGTGCTGTCAACTGCAATGGTGTTCTGTTAGCTGTGAACGATATTGTACAGCCCGAACTGTGAAAAATGTTGTGCTGTCAACTGTGAACAATATTGTGCTATCAACTGTGAACAATATTGTGCTATCAACTGTGAACAATGTTGTGCTGTCAACTGTGAACAATGTTGCATGTTCTGTCAACTGATAAGCTAATGCATGGCCATCACTCCTTGATAACAAATCTAACTAGTTCAGAAAACTAATTGAGGAAGCTATTATGGTAATTTTTGCAGAGACGACAATATTGAAACACCTGTGGAAAACTGACGCTCAAGAAATAGAAGAAAAGCAACAACTCTTAGGGCCTGTTAATATGGAGGCGAGTTACCCGGTCAGCCGAGTTACCCGGTTTGCCGGGATAAACTTTACGTTCTGTTATATGGAAGCGAGTTATAATGATAATGATTTAATATTTCTATTGCGCAAATTAACATGTGGATATGATCAAATGCGCATTACAATGTTATGGGTGGCTTATCAGGCAATTTAGAAATTTTCACCGTGGCCGTGTTGAGGCATATCAAAGGCGCTTTATGCTGCCGCCAACAACACAGTTCAGACCACGGATCTCAACTAAGACTTAGGTGTTGATTTTACGGAGGGAGGAAAACCGGAGAACCCGGCGAAAAACCCTCGAAGCACAGGAGAGATCAACTAAACTCTACTCACATGGTCCAAGCTCGAGAACGAGGTTATTCCCAGACGGTCACCCATCCAAGTACTAACCCCGTCCGACCGGGCTTAACTATTGGTGAGAGGCAGCGCGCTAACAGCACACGCCACCTGTGCTCCCTGTTTACCTGGCAAGTTGTAATATTTGAGAGTACTAACCCCGTCCGACCGGGCTTAACTATTGGTGAGAGGCAGCGCGCTAACAGCACACGCCACCTGTGCTCCCTGAGTTACCTGGCAAGTTCTAATATTTGAGATGATTAGCATCAACAAAAGTGATATAAACAACGAATATAGAAAATTCATCCCGCTATGCCGAGTTACCTGGGGGAAAGTGTTTATATGGGGAAATATTTATCCCGCTTTGCCGAGATCCCGCCTATCAGCCGCCGAGTTCTCGCCAGGGCGAGTTACTCGTCTGTCTCATATAAACACTGCGGTCATGGGAAAAACAGTGTTTATTCTACCGACCGGGAACTCGCCAGGTGCCGAGGAACTCGGCAGCCTCGTCCCCAGGCGCTTTATCGTCGCCACATGGAGGTACGTCGCCACGTGGAGGTACGCGCGGAAAAAGCGCGAGGAGTGGAACAGAAAGAATCGGCAACACGCACTTCCCACGCGCCCGAGTTGGAGCCTGGAGACAATACGTAGTGTGAACGGTTATTCCGATGAATTCGGATGCTCTTCCGCTCGTAGTCATGTGAGGTTGCGGTGGAACCAACATGGTCAACATATTAACTGAATTAAAGGAATTCCGAGTTAAGTGTGAAGGACCGAATCAGCGAATACTGTTGTAGTGTAAACGCCTAACGAATCCGAATACTCGGTACGAAGTGAATCCGGAAACATTTACGAATTCGGAAACCTTGCTCTAGTGTAAACGGGGTCTTAGCCAAAAGAAAGGTGATCATATATCCGAATACTAACCGGGTCTCGCCTGGCTGGGCTTATCTTTCAAGTTAAACTTGAGAAAATCGTCGCAACAGACGAACCTGCAGGCGGAAATCTAATTCTAGTGAGAAATAGTTAATGGTTTTGTTTAAAGCAGTATGCTGGGCAATAATGTTTCTCCGGTAGAATTAAACTTGAGAAATGAGAAGTAGCACACAAACAGCATATGCCAACCCTGCATCCACTATGATAATTACAATAATATAACAAAACATGATAATTATTGGGATGTATAATAGTTCCAACAAAAACGAGTAGACTAGAGCATGATAACGTTTTCAACCACTTTAAAACGTTTTTATCAATCGCATTAGTTTATCAAGCGTATCTCATAAAAAATTTTACAAGATTAAGAAAAAGTAAAAAAAAAAAAAACACGCAGAAGATAATATCCATATAAGCAACATGTTCCCGCCCGTCAGACAAACCATCTGTTCGGGATGATCAGAATGTTAGATTTAGCACATTTTCGGTTCATTATTCCTACGCTAGCTTTATTAAAGTAAGTACAAACAAAGCCTAAACGAACTCTCACTGGGCGGCAGAGGTTACACAAGCCGTTGGCGCGCCGCATATAGCTCCATAGTACACGCGTAAAAACGCACAACTTGTTCACGGTTGTCAACAGGCGTGAACAATGTTGTGCTGCTCGCCGTGAACAATGTTGTGCTGCTCGCCGTGAACAAGTTGTCAACAAGTTGTTCACTTATAGTTCGAACAACTTGTTCACGGATAAATCAACAATCATGAACAAGTTGTTCCAACATCACATTTTTATAGCCAACAACGTCGTTCGCACATGATACAACATGTTGTAACAGCATGACGAAATAACAACGATGAACAACAATGTTACAACAATGGTGAACATGGTTGATGTATCAACACGTTCTTCGGTTGTTACAACATGCGTGAACAACGGTTGTTGTTTCATCAAGCAGCAACAACTTGTTGAAACAATTGATGGGAGGAGAACAAGTTAGTTTATTTGTCAATCATTTTTGAGGACACGTCGCAAATTTCCGAAAGTTGATGGGCAGAACACTGTAAGTGTAACAATGGCGGCAGAGTGTCGTGTTTGGCTTCATCCAAGATTTAGGACGAAGTAACCCGTTTAAGACCCGTTTAACCAGTTCTCGTTTTGTTTTCTGCTCTGATTGGGACTGGGTTCGAGATTGTAACCAAGCAACTGACATGCATGCGCAATGGAAACCAGTCACGAATACAGCAGAGCCTACTTTTCTTCCTCTCTCTCAGCGAAGAAATAAGGAAAAGAAGGCTCTGCTCGCAGGGTATGCCCCAGATTGTGTATGAATATTTCGCAGAAGAGGAATGACCTGACGTATGTATATAACGAACCGCACAATATATCATCTGCTCGAAGCGTTTTTCTTTCTCAAAATCTTATCACGATCAGAGCTTGTATTAATAGTTGAACAGTACAATAGCAGAACTTGGGTGTATCATTTAGGATCGATGTCAATTAATGATTTTTCCGTCGCCGTTTCGTGCAATTCAGTAGCTGTGTCTGATGAGATAAATATATACCAACAGCATGAAAAATTACCGCTTAATTAATAGTTTTGCGCGAGACAAAAATTATATTTGTGTGGAAAGGAAAGGAATAATATTCTTTAAACGTTAAGTCAGTAGTGCATTTTCTTACGGACTATTTAGTCTGAGCTTTTACGTGTGTGATATTCACCATAATTTTAATCATGTGAACTTGAAATTGTCCACGAAGTTTTTCAAGTTTGCATCATGATGACACTGTGCCTTTAACCTTGATGCAAATCTCCTGGAAGAATTTCGCACGACTCACGACTGGTTAACTGGGTTAGCCAGCTCAAGACAGCAGCTTTTTAGTGATATATACTAATTGGTTTTGCGCTTCAGTTTACATAAGCCAAATTAACTTCTTATTGTTATGTCAAAAGATGTAATTAACATAACTTCAGAAACTCATTAATAATTCATGAAGAAAACACAAAGGAAATCAGTACCATGTCCGTGGTTTTATATACCTGATAAAACTTCTTGACGTCAGAAAGAATACTAATGAACATACAATTTTATATAAAGAATACTAATGAATATACAATTTTATATAAAGAATACTAATGAACATACAATTTTATATAAAGAATACTAATAAACATACAATTTTATATAAAGAATACTAATGAACATACAATTTTATATAAAGAATACTAATGAACATAACATCCAATAACGAATCGTTTTTGAAGCCATTCAAAACACTCGCATCACGTGTTTTATCAGATCTAAAACACTCGGGCTGCGCCCTCCGCTGCCCTCGTGGTTTTAAATCTGATAAAACACTCCTGCTCGTGTTTTAAATATAACTTCAATATGGTCAAGATAGCGCAACAAAAAGGTTTTTCTAATTGCTGCAAGACCGACTTGTGGCTATATTGGTTTCGCAAATACGATTTTGATCTGCATGTGAGAGGAAGATTATATAATAGGTGGTGTATATAGATAGCTTTTAATTTAATGTTTTGTGCATGTGAAGTGCTTAATGAGTACAGTAGTGTACACGGCTCACCAGTTGGAACCATCTGCTTACCCATTTTGACAGCCCAACCCCCTAACATCTTTAAAAGCGTAAATGCAAACCTCAATATTTTATTGGATGGACTTGCAACGACCCGAAACACATCGAAGAACCTACATATACTAGAAATAATGGCAAGTTCTACATTTATCTGCCTTCTCCTTCTGTTCAACGTGTGCCTTTGCTTGGGGAAGCCGAGGTGGATACTGGTGGAACAAGATGAACCGATGCGTAACGGTGACAGAGGTTGGTTGACTGAAGAAGAAAAGGCAAGGGATGAATCTACAACTAAGAAACCATTGAAATGTATTCCAGGTGCTGCATTCTGCGCTTACGGCGGTTAAATACTTCATTTTATGAACTTGTGACTGGATATTTCTGTCTAGCTTTAGTTTTGTTCTGTTAGATTGTGTGGAATGATGTTCCATCAGTTAAAAGTGTGTATTACTTAGAATATAGCTTGAACATTCTAGTTCGAGCTCTTGTCTTCAAATAAATAAAATTCTACGTATATTAAACAATACGTTTTCTCTCTGACGAAGGGCCTTCGCTCGAAACGTTAGACTCCTACGTTCTCTGTTTTGCCAAACCTTAAATTACTGTATTTCGATTGTTGTTTCAACACTGCCTATAACGCAGCACGCTACTTTTATTTCATCGTCTGGCGTTAGCCAGAGTAAAATTAAGTTGCCAAATGGCAGTGGAAAGACCTGGGACAATTTTTCGTACTGTTTTATATATATATAGGCTTACTGTTTTGGTTTTTGGGTACGTTTTCAGATTTACTTATGGGAATTCAGATGAATAAAGAACACTGACTTCTTAATTAATTTATTTCTCGGACTGACCGGCCCCAATCCTTATACTCTGTTGTTCTGTTCTATATTGCCTGGTTAACTGGGATAGCCCGCTTGATATATAAAACGCATGTTATTTTAACGTTTCGATTACATGGCAAGTGGGCTATAGCCCGGTTTAGGGATTTTTGGTGAATCTATATTTATTTCTTTAGTTTTAATTTTGTCACACATAACATATATACTGTCCGGGTTTAACTACAATTAATGAAACGAACTATAGATCTTTCAAATCTTTGGTATTGTCCGCCATCTTTGTTTTTCCTCAGACATCCTGTTCAGGATTAAATTTTTCGAGCTGACCGGCCCCAATCTTTACTATATATGTTAATTGTTCTGTTTTATATTTCCCGGTTAACCGGGATAGCCCGCTTTATATATAAAATGCATGTTGTTTTACCGATTACATGGCAAGCGGGCTACCCCGGTTTGCCGGCATTCCGGTTGTCGCAACCTGGCTAGCCCGGTTAACCGGGATGAAAATGTCCCTGTAATCGTTTTCATCCCGGCAAACCGGGCTGAAAAACTGTTGAACTCGCTTTGATACGCGTTCGTTTGCTTGACTGTGTGGATAAATAGTGCTGAAAGGAACTGAAATAGAACATCAAAACGTTGTTCGTATGTTTCGTGATTATAGCGAAGACTTAATAAATGAATTAGTCTTCGTGAAGTTAGCTAAGACTATAACAATCTTTTTATTAACGATGGGCTTACAAAATAAATAATAGACTAACTAGTGTCAAAGCAGTAAAACTGAGTAAAACTCGGAGTCGGACTGGCTTCGTATTAGGGGTGGTGCCACTAGGGAGAGGGGCGCAGTTAAAAAATAAATTAATAAATAATGACATTGGCCTACTGAGGTGCATTACAGACAAATTTACCTCAGTCTGTAAATAGAAAGATTTCAAAATTGGTGATTGTTGTTGCCATTGTTCCCCCATGTATGATTAACTCACAGGCTGATAAACAACGACACGAATCGAAAGTGGCCGACAGGCTAATTACTATTTGCCGGAATAAAATATATCTTACGGAACAGCAACTCTCTTGTCTACCCCTCGCTACCACACACAACATGAATTTAAGAAAGCAGGATATTATTCAGTAACAAACTACATGCAATGCATGGGCAGCCATATTATTTTATATCTCAGTTTAGCAAATATAGTTCATGGGGCGCAGTTGAGGTATTCTAAAGGGGGGGGGGGGGCGCGCGTGCATGTGCCATTGGCACAATGGCACAATGGCACATAGGCCAGTCCAAGCCTGGTAAAATTAACGTAACTTTGCCCTTATTTACTTGATAATTGCGAATCTCGGCCTGAAATCATCCACGTCAATTCAAAACTCATCCCGGCTGACCGGGCCAGCTAGCCCGCTCCATGTAATCGTTTCGTAAACTCACCCTCAATGTAACCACCCCCTGAGTGTTAGACAGATACCTTCTAGCTGCAAGGTCTTCGACACACACACACACACACACACACACACACACACACACACACACACACACACACACACACACATATATATATATATATATATATATATATATATATATATATAGTTCAATCTACAGACACGGTGTTTCGCTGTACAACAGCTCATCAGTGTAGCTTGGAACAATCTGAATGAATTTCATCAATTACTTATACACATGCGATTGTCGGTGACAACCGCATGTGGGACAGCATCGGTGAAGTACATTCAGATAGCGTGATATATATATATATATATATATATATATATATATATATATACAAAGTATAAAGTATAGTTTTACCTTAAAGTCTTCGCTACCAGAGGTTTCACCCTAAACGGGATCATCAGGCGACTGAAAAATATCGGTTAGTGGGCTGCTTAAATGCGTTAGTTGGGGCGTGGGTGTGGGCGTCGAAACGTCCGGCGGATTCATTTGGAGCGTGGGTGTGGGCGTCGAAACGTTGCGCGCATTCCTTTAATTGTTTAGGTTGTTGATCCGAAATCTATTTTTGTGCCGACACGTCGAAACTATTTCTGATCTTTTGTTTAGTAAGAGTTGTTTGTCTGCCTTCATGATGAAAAGTTTTTCGTCCAAACATAAATTGCATCTTTTTGCGCACAACGTTTCGACGCCCACACCCACGCTCCAAATGAATCCGCCGGACGTTTCGACGCCCACACCCACGCCCCAACTAACGCATTTGAGCAGCCCACTAACCGATATTTTTCAGTCGCCTGATGATCCCGTTTAGGGTGAAACCTCTGGTAGCGAAGACTTTAAGGTAAAACTATACTTTATACTTTGTATTTTGCTCTATCTATATATGGTATTGAGCACTCTCTAACATTTCGTGAACCATAACTCACTTATATATATATATATATATATTTCTAAAATTCATTAATAATTCATGAGGAAAACACAAAGAAAAATCATGAGCGTATCGGATCTATATATGTGATATAGACTCGCTCTAAGTTTCTCGCTGGTTTTTAACGGCTGAGATAAGCTTAATTTTCAAAATTACTACGCCAATGAACGTATGAAGTGATTCTTTTTAGAAGTCATTTAAAAACCTTGCAGTACGGGCTTTATCGGCTCTAAAACACTCGGCTATCGCCTCGTGTTTTATATCCGATAAAGCCCTCCTGCGCGGTTTATAAATAGTACATATATATATATATATATATATATACCAATAAGTGTTTGTAACAAAAGGGCGTAAGGTTCTAGAGCGCTCAATACGATAGCGTGAAACTCGGAGTAGCGACACAGCATCAAATCTTAATTATATATATATATATATATATATATATATATATATATATATATATATATATATATATATATATATATATAGTTCAATCTACAGACACGGTGTTTCGCTGTACAACAGCTCATCAGTGTAGCTTGGAACAATCTGAATGAATTTCATCAATTATTTATACACATGCGATCGTCGGTGACAACCGCATGTGGGACAGCATCGGTGAAGTACATTCAGATAGCGTGAAGTGCGCATGGGCCCAGAGTGCTCAAACTTCCACAAGGGTAGTGAGCGTTGCATTATCGCTAATAGGTACCCACGGCAACTTCACAGAGTGCTCAACAACACCGAAGTGAAGGAGCGTACATAGTTCAATCTACAGACACGGTGTTTCGCTGTACAACAGCTCATCAGTGTAGCTTGGAACAATCTGAATGAATTTCATCAATTATTTATACACATGCGATCGTCGGTGACAACCGCATGTGGGACAGCATCGGTGAAGTACATTCAGATAGCGTGAAGTGCGCATGGGCCCAGAGTGCTCAAACTTCCACAAGGGTAGTGAGCGTTGCATTATCGCTAATAGGTACCCACGGCAACTTCACAGAGTGCTCAACAACACCGAAGTGAAGGAGCGTACATAGTTCAATCTACAGACACGGTGTTTCGCTGTACAACAGCTCATCAGTGTAGCTTGGAACAATCTGAATTAATTTCATCAATTACTTATATACATGCGATCGTCGGTGACAACCGCATGTGGGACAGCATCGGTGAAATACATTCAGATAGCGTGAAGTGCGCATGGGCCCAGAGTGCTCAAAGATCGCATGTGTATAAGTAATTGATGAAATTCATTCGGATTGTTCCAAGCTACACTGATGAGCTGTTGTACAGCGAAACACCGTGTCTGTAGATTGATGTCTCTGATCATTCGATCATCCCATCCGCCTTTTCTCATCCGCGTTTTATCCCCCATCCGCCGTTTCTCATCCGCAATCCGCATCCGCGTTTTATCCCTATTCTGTTTATCTGTATATCAGTGTCGAGTTCTCGGCAAGGCGAGTTACTCGTCTGTCTCATATAAACACTGCGGTCATGGGAAAAACAGTGTTTATTCTTAGACAAATGAAAGATGATCACATATCCGAATACTATAACCGGGTCTCGCCTGGCTGGGCTTATCTTTGAAGTTAAACTTGAGAAAATCGTCGCAATGGATGAACCAGGCGGAAATCTACTACTATACTGAGAAATAGTTAACGGTTTTGTTTAAGCAGTATGCTGGGCAATAATGTTTCTCCGGTAGAATTAAACTTGAGAAATGAGAAGTCGCACGCAAACAGCATATGCCTGCAACCGTGCCTCCACTATGATAATTACAAAAATAAAACAAAACATGATAATTATTGGGATGTAATAGTTCCAACAAAAACGAGTAGACTACAGCATGATAACGTTTTCAACCACTTTAAAACGTTTTTATCAATCGCATTAGTTTATCAAGCGTATCTCATAAAAAAATGTTACAAGATTAAGAAAAAGTAAAAAAAACAAAAAAACACGCAGAAGATAATATCCATATAGCAACATGTTCCCGCCCGTCAGAAAAACCATCTGATCAGAATGTTAGAATTAGCATGTTTTCGGCTTCAATAACCCTTTACTGGTTGCCATTTGGCAACTTATTACTTTTACTCTGGCTAAATGTAATTTAGGCAAGGTAAAAAGGAGACAATGCTAGTCAGCGGTCACTCATGATAATATGTGGGGATTATCTCAGCGCTCATCAAAGTCTTGTCAGCGTGGTCTGAGCTTGACTTGCGCTCATCAAAGACTTGTCAGCGTGGTCTGAGCTTGACTTGCGCTCATCAAAGTCTTGTCAGCGTGGTCTGAGCTTGACTTGCGCTCATCAAAGTCTTGTCAGCGTGGTCTGAGCTTGACTTGCGCTCATCAAGGTCTTGTCAGCGTGGTCTGAGCTTGACTTGCGCTCATCAAAGTCTTGTCAGCGTGGTCTGAGCTTGACTTGCGCTCATCAAGGTCTTGTCAGCGTGGTCTGAGCTTGACTTGCGCTCATCAAGGTCTTGTCAGCGTGGTCTGAGCTTGACTTGCGCTCATCAAGGTCTTGTCAGCGTGGTCTGAGCTTGACTTGCGCTCATCAAAGTCTTGTCAGCGTGGCCTGAGCTTGACTTGCGCGCGCCAAAGTCTTGTCAGCGTGGTCTGAGCTTGATTGGTTTTGCGCGCGCTATCTATTATTAGATATTTGGTCGGTGGTCACTCATTATTATATATGGGGATTATCTCAGCGCTCATCAAAGTCTTGTCGGCGTGGTCCGAGCTTGACTGGTTTTGCGCGCGCTGTTTAGTGACCCACAAACCCACTCCTGATAGAATGCAAGGGTAAGTATATATATTTCCACTGCTTTGACAGTGTGACTGGTGCCTGGAGGTGGGCTGTGGCGGGGTTGCCATGGTTACCTCTAATCAGGGGTGGCATCCCCTGTGGCTTGGCACCAACCCTCCAATAACGTCAATTGGCGATCTATTTTTACGATTTTACTCGTCAAGTGGAGACCTCCTGGTAATCTGCCCGGTAAAGAACAGTAACAATTGTTATCGCTCTGATGAAGGCCTGAGTCAACAGGTCGAAAGCTTAGCTAATAAATATTTTACGTGGTGTTTATTCCACAAAACTTATTCATATAACAAAATCATTGTTGCGTGACAATGTTCGAGGTGGGTGGTATAATACGTGCAACAACGCTTTTCAACTTACAACGAAACAATGTTGCACCAATTTGTTGCTCGTATTACGTCACTTTCAGCTTTGTGTGAATAGTTTTGTTGCTTCTCCCCTGCACATCAGGGTACAGCAATACCTTCACCGGGGTTCTCCGCGGTTTCCCTCCCTCCGCAAAATCAACACCATAGTTTCCCCCAGTTAATTCTACGAACTAGTTCCATCAGTGGGTGAGGGCTATTAGGTTATTAATTAGTATCTAAATACTGTCATATGTTAATACCTTCAATAAATATAGTCACTTTACTTTTACTTTATCTGACTCTCGCCTCTTACGTATTTTACTCTGGCTAACACCAGACGATTTTACTCGTCACAGAAACGTTCTACCGACGGAAAAAAGTTATATATAATAAGCGTCATGGCCGTAGGAAGCACGGGGGCGCGGGGGGCTGGTGCCCCCCCCTAAAAATTCGACGTCAAAGCACGAGTTTTCTGCTGTCAGTTAAGCACAGACAAGTATGGCGCAGAGGAATATCCAACCTCAAAATGCAGGAAATCGCATTTCAGAGAGTGAGAAAATCAAATCGGGGGGCATGCCACCGGACCCCCCCCCTGGAGAACACCGCTGCCAAACGTTTGCGCATGCGTGAATTCGCTGAGTAAACATTGCAAGAGAAGCGGGAACTAGCCGTGGCGACAACAACCAGACAGTGAAGACTAAGTAAGACTCGACTATTCATTTGTGTTTTAAAAAAAGGGTAAAGAAAATTACGAAGAGGTAAATTCAGAATATGTTACAATATTGACAAGGAAGCCATGCACAAATTACCTACCTTATCTTTTTGGTAGTATGCTTATAATTTTAACTTTTGTGTCGGACTCTCGGACCAGTCCAAATATTTCAGTGTTTTCCCGCTCTTTTTCCGAGGACGAGCTCGGACGTCGCACATGCGCAAAACGTTTGGCAGCGGTGTTCCCCTAGAGGGCTCTCGCGCATTCGGCGCTCCACAAGCCCCCCTAACATGAAACATCTTCCTACGGCCCTGAATTAAGCGTCAGTTTAAAATTCAATAACTTCTTTACTTTTACCTGATATACAGCGGTCTAACGCACTCTATCGTAAAATGTAGTTCCTATAAAAAAAAATTAACAAACAAAATTTGATACAGGTCATTTTTATTTCATTCTTCTGTATACACACGTAAAAATCTCACAGCTTGTCAACAGGATGTGTAACAAGGCTGGGAACAAGTTGTAACAATGTTGTTCATTCAAGAAGCTGCTACAACCTTGTTAGCATCAACCTGTTAACAACTTGTTAAGTGCAGAGCGGTAACAGGTTGTTGGAACAACTTGTCATCAGTCTGTTGGAGTCATCAGCCTTGTTACAAATTGTCAACAACCTGTTACAGCCATGTTAACAGACTGGGACAGCCAGTGCGAACACATGACGGTGACATGAACATGAACTTGAACAGCCTTGTAACAACTTGCTTGCAGGTCTGTAACCACTTGCGCGTTTTTACGTGTGTACGACTCTAAAGGCTGATTTCCAGTTCTCGGCCCGCGGTTGTTCAAAAGCCGATTAGCGCTAACCCTGGATTAAATTTAAAATCTAATCCGCAGTATTATTTCAGTGTGTTTTCTTTGGCTCCTTTAATAGACCATTTTCACGTTGACGTGAGATGCCGTTGGGTGACTATACAACTACCAGAATGCTTTGCCAGTATTCTAAGGTTTCGCCTAAAAGGGATGACTCAAGTCAGATCACGTCAGCTGACTTGCTTTTTTCCTTCTTCATGCCCCAAAATCCGGCAAGAGTTTTGATAAAAACCTTTTAAATTTTTGTATTGTATAAAACAAATAGATTCCATTTTTTTGTTGTCTGTTCAATTATAGACGCACAGAAGACGTAACAACGTGGTAAGAACATCACTCGACTGCGTCTCGTGGGCCACTTTTTTGTTGTTATTACGTTGTGACGTCATCTGTGCATCTATAACTGAACAGACAACAACAAAAATTTCACGTACGTATCTTGAACGAGCTTCTTCGTAGCTCTTGGGCGTTACGTGTTTAACTCATTCCTGTCCGAGGGCTTCCCCAGAGGTGAATAAAATCGTCTGGCGCAGAATAAAATACTAAAGACCAATTCGGACAGGAAAGAGTTAAATAAAATTTGATTGATTGAAAAAAAATTGAATTTGATTGAACAGACAACAACAACAACAACAACAACAACAACAACAACAACAACAACAACAACAACAACAACAACAACAACAACAACAACAACAACAACAACAACAACAACAACAACAACAACAACAACAACAACAACAACAACAACAACAACAACAACAACAACAACAACTTTATTGGCACCATTAGTGTCCATGAAATAAAATAAATACATAAAGACGATAGAAATATAATTAGTGCAAAATAACTATATTGAGCTAATCTAGTTGGGTACCCAACGGCAAAATGGAATCTATTTGTTAAATAAAGACCGAACGGTCTAGGTAATTAATCAGTTTATTATATGGCACTTTTTGTTACAAAATCAATCATGTATTTCCGGGTCTTCGGTTACTTTAGTTTTGTTAAACCGTCAAACTAGGGTTATTTTGTGCCGTTTTCTTCTCGTCTAGATACTAAAATTTACTTTCGGAATATTAGTCGTTATTATTTCAGTTATTTTCATCGTTTTGAAGTAATAAAATATTATTACAGCTGTTTTTTAGGGATTTTTGTTTGTTTTCGATCGTAGTGCATTAACAATTTCCACGATGTCCGCTGGCATGATGGAAAAACAGGTACGCGCAGGCGTACATGTATCTGCTGTGGTATAGTTGGAAATGCCACGGTTCTGATCCAATCCCGTATCCAGACCACACTGGATAGCGCATTCCTTCTGTCCAGCAGTCAAAATTTTGAAGCCAAGTCCGCCATCTTACTACTCCCTGTCCAGTACTCTTTGCGCGCTTAAGAGTAGTAAGCGTTAACCGGGGGACCGGGAAACAGAAAGAAAATACAAGCAAATACGGTTCGAAATCGTCAACTAACATACTTCAAGGCTTTGTAAAAACATATTTTACTATCAAAGGTACATAAAGTGTTTCATAATGAAGTTATTTAACAATTATTCGCCGAAGGCGAGGTGAATATCGGTGTATAATAACCGAGACGAAGTCGAGGTTATTATTCACCGATATTCACTGAGCCTGAGGCGAATAATTGTTTTAGTATAAATACACATTTTCGTACTTTTAGGAATAACATTTTCTTTAAAATTGTTAATTTCCTCGTCTGTCGCATTGACAACTTGGCTGGCGGCCATTTTGAATAAACGCTGTAGGTGATTATCGAGAATTAATCCGAAGTAGCTCGACCAATCAGCGCGCGTGATTTCCTATAATCACCGGTGTATTTATACTAATGACTGTTTTTGTTGTATTTTTACGAGTTTTGTGATGTAGGCAAGTTTATCGATTACTGGGCAGAGTAAAAAAACTACGAAATAACACGTTTTACTGCTTAATAACGCCACCAAATGCAAAAACTAAGCTTCTAAACCTTGTACGGTGTTCTTTGATACAAATAGCATAACATTTTTTAATGTGGCTCGTTTTGTCTCTTATCGTGCTACGAAAACATACAAAGTTTCCGTGGCGGCCATCTTGGTACTTCCAAATTCGTCGTCTCTGCTGGCTTCATGAGCAATCCAGTTTATATAGAGATCAGTGATCCAGACCCATCCGCACGAGAGAACCGAATTCCCGTTCCCATACAAAAATCTCGCAATCACAGCGCGCAATTTTACCGGAAGTAGCCAGTGCTATATATAATAAAAAAGCTTAAAGGACATTGGCAATAAAAATTAAGTTTGTCTCATTTGAAAGAACTCGTCAAATGGTATAAGAAGACCTTTTACAATTTTTCCGTATCTGTTTTGGTTTTGGAAATATTTGGACCAAAGACAGCCTGCTGTCCGCCATCTTGGAATTATTTTCGATATGCATGTGACATCATAACCAGGGTAAAGTGAAATTTTTATCTTGCCGACCTTATGACATTATGAGCTAGAAACTCGATTTTGTTGCGCTATTTCCATTTTAAATTGACCCACAACATTTAAAAAGCCTTCCGTGGAAATTTGGTCACCCACGGAGTATAGTTTCATCAGGTTTACCCTGGTTGTGACGTCACCAATTTCCTAGTTAATTAGACCCAATATTACAACAAGATGGCGGACAGCACGCTGTCTTTGGTCGAAATATTTCAAAACACAAGAAAGATAGAGAAAAATTGTAAAAGATCTTCTTATACCATTTGACGAGTTCTTTCAAATGAGACAAACTTAATTTTTATTGCCAATACCCTTTAAAAAGTTCAGTATCTAGCAGAAACCACGAAGCCATTTACGTAGTTTCGCCATCCAAAAGCTTTAGAGTTCTGAAAGGATTTTGTTGCAGAGTTTCAGGTCCAACTCAACTAACAGGTTTTACCGTTTCACGAGTTAACATCATCCTGAAGACGTGAAAATCATCTGAATAACGTTGTATGCGTTAAGATTACTCTTGCATGGGACTAAAAATTATTCATTTTCTTTGCATGTTGTTATTATTTATTTATTATTATTATTTAATCTTATTTAATCACGGTAGCCTTTCAGAAATACATCTGTTTTTCAAAGGGCCGTGAGTTCATTAAAATATTTACATAATTATTGGGAAAAAAAGAAAATTTAAAAGCGAGAAAAACAGGATATTTAAGTAAACTATTTACATGGATGCAGTTAATTACACTATAAATGGGTCAGGACTAATGGTTAGGACATACGCTTTATGACATTCTTAAAGGAGTTGACAGAGACATCTTCTATTAATGCTTGGTCAATAATATGATTAGGTAGGTTATTCCAACTCATAGCTCCTCGATAGGAAAAGCTATTCTTTAGAAAATTTGTCTTTGGCTTAGGTAGGTGAATATTTCTATTGTTGCTACGTAATTGATGGCTGTCGTTTTCGTTCAAGTTGTTGTACGAGGAAAATTCTATTGTATTAAGGCCGTCGTCTTTGACGTTCGCGTTGTATTTGCTTAAATGCGACGTGTTTCTTGGTCGTTTGAAGAAACTCTTTGAATTTATCAAAGTCAATAAAAAAAACCCACCTTGTGCTCGTTCCATCTCAACACACTTCATATTGGGTGCTTTATCTCGTCTCTATAATACTGTCAAATTCAACTTTGAATATAGAATAAAACATATTCCGAAGAATAATGCCATCCTGAATGAAAACTCAAGATATGAGTTAAACAAGTGAAACTATTTGTAAAATAGTTTAATATACAATATTAAATATATTACAATTTTAATATAAAATTGGATTTAATATAATCATCGGACAAGTGAAAACACAAAAACATGCCAGGTCTATATATACAAGTCAAAAGTTCGATGACATCATTCTTTTCTTTGGTTGCCGATGATGTCATCGAACTTTTGACTTGTATATATAAGACCTGGCATATTTTTGTACTTTCACTTGTCTGATGATGACTTTGAAATAAAGTCTGAAATATTACAATTTTCACTATAGTTCCACTTGTTTAACTCCTATCTTGAGTTCTGAGGATGGCATTATTCTTCGGAATATGTTTTATTCTATACTTTTTCAAATTGTCGGCTGGTCTTGGTTTTTGCTTCAACTTTAAACTCTTTCTTAATACTAGGCACGAATTTTCTTTCCTATATTTGTTTTAGAGAAGCATGGGTCAAGTGTTCTACTTTAGGCGGGGAAGCACGGGTGGCGTGTGCTGTTAGCGCGCTGCCTCTCACCAAAGAGTTAAGCCCGGTTACACACGCAAAAACGCACACTCTGTGTCAGACCTCATGCAGAATGATGTCAGATCTGTTCAGAAAAATGTAGCGACCCCTGATACAGCCTGTTGCAGTATCAGCTATGATACACCTATGATATCATATCTGTATCATACCTGCAGCTACCACAGTTCAGAACAGATTCTGTCAAACTGTATCAGCCTGACACGGTCAGTGCTGTATATAACAGACTGCATGAACAGGTATGTTGTCTACGGAGCTGTCGCAGTCTGTTAGAAATTCTAACTAAATGTTTATACATCAGCGCTGGTACATTCTGTAGCTGTCAGGCTGTATCAAGGGTCACTAAATTTCTCTGAACAGATCTGATATCAGAGCTGATCAGACTGTGCGTTTTTAGGTGTGTAGAGGGGGTTAGTACTTGGATGGGTGACCGCTTTGGAATCACCCCGTTATCGAGCTTTGAACTCATGTGAGTACAGTTGTAGTTGATCTCTCCCGTGCTTCGAGGGTTTTTCGCCGGGTTCTCCGGTTTTCCTCCCTCCATAAAATCAACACCTAACATCTTAGCCGTGATCCGTGGTCTGAACTGTGTCGTATAGCGGCTGCCGCTGGAGCGCCTTCGATATGCTGAAAGTTGTTAACTTTTGTTTGTTGTGTTATTAATTGCTTGTACTATTATTCTCTATATCTACTTTTTGATACTCTCTTGTGGCAAAATAAATAAATAAATAAATAAATATGCCCCGACAAGGCCACGTTGATCTGCGAGGATGATTAGCCCCCAGTCCTTTATATTTAGAGCTAATTAGGTACGTCCCTTCCTCTCCGCGACCAAAATGGGCGTGAAATTTTTTTATGTATTACCAATAGTGAATACGGTTCTGATCATGCGCAGTAGATAATTTAACGACGGCGTATGGAATTTCGCCAGTCAACACTTCCGAAGTAGACCGAACTTCGGAAGTCAGTTTGGTGGGATGACCGAATATGGGATCTGGTCGCTCTAATTTTCTTATCTCTAGGGCGAGAAGAAGCTCTTCCTCGTCTATAATGTCATCATCACATGCTTGCAGAAGCAAGACGTCTTCGAGGTTTATATCACCCGCCATGTTTCACAGTTTCAATATTCGCATTCGAATTAGCAAGCTTATCGGATCTCGAATATGACAACGAATCGGAAGCGAAAGTGTAGAATATTGGTATTGGTATTCGCATCGGAAGACCCCGACCCCCGGAAATTACCCCCCCCCCCGGAAATTAGCCCTCTCGTCCTTGCGACCCTCGGGCTCCTGTATTCAATTACTCTTGGCCTTCGTGTGACCTTTTAATTAACTTTATATTGTTATCTATCTATATAAATAATATTTAGTTAAGTAAACAAGTAATTTACTTTAGAAAACGATTCTTTGGAGATAGAATTCTTTGACCACGAGATTATTAAAACTTCAGTGAGCGGATACTACGGGTAAAAGTCCGTGGCAAAAAAGTCCTGCACTCACAAAGCCGGGTTTACATTTCTCGATTTTGCCGACACATTTGTTTATAGAAAAAGATTGCTAACAATTTCGGAACTACGCATTGTTGAAATACATCGGGTACGTATGTTGTTAGAAATTTTATAAGCTTTCATTTGGTATATAATTCAAATTTTAGTGTTACCTGTAACTTTTTAAAATGTTCAAAATGTTCTCACCATTATTCGTAAAATAAGAATTATATAATGAAAATGGACGCCTCACAAGTGTTATAGAATTTTGGATTTTGTTTTTAAACACTAAACGCACCACCCTGAACTGCATATTTGAAACAGAGGATACTGTCAAGTGCTATTCATGTCAGAACTTTTAATTTTCTTGCTGGGAAGTATTTTAAAATATGAAAAAAACATCATTATTTTGGTCTGGACCGTCTGAAATTTATGTCTTTCTTAAGGTGGCTCCCTATAGTTTCAATAAATACGCGCTATTTCATACGCTCATTATCTAATGTTATTCACAAGTTTAAAAATGTATCAGATAAATATCAAGTAGACCCTACTATGGCAGAACTACTGCAGATACAAAATACCTACCAAAAAGTTCAATTATTTGCTGTTACCATGGTAATAATGACGTTGGAACTTTGGTATATTTTCAAATATTGCATAATTGAAGCGGCATGTCTTCAGTTTGCTTCGGTGAAATTTTTTAAAAATTACTGAGATGATAGGTACTGTTGTGGAGAATATCCATGCACAAAATCAGAGAGGGTTGTATGGACAGATTTTTCGCTATAAAAATTATCGATTTAAAAAAGTTCTGACTTATGAAAATTTTTGAAAATTATATATACTTTAGAAGTTTTTATAAGCTACTTATTTACAAAATTTTAGCAAAATTCACCGAAGAAAACGTCTACAATCTAACATCGATGTCGACGCGGTCATAGAATTTCGAATCGACAAGATCGCTATTTACGCATGCGTAGCGATACTATTTCTAGTCACCAGTCCCCTATTGAAATTACCGTAGGGAGCCACCTTAAGTTTGTTTTGCCTTTTGCTGTTTTGGTATTTGCAGTTCAGAAAGACTTCTGGTATGAACCTCAGATATTTCTTAAACAGAAGCTAATTCAAATATGAAAGGAGTGGAAAAGTTTGCAGATTCCTAGTTGAAGTAGAAAAACGTTTTTGGTGCAAATTAGTAGTCATACGGATTCATAAGGATTCATACCTTTTGAACATATGAAAAGATAATAAAACTTTTATGGTCAATGGTGAGAACATTTTGAACATTTTAAAAAGTTACAGGTAACACTAAAGTTTGAACTATACACTATAAAATTTCTAACAACATACGTACTCGATGTATTTCAACAATGCGTAGTTCCGAAATTCTTAGCCATCTTTCTCTATAAACAAGTGTGTCGGCATCATCGAGAAATGTAAAACTCAGCTTCGTGAGTACAGGACTTTTTTGCCACGGACTTTTACCCGTAGTATCCGCGTGCTGAAGTTTTAATAACCCCGTGGTCAAAGAATTTTATCTCCAAAGAATCGTTTTCTAATGTAAATTACTTATTTACTTAACTAAATATTATTTATATATATTTAACAATTATTCGCCGAAGGCGAGGTGAATATCGGTGTATAATAACCGAGACGAAGTCGAGGTTATTATTCACCGATATTCACTGAGCCTGAGGTGAATAATTGTTTTAGTATAAATACACATTTTCGTACTTTTAGGAACAACATTTTCTTTAAAATTGTTAATTTCCTCGTCTGTCGCATTGACAACTTGGCTGGCGGCCATTTTGAATAAACGCTGTAGGTGATTATCGAGAATTAATCCGAAGTAGCTCGACCAATCAGCGCGCGTGATTTTCTATAATCACCTGTGTATTTATACTAAATAGATAATAATATAAAGTTAATTAAAAGGTCACAAGAAGGCGAAGAATAATTGACTACAGGAGCCCGAGAGGACTAATTTCCCGGGGGCACTTACTTTCAAAATGGCCGACTGGCGCATGCGCATAAAAATAATGGGACACTTTTTTCCGCGAGTCGGACTTCTGAATCCTTATTCAGTGACGACGACGTCCGCTAGACAAAATAATTATTTGTGCAAAACCAATAAAATGAATAATTTTAGACCCAAAGGTAATCTCAACACCGTCCTCGTTCTTTATACAACGCCACTTAGAGCATTTTCACGTCTTCAGGACGACGTCAAATGCCAAAAGAGAAGTGTTGCTTAAGGGGCCGAATATACGTGGGGAAATGTCAGCCCAAATGTCAGCCGGCTACTGAGGTATGGACTATGGAAAAAAGGAGAATGATTTGAATAAGAAACACGAAGTGTGGAAATCAGCCAAGTTGTCACAAACATGCAGCATAAAACAAACATATTTAGATGTGTATTTCAAAGAAACCATATTTGTTACTTCTTTACCGCTTTTCACAAGGCACTTTCTGTATTCCACACTTCGTGTTTCTTATTCAAAACATTCACTCCCTCTTTTCCATCCCCCAGTAGGCGGGCTGAAATCTCAGCCCGGGCTGAAATTTCCCCATCATGTATTCGGCCCCTAAGATTAACTTCAATACAGACACTACAATCATTTTAGCAGTATTAATGGGGGCGTTTTGGAAGTAATTAAACTAGCTTCAAATTCACAAAATATTTACTACAGCTAGGTGGGGTAGAAATTTACAACTCTCAATCTTTTGTATTACCTACCAAAGAACAAGGAAATTTTTGCCATTACTTGAAAAATAAAATACAAGAATATTTTATTGAATACTGGAAAGAACAGATTCAACAGGGTGAAAACAATGGCAAGTTAAGAATTTTCAAAAAACTGAAAACTAACTTTGGTTGTGAAAAATACCTTTCTGAAATTCACAATTTCAAACACCGTCAAGCTGTCACAAAATTAAGGATTTCAGCTCATAGATTACCTGTTGAAACTGGTCGATACAGCAATGTTTCATACAGTAATAGACTATGTAAACATTGCGATCTTAACGAGATCGGGAATGAAGAACACTTTTTAACGTCATGTACAAACACAAAGTTCGCCGATCTCAGAGTAAATTTTATTGATAACCTATATAAAGTAAATAGTTCATTCAAATTGTTTAATTCCCAAGATATTTTTATGTACCTTATGTCTATGCAAGACAGAACAGTTATGGCTTTGGCAGGGAAATACTGTTTCGATGTTTTAACAATTTTTGATAACTTAACGTAGATAATAGAAATTAACTTTATATATATGTAATATGTATGTCATGTAGTTGTAGTTAGTGTCACGTTTGTATCCTATATACCAAAGCTGGTATTGATGTTGTTGATCAAATAAATAAATAAATTATCAAATATAATAGTTAACCGTGACTTCTTTAAATTGTAAAACTTATCTTGCATTTTAACCCCCGTCGTCGTCCTAGCATCTTAAAGTCCCTAATATATCATACACGAGGAGTGAAATTTAGTAAAATGAGGTTAAATAATATAACGCCCGAGGGTGACATTGAAGCCCGAGGGACCGTAAAACTCGATGTTTCTCGAGGCAAAAGTCAACAAGCGTTTTGTTATATACTAAAGACTTTTAAAATACAAAATACAAAACTAACTCGAAACTTGTAAAAGGCAAAAAGACTTTCCAAAACACTTCGAAACTTGTAAACGGCAAACGTTTTTGGTCGTATGTCAAAACCACAACAAAACAGAACCAAGCCCCCGAATTTTTACGAAGCGGTCAACGCTTTGTATCAAATATTAAGGATAAGGCGAACTTATTCAATCTCTATTTTCAGTCTGTATTTAACAATGTCTCTGCTGATACTGAAGTTCCACCTGCTTCGTCACATGCACACCACCTCTTGTCATCTATTCAATTTACACTATCAGAAGTGGAAAATGCACTAAGTGCCATTGATCCAAACAAATCGTACGGACCAGACAAGATCCCGGGTAGACTTCTTAAGGAAATCGCCCCCCAGATTGCTTGGTCTCTTTGTCGTCTCTTCAATCAATCTTTATCACTAGGAGTATTTCCAGACAAGTGGAAACTAGCTGATGTGACTCCAGTGTTTAAAAATGGTGACTCATTAATAGTTGAAAATTATAGACCTATTTCATTATTATCTATCCTTTCAAAAATCCTAGAGAGATGTGTATTTAATCATTGCTATGTCCACATCTCTCCTCAATTATATCATATGCAACATGGATTCTTGAAAGGTAGGTCGACAGTCACCCAACTTCTTGGAGTTTACCAAGAAATTATTGAAGCCCTAGCTAACGGTAAAGAGACTGATGTAATCTACCTAGATTTTAGCAAAGCTTTTGATAAAGTTACTCATCTTGCTCTTATCAGAAAAATATCCCTATTTTGGTATAGCTGATGAATTACTACGTTGGTTTACTAGCTATCTATCTGATAGATACCAACGAGTTACTATACAAGGAATACACTCTGATAGTCTAAATATATTTTCTGGTGTCCCACAGGGATCCATCTTTGGGCCCCTTTTGTTTCTGGTTTATATAGATGACATGCCAGCTTACATCAAACATAATTCTAAGCTTGCTGTATTTGCTGATGATTCTAAAGTATATAAGACCATCCTGAAACCATCAGATATAAGTGCTCTTCAACAAGATCTGACATGCCTCTCTGCGTGGTGTAGCGACTGGTCTATGAGTTTCAATACATCCAAGTGTAAGACCCTCAACATCTCCAAAAATAAATCTCATACCGTAAGGAACTACCACCTCTGCAATGACCTACTGGATACCGTCTGCGAGAACAAAGACTTGGGCATATCCATTACCGACAACCTAAATTGGTCCCTGCACATAGAACGGATATCTCTACAAGCCAACCGTACTCTGGGTCTCGTTAGGAGATTATGCAGAGATTTTCAAGATGTTGAAACTAGAAAACTCCTATACTGTTCAATTGTTCGCCCCAAGTTGGAATATGCAAGTGAACTTTGGTCACCGTATACCATCAAACACCAATTATTGTTGGAAAATGTCCAGCGTAGGGCTACGAAATTTATACTAGATTATCCTAAAGATCTTGATTATAAACAGCGTCTCCTTAATTTATCCCTTCTACCTCTGGAGTATAGAAGAGAATCAAAAGACCTTGTGCTCCTTTTTAAATCAAGACTAGGCATGGTAGACCTAGATCATCCTTCTTTACATCAGCGTTCAAATAGTTATATTACTACTCGTAACTTCTCTCCCTTTAATTATAGGTTACTTCATACCAATCGTAATTATTTAAAATATTCTTATTATTACCGGGTTACTACCATCTGGAATGCCTTGCCTGAGCAGGTCAAAAGTGTTTCTACCCTAAATACCTTTAAAAATGTAATTTCAAACTACTATTTGTCAAAACTCCAGTATTATATTTTACCTGACAAAAGATCTATACTGTAAATTTAACTAATTTAATAATATTTAATTTCTTGTATACTAATTACTATAATTTCATTAACTGTTAGCATATCTAGTCTTTACTTACAATAGGTTCTTTGTATTTTATCTAAACTAATAGGACTCGGGGGTTTGATATCAATTGGGACTTTGTCCTGTTTCTTGCTCCCGTTGTCACTGCTTTGTATTTATACTTAATGGTTGACAACATATTCAATAAATTCAAATTCAAAATTCAAAATTCAAAAAGACTTACCAAAACACTTTGACTTTGTCTTCGTATTTCAATTCAACTGAACAAATACACCAGACTCAACAAGTACAAAGAACAGCTTTAAGTTCATCCAGATTTTCTTCAGACCTTCTTTGAAGATATGTATAGATATAGTTTCCTTTGGAAAATGGACTATTTCCAAGGAAACACTACCCCAGAGACTCTTGGGTTTATACTTTTTCTGTTTCCACAACAACTGAAACTTGAATTACGCTACACTATAGCCTTATAAACAGCCCACCTTTCATCGCCGTCGGGCATTCTGGTTTGTGTACAGCCTCTGATATTGCTTTTCGGCTAGAGGGCTTGACGTAATGCTGCTGAGGAGTGCTTCATCAGGATATCCAAACACAGAGGTTTGTTGAAAACCGAGGTTTTGGAAAAAAAACTTCGAGGTCTTCGGATATCTTGACTGATGAACCATTTTCCCTCGTGTTTGATATAGCATATCAAACAAATCATGAGTATTTTAAGAAAAAAATCAAGGTAAAAGTTTGCTTTTATTCCTCCGATATCGAAACCACCGACACGGTACTGATTTCCTTTATGTTTTCCTCTTGAATTATTAATAAGTTTAAGATGCTACAGCAGAACCTCGTCTCATGTGAACGGTTTACTTTTTTAACATGGAAATAAACTAACACCGAGTTATCTCGGGGGGTAGGGTTATCCCTATCCCCCGAGATAACTCGCCTCATGTCGCCTCAACAGGCCCTAAGAGGGCTGGAATTTACCTCGCGTTGGCTTGCTTACTGACTTGAGCAACTTTCCCACGAAGCCCGAAATCATGTTTTCGCAAACACGAATTGAATTTATAACAAACACATGAACAAACACAACTTGTAAAATCAAAAGTCGACCAAAAATATTAGTAAAGGCAAACTTTACCGTGTATACTGAGCTTCGATTTGCTAGCCTTCCTAAGAGGGCCAACCCTCTTGAGTGCGTTTACATGGGAAATTTCTAGCCCTCCTAGGAGAGATCTCGGGTTGTCAATAGCGAGATCTCACCTAGGAGGGTTGGTCCTCTTGTCATGTAAACGCAAACGAATTTTTACAAGGAATTACGCTGAGATACGGGATCCCGGCAAAGAGGACTAGCCCTACCAAGAGGGTAGATATAAACACCCCCCCCCCCCCCCCTTCACTGCTAGCATGCAAGATGTAAAGAGATTATTGTTATTCTGTTTATTAAATTAATTCCAAAATGGCCGACAGTCACGAGTATCTCGCGCGACCTGACGCGCGTGTTTTGAGATGGCAGATAGGAAATGGACGTGCTAATTTTAGTCAAAATAACATTTTTTATTAATAATAAAGAAGAAAATTCATGCGGCAGAAAAAATTCATGCGGGCGCTGATTATAAACCGGGAATTTTTTTTTTATGGCCTAATTATTATATTAGTTCAATTGTCCGTTGAGGAAACTCCTGCTCAAAACCACTTGTTCTATATTTGACTCACGATCAGATTTGCTAATGATTGGTCAAAAACAAAAAAAAACAATCAAGATAGATAGATAGATAGTTTATTGAACTTAAAAAACATACAGCCCCTAGGAGGCAAAAGGAAGGCAAAAGGAAATTTGACCACATTATACATTAAAGGACTTGTACTGGCTTCCTGTAAAATCCAAATTGTATCTTCGTGATGCAGTTTTAGCTTTTAAGTGCATAATAGCTTAGCTACTTCAATTTTTCAATTAAACAGACCCACCTGTCTTCCCAATTTATATAAACTAGAGGTGAAGCGACTGGTCGTACAACAAGAAATAGTGATCAATTGAACATTCCTTTATTTAAGACAACCTCTGGCAGAAGTCTTTCTACTTTAGAACTGTATCACTATGGAATAACCTTGACGGGTCTTTCAAATCATGCAACTCAATTGCAGGCTTCAAGCGGAAGTTAAACAACCACGTACTTCAACAATTTTTGGAAGATTGATAAAATATATATGCAATATTTTGTTCTATTTATTTTATTTATTTATTTATTTATCTTTTTAAATTTTTTTTATCTATATTGTTTGTAATTCTTGTTACGTAAGTTGTTAAGTAAAAGTTAAATTAAATACATATATTGTAAATTAATAATTTTACAAATTACCGGTAGCCTGCGTGCAGACGCTCCTCCCCCCTCCTGAAATCGGGATTTCAGGAAGGGGAAGGAGCGTCTGCACGCAGGCTAATTACCGGTTGCAATTGTCACTGAAAAGTCCCGTTTGTGGAGTGGTCAAAAAAAATTATTCTATTCTATTCTATGCATTTCCGTTTTTCTTCTAAGGGGCTGTTCCTGACTCGTGTCTCAAAATTCTTTCCTCGGCCACAAAAGGAGATTTTAACCAACGTTAGGATTAGTTTATATCTAAACTAAATCAATTCTTCTTTGTACATTTAGTTTATGCGAGTTTCAAATCCACAGTGAGATCCTAATCAATCGCGTGAGCCCAGTTAACCGGGCTAGCCCGGCTTACGTAATCAGCCCCTTAGAACTCGCATGCTCCAGCCTCCACGTCAGTGACATGAAAAATCACAGATACTGTAGCCTGCAGTGTACTGTTTATGACCCAACATTTCGACACTCCGATCTACAGTGTCTTTATCAAGCGGGGTGATCGTTGTGAGAGGATACATAGAGGTCCTGACCTCTATTTACGAGTTTTCCACACAATAGAAGCTTTACTTAACCCCCCGTCCCTGAATCTCAATCAACAAAAAAGAACAGGAGGCGATCAACCGTCAGAACGTAGAGTACATTGGTCTTCTGTAAAAGGCTTCTAATTTCTTCTTACTTGAGTTGTTTTAAATATGTCGAAAACTCCGCTATGTATGACAGTAGCACTGTACTGGGTGACCTATATTATAAACAGTATTGCATCGAAAGAGTACATGATTGGATTCATGCATACGGATGACAATCAAAGTGATTCACATGCGAGCACATTTCTTCAAGCGTTTCTAAGCCTATGGTGGGTAGAACTAACAACTTTCCAATTTCTGTTTGTGGGACTAGTTTCGTTTCTTTGGCTTAAATACGTCCAAAAGGAGTCAATATCGGTTGAACCGACAGAGAGAAAGTCACTCCTAACGATATCAGCTATCAATGTTCTCGGACATCTGGCCAGAAACGCTTCGTACGCCGCCATTACGTCGGACATAACCGAACTCATTCTAACTCTCCAAGCACCACTTACGTTCACAGTCTTCACACTACTGAGCGCCAAAACACCTGGAAAGTTGAACTGGGCCTCTGTTTTATTGATGACGACCAGCGCAAGTGGTTTTATTATGTGTAAAGACTGTTGGAACACCTGGGGTATTAGTGCTGCTCTAATCGCTAGTGTTTGTTTTACGTTTCAGAACATCTACTTTCAAGAACCGAAGAATACTTGGAAATACTCCATACGAACCGTTACGATTCTGTCCCTCTGTGGTTCTTGCTTATTGTCGCCTGTTCTTGTCATAAAACTGATAAAATGTTCCATCACATCAAGAGTACTGCCAACTTTAATATCTTGTACAAGCACTTTAGGTTACACCATTGTTTCCGTTTACGTCATGGCCGCATCGAGAACAGCAAGATTCACAATTATCGACTTCCTGAAAGGAATTTTTGCGATCTTCTTCAGCGTTATCTGTTTTGCGATCTCGCTGAACGAAGGGACCGTCATCAGCCTGTCAGTGTTCCTATTGGGAGCGATTCTGTACATCACTACCCTAAGGAAATTCAGCTTCACTTTCCGAGCCAAATTACTACTGCTTTACACTACGGTTATCACCTGTATTATAACACCAGGATTTCTCTACCAGAATTACCAGGTCAAAACAACAACACCGATTTACCCAGGTCCTGTACGCACCATACGTACCTTGTGGATATACGACCAAGCAATTCCAGGTAGGGTTCTTCAGAACATCGAAAGTTGGACTCGCGTTGATCCGAGTATACACGTCCATGTTCATTGTGGGACAACGCTATGCATGAGTGCAGTTCAAGAACTAAATAATCGCAAGATAACCACTTCATTCCAGGTCATCACCGAACTCGATCAACTCACGACACTCCAAGACTGGTTCCACCATCATCCTTTTCATAAAGTTTTATCCGGAGTTCATTTTGAACATCATTTACAGCAAGCAGTTGGACTGGCGTTATCATGGCATCATGGACAAACGTACATTTCGCCTATCGCTCAACTTGAAGGAAACAACGTCCT
Source organism: Paragorgia papillata (assembly GCA_035771165.1). Taxonomy (NCBI): domain Eukaryota; kingdom Metazoa; phylum Cnidaria; class Anthozoa; order Scleralcyonacea; family Coralliidae; genus Paragorgia; species Paragorgia papillata. The sequence continues at coordinate 3,303,902 of JAWNZC010000354.1, forward strand.
GCAGAACGTAACGTCCACAGTAGCGATCTCGTCAGATAAAGATACACCAGGAGTAGTGGGATTATTCAATTTTCCCAAAGAACACGTCATCGTGGCCCGACTTGCTGAACAGTTTGTTACCCAATACAAAAAGCAAACAGGGAGTGGAAAATATTCAGCCGAAACCGTGCTGGATTTCGTAAACGTTGAACGCATTCCCTTGTGTCAATTCTCCTACTCTTGTGCACGAATTGTTACACTGTCTACTATCGGCTTTTCGCCAAAACAAACACAACATTTTCGCACTTTTTCCTACGGCTCAACTGCTCGCGTTACCCCAGACAACGACTTTGAAGAAGAATTTCAGGAATTTGCAAATTTACAATTTCTGCCTTTTGTTGATTTGTCTTCGGATCAAGAGGAGTTAGAGGAATCAGAAAAAATTGTGGAAAGCACATCCTTCTTCAATGCTTGGTGGAGCTCCGGCAAAATTAGTTTCCCACGTTCAAAAAAAACTCGCACTATCATGATATCAATTCACCTGCCAAATAACAAACCTATGTTTGCAGGTACCGAGGTGGAGTACTTGCGTTTAAATGGGCCAATTGGTTGTCGAGATCGTGTTACATGCGAAGTTTTGCGACAAAAGAGACTAGACAGTTTCTTCTCGGGTTGTATAACACTGTTGCTAAGTAATCCCATTCGTCATCGGAAGAGAACAGAAGACGTTCTTCTGGTTGACTTGAACAAGAGAATAAAGACAATGCTCCCGAGAAGGATCCAGGATGCGGGAATATCCATGATTCACCACGTGAAAGAGAACGCTAGACCTGGCGATCTATACAAACTAAGATCCGCGATGGCTTTGATTGAAAGGTATTCTAGAGCGAAATTGGTTGTAACTCAACGTATTAGCTGCGCCCTCATCTGTGTCTCATTAAGCACTCCTGTCGTATTTGTCATGTCCCCAAATATGCCCGAGAGTAAAAGTACATTAGCGAAGGTCAAGGATCACGAACAATTATTTCACACTTTGGATACAATCAAACTGTCTTCGCATGAGGCTAAAATGTGGCTAAGTAACTTTAATTGGTCAAAACCATCATCGAACACTGACATCAACCTATTAAAGCGGCTAAGAGCGGTATCGTGGAATCAGATTCGGAAATATAAACCACTACATGACAGTGCTCGGAAATTCGGTATCATTCCATTTCCTGGCCTTCGTGCACCCGATCAAAAACAGATTTTATTTCACCTGATATTCACAACGTCTGCAAAAAGTTCTGTGGTGGTATTCACGGACAGTAGTAAGATATCGGGAGCGTTTAACTGGCGTCACTGGCGCTGTGTTGAAGCGATTTTTTACCATCATCCTCACGCCCACGTAATCGTGCATAGCAATAGTCTACCAAACGATACGTTTGATGTGTTCACTGAATCTGGTTACGACATTCAAGTACAAAGGTACAATCTCGGACAACTGATTGTTGGTACCCCAGCAGAGAAGTTCTTGGGTTGTCAGTATACTACAGCCAGAGGTGGTCCGTACTGGTATAGCCACAAGACTGATCTACTCAGAATGCTTCTTTTGTACAAACACGGTGGAATATATATGGACACAGACATCCATGTCGTACGCAATCTTGAAAAACTGCCAAAAAACGTTGTTGGTTATGAAAGTGAAAAATATCTCAACGGTGCGTTTATTAAGTTCGAAAAGCAACATCCGTTTCTGATGGACTGCCTGAAACATTTCTCAACCAGTTATAAAGCGCTGAAATGGGGAGCCAACGGTCCGGGTCTCATTAGCGAACTCTTGCTCGGTAACCGAACCTACAGTGATGTCAAAATCCTTAATCAAACGGCTTTTTATATGTTTCGCTTCGACGAAGTTCAATCGCAATGCTTCGAGGAGACATCGGGAAAGAACTTTACAAAGAATTGGAAGAAATTGGAAGACAAGGCGTTTGTCGTTCATCTCAACTCGAAGTTTAGTGGCGCTCAAGGCTTAAAAACAAAGGTAAAAAACGGAACAATATGCAAACACATTCTAAATGCATTTTGTATATTCTGTGATAAAACATATTAGAACTGGTTCTATAACTCGTACCTAGTTAGATCAGTTGTTGACCTTTTTTATAGTGCAGTACAAATATATATGAAACTGATTTAGATACTGCATACATGTAGCTATAGAATCCTGTATTGAAGTCTATTTGTTCCTATAGGATCCTATATTAGAGTCTATTTGTTCATATAGGATACTGTATTGGAGTCTATTTGTTCCTACAGGATCCTGTATTGAAGTCTAATTGTTCCTACAGGATCCTGTATTGAAGTCTAATTGTTCCTACAGGATCCTGTATTGGAGTCTAATTGTTCCTACAGGATCCTGTATTGAAGTCTAATTGTTCCCACAGGATCCTGTATTGAAGTCTAATTGTTCCTACAGGATCCTGTATTGAAGTCTAATTGTTCCTACAGGATCCTGTATTGAAGTCTAATTGTTCCTACAGGATCCTGTATTGAAGTCTAATTGTTCCTACAGGATCCTGTATTGAAGTCTAATTGTTCCTACAGGATCCTGTATTGAAGTCTAATTGTTCCTACAGGATCCTGTATTGAAGTCTAATTGTTCCTACAGGATCCTGTATTGAAATCTAATTGTTCCTACAGGATCCTGTATTGGAGTCTATTTGTTCCTACAGGATCCTGTATTGGAGTCTATTTGTCCCTATAGGATCCTGTATTGGAGTCTATTTGTTCCCACAGGATCCGGATCCTCTAGGAACAAATAAACTCCAATACAGGATCCTATAGGGACAAATAGTTCCCACAGAATCCTGTATTGAGGTCTATTTGTTCCTACATGATCCTGTATTGGAGTCTATTTATTCCTATAGGATCCTGTATTGGAGTCTATTTGTTCCTACAGGATCCTGTATTGGAGTCTAATTGTTCCCTTTTGGAACCTGTATTGAAGTCTATTTGTTCCAGGAACAAATAGACTTCAATACAGGATCCTGTAAGAACAAATAGACTCCAATACAGGATCTTGTAGGAATCCTACAGGATCCTGTATTGGAGTCTAGTTGTTCATTTAAGATCCTGTATTGGAGTCTATTTGTTCCTACAGGATTCTGTATTGAAGTCTATTTGTTCCTTTTGGAACCTGTATTGAAGTCTATTTGTTCCTACAGGATCCTGTATTGGAGTCTATTTGTTCCTATAGGATCCTGTATTGAAGTCTATTTGTTCCTACAGGATCCTGTATTGGAGTCTATTTGTTCCTACAGGATCCTGTAAATTAGAGTCTATTTGTTCCTACAGGATCCTGTATTGAAGTCTATTTGTTCCTACAGGATCCTGTATTGGAGTCTATTTGTTCCTATAGGATCCTGTATTGAAGTCTATTTGTTCCTACAGGATCCTGTATTGGAGTCTATTTGTTCCTACAGGATCCTGTAAATTAGAGTTTATTTGTCCCTACATGATCCTGTATTGGAGTCTATTTGTTCCTACAGGATCCTGTATTGGAGTCTATTTGTTCCTATAGGATCCTGTATTGAAGTCTATTTGTTCTTACAGGATCCTGTATTGGAGTCTATTTGTTCCTACAGGATCCTGTATTGGAGTCTATTTGTTCCTACAGGATCCTGTAAATTAGAGTCTATTTGTTCCTACAGGATCCTGTATTGAAGTCTATTTGTTCCTATAGGATCCTGTATTGGAGTCTATTTGTTCTTACAGGATCCTGTAAATTAGAGTCTATTTGTTGTTACAGGATCCTGTATTGAAGTGTATTTGTCCCTACAGGATCCTGTATTGGAGTCTATTTGTTCCTACAGGATCCTGTATTGGAGTATATTTGTTCCTACATGATCCTGTATTGAAGTATATTTGTTCTTACAGGATCCTGTATTGGAGTATATTTGTTCCTACAGGATCCTGTATTGGAGTCTATTTGTTCCTACATGATCCTGTATTGAAGTATATTTGTTCTTACAGGATCCTGTATTGAAGTATATTTGTTCCTACAGGATCCTGTATTGGAGTCTATTTGTTCCTACAGGATCCTGTATTGGAGTCTATTTGTTCTTACAGGATCCTGTAAATTACAGTCTATTTGTTCCTATAGGATCCTGTATTGGAATCAATTTGTTCCTATAGGATCCTGTTTTTGTACATGTACTTCCATATATTTGCCATACAGAGATGTGCCACTTTACACAGCATAGCCGCATAGTTTTTTGCCACTCTTATAGTCTTTTGATATAAACCACTCTTTTAGTCTGGAACAAGTTGTGGGTTTGTTCAATGGTTTGTTATTGTGTACTGCAAAGCATAATTTCGGTGTGGGGAAGTTGAACCGTAGAACTAAATTATGTGCAGTGTGGTGTACACTTCCAGGGGGAGTCTGGAGCCTGAAATTTCATAAAGTAAAACTGCTTGGATTGGTAATATTGTGAAACTTTTATGCTACAGGCATGGAATTTGCGTACAGTAGCTGCGAAAATTTCCACTGAAAATTAAAAACCCAGTAAAAGGTGTGGGGGGAATTTATTAAATTCCCTGTGCAAGTAAAACTTTACAGTCTGGGAGTCTGGAACAGGGCAAAACTATTTTTTGCTATTTTGTCTGAAGGCCTGGCCAAACGCTTTCAACATTTCATTCAACACTGTTCAACACTGTTGAATTCAACATGTTGAAAGCGTTTGGCCCCCCTGTTGAATGATGTTGAACGAAATTTGAACATGTTCAAATTTTCATTCAACACGCGTTCAACATTTCTATTGTTCTCAAAATGTTGAAAGGTGTTGAACGCATTTGGCCACATTTCATTCAACTTTGTTGAACAGAGACATGCGCCATGAGGGATATTGCCGATCCCAGCGTTTGTGGTAGCCCGCGTTCAATTAAATGTCATTCATGAATGTTGAATTCATTTGGCCACTCGTGCTTTCAACATTATTCAACATCGTTCAACAATGTTGAATGATGTTGAATGCGATGTTGAAAGCATTTGGCCAGGCCTTAAGACTGGAACAGAGTCAGAGTTTCAAAGATGCAGTGGTACACTCCTACTCAAAATTTGAGAGATCAGTGATCATTTTCACACTCACATGATCGGTGGCCCCATTGGGGTGGTGAAACAATACGAAATGTCTGAATAAGAATAGAGTTAAATTGCCATAGGATAAAGATTGAGCACCAATATGGCCGCCATTTCATTGTTTCTGTGCACCAACATGGCCACCGTGTCCCGTCAGATGAAAACCAAGAATACAATCGCGTTGAAATCAGCTATATTTTACAGTTTTGAATGTTTCATTTTGTTGGCTAACTCAAGACTGGTAAGTTTACGCAAATTTATAGCAGTTATACGTCTGTTTAATAATACGATACACACAAATGTTTATTAATATCTCTCCCACTTTTGCCAAAAAAATACACTAAACTTTTCGAAATATCTATCACACAAATCAAATTGAAAATGCTTTAACTTACTTGGGAATAATTTAAGTGTATTATCCATCCTTGCAAAAGCTGTAATAAGCTTATCTGTCATTCCTAATGCTGTGAAAAAGCACCAAACTTTCGAGCTGTGTTTGGCCAACGCCATGTTCCCAAAACACGAAGTCTGAAAACAGAAGGAACTTCATGTAACACAACGCAAAGGTCACCAATTTAACCGTGAGGCTCCCGACTCTATTCCGAAAATCAACCGAAGATGTGTCTATCACCAATTTTAATTAAATAAATCATATTTACAGAAAAGTATCATATACAAATAATTCTAAAGCCGTGTTTACACTACAAGCCATGGCCTGGCCTGGCCTGTGGTAAATGTGTCGTGTTTACACTGGCACAAACTGCCAAACAAGCTTGTGCCAGTCTGTTTCAACATCTTGTTTTAATACAAGTCTGTTCATGGTCTGTTGAACGACATGTTGTGACAAGCTTGTGGCCAGGAACAAGCCTGCTGCAAGTCAACAAGGCAAGCTTGTAACAAGCTCGTGAGATTTTTGGCCGTATACATCGACAATATGCTAGGCCAACAAAAGAAGCAAGCCCATGCAGACAATGCAGACCAGACCAGACCAGACCAGGACGTGGATCAAGTAAATAAGGGCAAAGTTACGTTAGTTTTACTTCAGTTTTACACTAATTAGTCTATTATTTATTTTGTAAGCCCATCGTTAATACAAAGATTGTTATAGTCTTAGCTAACCCACGAAAGCATCTTCACGAAGACTAATTAATTTATTAAATCTTCCCTATATATGATCACGAAACACACGAACAACGTTTTGATGTTCTATTTCAGTTCCTTTCAGCACTATTTATTCACACAGTCAAGCAAACGAGCGGGTGTCGAAGCGAGTTCAACAGTTTACTTTTTCAGCTCGGTTTGCCCCTCGGAAAATTGCAATGCGATATGATATACAGGCCTCGTTTCTTTTCCATTGCGTATATGTCGAAAGAAACCGTTTTAAATATAACATAAACAAGACAAACTTTACCTCTTCGTCTGATGTAAATGCTAACTGTTTTGTTAGAGGCTGATCCCGTCAGCGCATTTCCGCCTAAGAGCTTAAGCTAGCCACACACATTAGAAAGGGAGAAATTCCCACGCATCTCTTGCTATTAAAACTGCTATTTATAGTGTTCGAGCGCCGTTTATGACCGTTTGTTGAATTATTGACCTAAATTTCTTTAAATTCCAAAGCCTTCTTTTACGTGGGCCGGCATACCAACTGAGCTCGAGGAAGACTCGTCGTGACTCTCCAGAAAGTGTTCAAATGTTCCCCAAATAAGCAAAGCTGATTGATTGATTGATTGATTGCTTGATTGGTGTGGGCCAGTTCGCGAATCGCGATTGTTGTGGAACTTAATTATTTCCGACAATTGGATTTTTAGGATTTAACGCGGGGTTTAATGCTGTTGAATCGGAAGAGACATTGCCAAGTTTCCACAGATATTGTATTCGCTTGTGCCCATTAACATCAACTCCTCTTTTATGCATCTGCAGAATCGATGTTTATCCAACCTCCGCACCCCTCCACCCTAGTAATAAAAAATTGTTAGCTCCCAGATTCTGGGAGACACGTGACCAGCCGATACCAGGGTCTTGTATGATATACAGTGGATTAATTAAGTATAGCCTTCGAATTAATATGCCTCTGACTAGCGGCAAACGTTTTATCCCGTCAACAACTCATTTAATCGAATTACAGGGAAAATAAGGCAATTGATAGCATATATATATTGTTATGTATGCCCACATTCACTTTTAGCTTCAACTCTTTGAGAAAAGATGGTTACATCTTTCTGACACAAGGGCTCAGTGGAGGCCCCTGGGCGGTCACTGACCAGCACAATATATCAATTCTATTTCTGAATGTATGCTAAGTTGCATAGTCATATTTTTTTGAATAAGATGTAGGTAATTGGACTGACACTGGGGTTATATAATGTAGATGAATAAAATTTGCAAAGAATGCGGTATATGGCCTTAGGCCAAAAAGCGCATCTTGCTGTATTTTTTGTTAACTTGCGAAGGCAACGACGGTTGAAGGCGCAGTGTAAATTTGATAAATTTGATACGGGAGTAAGTAAAACAATTATATATAAGAAAGGATTAAAGATACGTAAGTAATATTCAGTATATATAGTACATGGGACATATATATCACCCATATATCTTTTGTCTTGTTTTTTGACTCATATTTTGGGCTCTCAAGTTTTTTTCATTTCAACACCTATTTTTTCAACTTTCAAGACATTTTTGTGGAGGCCCCCCCTTAAACATTATTTTGTGGGGGGCCCTGGGCGACCGCCCAGTCCGCCAGTCCGCCCTGTCCTAAATCCGGCACTGATTCTTAATAATTTTAACGCCTATAATGTATATATAATTGCCCAATTTCTGCACAGCGATTCATGTTTATATTGTAGGCGCGCAGTCAGTTGTTAAAATGACAAAGATTCGCTTTTAGTTTCAGCTGATTAAGAAAAGATGACTACATCTTCATAATTTGCCAGCGAAAGATGACTACATCTTTCTGACACAAGAGCTTCCACCAAAAGGATTCTAAATAATATCCTGCACGCGTATATCTTCCTAAAGCCTTTCCTATACTGAATACTTTGATCGCGGCTATAATTTCAGAATATTTCCTACCAAACCGCGCTCACTGCATATTTTATCTGCTTGAATACTTCACGTACCGTTGGCGTTGAGCAATTTTCTGTTGAGTCTTGAGTTCACATAGTACTATCAGAACTCCAAACAGTGATGCATACACTTCAGTCTTCCATTTCTCGTTTCAATTCTTACAACCATGCAGCTTTGACTCATGTCATTTGGTAAGAAACGTGATTCCCGTCACTGTCTCGAAGATCGATCTCTTAGAATGATGATTTAATGCGTCGGTTATATGTTGAATTCAAGTATGTGTGTATCGAAACTTAGCCGGAAGAAAGAGAGAAATACGATGAACTAAAGCCACATTGATCGTCGGACGATGACCATTCTTTCTTCGCGCAAATCATACTTCGCGCGCCAAAATGTGTTATGCTGCTATACTAGCTTCATAAGTGATGACAACTAACTGGTTAGTTAATAAATCCTTCGGTTAGGCATTGGCACAATTACCATTCTTAATATGTAAAGAATACATTTTAATAGGAGTACAATTACCCGCAAATATCATTACCGTTAATATTATCATTAATATAATTACCCTATTATATCCTGTCACCACTGCGAATAGTGGTCATTACCCCACACCGTAATGCTATGGTAACCCATCACCTAACTCCTAATTTTTTCACACATCGTGCGGGTCCTCATGTGTTACGTACATGCGTTTGATATATAAAGCGGACTAGCCCGGTCCATGTAATCGCCCCCTAAGAATTCCTCCTCGTGTGATCCAGCTGCACTCAGCATGGTAAATGTTCCATGTTCGATTGGTAATTTACTAAAATTAAAAAAATTAAAACAAAATGAAAAAAAAAGTTATTAGTTTTAATTGTTAAAACGGTTAAAATTAAACAAAACAAAACAAAACAAAACAAAACAAAACGAAACGAAACGAAACAAAACAAAACAAAACGAAACGAAACGAAACGAAACAAAATAAGATAACACAACGACAACGATATTACAAGGAAGGAAGGAGCGAAGGAAGGAAGGAAGGAAGGAAGGAAGGAAGGAAGGAAGGAAGGAAGGAAGGAAGGAAGGAAGGAAGGAAGGAAGGAAGGAAGGAAGGAAGGAAGGAAGGAAGGAAGGAAGGAAGGAAGGAAGGGAGGGAGGGAGGGAGGGAGGGAGGGAGGGAGGGAGGGAGGGAGGGAGGGAGGGAGGGAGGGAGGAAGGGGAGATCGGGAGGGAAGGAGGGAGGGAAGGAGGAAGGGCACCAGCCCGGTAGAGAACTTGGGAACAAATGATACAGTACACGAGTGAATATTCAGCTTTATTTTTGTACAGACTTTTTGCAAGTAGGGGCGTAGAGTATAGACAACTGGGATAATTATTATTACAATGTTCTTACAATAGGCTGCTGTGTAATGTTCACACAGTCGTAGATCGTTAATACAGTACTTCACTAAATATTCATATATATTACAATAATTTATTGACTTTACTAAATAAACTAATAAACTAACATGAGTGAAACGATTTTTAACAAGGTGTCTCTTGACAAACTTCTTCATTAGGCGCATCATGAAGCAGAAAGGTAACCTTAGATGAAGTATTGTTTGGTGATTTTTTAACTGGCAATATTCTCGTGAAAAGTGCAACGAACGAACAGCGGTATTCTGACAGACGCCATGCGTAAATGAACGGATTAACGACAAAATTCAGGCTGGCGATGGGGAAATAATAGTACGGGAAATAAATGGCGCGTTTTCCAAGAGATAATTGAGGATAAGTATAAGCAGCAAATTCTAACTGCTTGCCAATGAAATATGGGAAAGCCGTGACGATTAGAACAAGGATAAGAAGTAGCAATGTTGTGACTATATCTCTTCTTTGCGTGTCTCGTCGGTTAGACATTTCCAAACTTGGAGTTCCTTTTAAGAGCCGTTTTATCAAAAAGAATTTTATCGCGACCAGCAAAACAACAACAATTTCAAACACAAAAAATATCGCAATCCAAATTTTAGCAGAATGTTCTCCTAAATCGTACAGACAAAAACTGCCGATTACCATTGCTATAATCCAACATATAATGCATGCCAAAGAAACTCGTTTTTTGGTCAGAATGAGACCGGTTCTAAACGGGTAGCTGATAGCTATGTATCTTTCTATGGCGAAAAGCAAGAGCATAAAAAAAGAAGCAGAGTAGCCGACGTAGAGAAAAGCGTTGGCCCATCCCAGGTCAACGTGGCTTTTGTCTTTAAGGTCGAACACTTCGCTTGGTTTGAAGCAAAACGGGATTGATGTTACGCTAGTTAGAAAGTCCGCCATTGTCAGATTAGCGATTGTGATCCAGCTCGATCTTCGAAGGTTTTTCAAGGGATTGCAGACAATGACAACTAGAAGCAAGCCGTTTGCAATGATTCCGATGGTACATCCACCAAGCCCAATGGCATTAGGGATTGTAAAAGGGTACTTAAGAGAAGTAGTATAGTTTCTCCATTTCGTCTCGTTCAACTTCTGGATCTGAAGAAAGAGAAAAATAGAAAAATCGACGATACGCAAAGAGAAATATGTAAATTAAGTATCCTGCGTAGCTGGCGGTTCGGGCGCGGGCGGTAGGCGGGCAACGGGAAATACCACCTGCCCGAAAACCATGTGGTTTTGAATTGTCCGTCCGCTGGGTGACGGAGAATTCTGATCGGTCAGAATATTGATTTTGATTGAGGGCAAATTAACGTTGGTTTTTCCGCGTCGTTCGCTATTCTTCCACGCTTCACGGGTTTCATAAATCACATTTCGAAAGTTGTCAAAACATTCACATCGCTATTATTGCCTCACGTTCTGATTGGTTCTCTTAAACAAACATATTCGGTGGGCGAAATTCAAAAACACATGGTTTGGGGGTAGGGGGTATTTCCCGTTGCCCGCCTGCCGCCCGCGCCCGAACCCCCTAATTACCGCCAGCTATACGCAGGCTATAAATTAAGTAGTGTGCTGTGCAGGCGCTGATTTAGATAGAGCAAAGTAAAAAGGTGCATGGTAAACTGCCGAAAATTTTAGTGACATGGCATATGGCATGGCATAGTATGGTGTGGTGTAGTATATATGCTTGGTATGGTATGGTATGATATGGTATTGTATGGTATGGTATGGTATGGTATAGGTATGGTATGGTATGGTATGGTATGGTATGGCATGGCATGGTATGCCATGGCATGGCATGGCATGGTATGGTACGGTATTATATGGTATGGTATGGCATGGTATGGTATGGCATTGTATGGTATGGTATGGTATGGTAATGGTACGGTATTATATGGTATGGTATGATATGGTATGACATGGTATGGTATGGTATGGTATGGTAATGGTACGGTATTATATGGTATGGTATGATATGGTATGACATGGTATGGCATGGTATGGTATGGCATGGTATGGCATGGTATGGCATGGTATGGTATGGTATGGTATGGTATGGTAATGGTACGGTATTATATGGTATGGTATGGTATGGTATGGTATGACATGGTATGGCATGGTATGGTATGGTATGGCATGGTATGGCATGGTATGGTATGGTATGGTATGGTATGGTAATGGTACGGTATTATATGGTATGGTATGGTATGGTATGACATGGCATGGCATGGTATGGTATGGCATGGTATGGTATGGCATGGTATGGTATGGTATGGTATGGCATGGTATGGCATGGTATGGTATGGTATGGTATGGTATGGTATGGTATGGTATGGTATGGTATGGTATGGTATGGTATGGCATGGTATGGTATGGCATGGTATGGCATGGTATGGCATGGTATGGTATGGTATGGCATGGTATGGTATGGCATGGCATGGTATGGTATGGTATAGTATGGTATGGTATGGTATGGTATGGTATGGTATGGTATGGTATTGTATGGCATGGTATGGTATGGTATAGTATGGTATGGTATGGTATGGTATGGTATGGTATGGTATGGTATGGTATGGCATGGCATGGTATGGTATGGCATGGTATGGCATGGTATGGTATGGTATAGTATGGTATGGTATGGTATGGTATGGTATGGTATGGTATGGTATGGTATTGTATGATATGCATATGCATATGCATATGCATATGCATATGCAGCGCCGGATTTAGGACTGTGAAGGCCCATGGGTGGTCACTGACCAGCACAATATATCAATTCTATTTCTGAACGAGATAATTTTGCTTTACGAACTAATACAACTTCGAAGTCACAATTCTGAATCAGGTTTACAATAACAACTTGTCAACTCCATTCATCAATCTGTCATAATCGTCATAGTATACACATTTAGAAGTGACCCTATATCAGTCATCCATATATCTTTTGTCTTGTTTTTGACTCATACTTTGACCTCAACCCTTTGGCACTTTTATTTTTTCTCTGTCTAACGCCAGACGATTTTACTCGTCAAGGGAAGACCTACTGACATAGTGGGAGTTAAAGGGTTAATTGGCTTAATCTCAGTGGTGAAGGAGAGAGCGTGTAGCAGCACATGCTAACCCAACCCATTAAACTCTAAGAAGACTGGAACGATAACTCAGGGGGGGGGGGATTTTGAAGCCAGTGCCAGTCCCTTTGCAGGTAGCTCCCGTGCTTCAAGTGACTTCATTTTCATCCTGCCATATATTTTGTTTGGGACGATAACAAATTACTCCAAAACAACGGATTGAAATACATTGTTTTATACGTATGTTTTTAGAAATAGCATTGGCTTCAATTTGATGTATAGTATAAGTTTCCTCGTTATTTTAAACTTTTTAAAATGTAGTAAATGTTCGACCATATTTCGCTGGGAAATAACACTAAGAAACTTGTTGTAGTTTTTCTGAGTTTTGAGCTGAAATACACTTTACGCTGAACGTTGGGCTATATATGAAACTGAAGCTATTGAAAAATGCTATTTGGTATAGAAACTTCAAGACTTTAGCTAAAAGGGAAATATTTAAAAAATATAAAAACAACTGCCATTTTGTTTGCCGTAGGTTACAAAATGGCAGTTGTTTTTATATTTTTTAATTATTTCCCTTTTAGCTAAAGTCTTGAAGTTTCTATACCAAATAGCATTTTTCAGTAGCTTCAGGTTCATATACAGCCCAACGTTCAGCGTTAAGTATTTCAGCTTAAAATTCAGAAAAACTAACATTTAAACATTTTTGGCTTCATCCATCCATAGGGCCTGACTTATGGAGTTAGCGTTCCAGTTTACTTAGAGTTCAATGGGTTGATGCTAACCGTACACCCTCTTTGATGTGATTGACGGTATAATCTGTGTTCTTAACTTCGCCTGCAGTAATTCATAACCCACCGACTGCGGTTAACACTTTGAAGCCTGACGACGAGTCTTTAAGGTTTATTCTGGCTAACGCCAGACGATTTTATTCAGCACAGGGAGAGGTCCAGCTCTCGAAGTGTTAAAGATCACTAGCTCCTCTTCCTGATCATCTATAATATTTAACTATCACTGTACCTAACTAAACCATTTAAAACTAATATACTGGGGCGCAGAACAAAGAAAATTAATCGCTACTGCACGAACGATAAATGGACTTACCTCCAGTTGTCCAGCTGTTTCGCCAACAAGATTAAGACAGATAGAAAAACCGTAAAGCAAAACTACAGTGGGTGTCCATCGACGAGCAAAGATTCCAAAATTGAGAAAACTTAAATTCAGTTCCATATTATTCACGCTTATGCCTTGCTTATGTCGGAAGACACCCAGAAACCCAGAATATATCAACACTGAAGTGTGTCTGGCAACTGCGTTGTTTATTATAATTTTGAGTCTCGATTAAATCATAATTTTCCAGTGTTAAAAGAAAACACTCAAAATATAATGCCATAAGGCACTTTGCGTGAGATAAGTTATCAGTAAATATATCTAGAAAACTAATAAACAATATGTGCAGGGGATTGAAATGTTGTGTGTACATGCATTAATGTTTTTAATACGTATCCTAAATGTTTAATAAATAAGATCATCGTCATCATCTGGTTTATCTGCCAAAGGCAGATCCCTCATGATGCTCCTCTCCATAGCTCCCTTTATTATATGGAGAAGAGTATTTTACTAACAACTAAAACACTCATAGAATCCATATTTCACTACATCCGGGAACCGAGTGGCGTATTTCTCGTATGAAACGCTCGCAAGTGACATATCGACAAGTCAAAATTTACGTTTTTGCCGCAAGTTTCGAATTAAGTAATTTTGAGCCAGTAACTTCTCTTAATTTACTTTTTCACGTAAAATGACGTATTCGAAGGAGCTGTTGTATTTTTATTTGTATTTTCTAAAAGTTTTAAGTCAAGCGGTTGTAGTTTTCGCATTAAACCCAGTTTATCAACATCACTTCCACGCATAATTTCATTGTCCATATAATAAATAGAACATTACACGGTTCTTCAAAGATATGGATTTTATGTTCTCGTGGCGCAAGAACAATATCTCACTCGTTCGTGCCACTCGAACATAAAATCCATATCTCCTCGCCACCGTGTAATATCCCCTTTATATATTCTGCGTCTCGCTTCATATCTAAGGGCCTGATTATATGGAGGTGAGTTACTCGGCACATGGCGAGTTACCGGTCGGTAGCATGCAAACACTGTTTTTCCCACCGCAGTGTTTATACGAGACAGACGAGTAACTCGCCCTGGCGAGAACTCGGCAGTGGCAGCTGGATCTCGGCAAACGGGATAAACATTTCCCCATGTAAACACTTTGATTACAACTCGCCAGGTAACTCGCTTCTATATAAACTGAACGTAAAGTTGATCCCGGCAAACCGCCTGTTTAGTTTATATGGAGCCGAGTTACCCCCTAAAATAACTTCTGCCATCCTTGATGTCATCCATCATCAGTATTCTCTTTCTCCCTCTTGGTCGTTTTCCTTCCATTCTACCTTCAAGCCTATCCTATCTTTCATCAGTCCATCGTGTCTCAAAACATGCCCAATCTTCCTTTTCTTTCTCATCTAGATATAGTTTCTCTCAGCTTGCGGATCTGCCTAAGTAATTCTATAGTAAGACATGTTCATTCGTAACCTTCCCTGTCCACTTCTTCTCCATCCTCCTCCATATCCACTCATCTCCAAGGCATCTATTATTTTCCTGTCTGCTTTCTTGAGGCTCCAGGTTTCTGAGCCATACAGGAACACGCTTCACACAAAGCACTTAATCGGCAACCTCTTCTTCCGAATTGTGGATCGAAACATGCAGCGAAAAGAGATCTGTGTCTTTCGCACTTTTTTCTTTTCGTTTTTTTTAAAGAAGATCAGTTTTTCTCAAATTGTTCATTATTTTATTCTGCGAGTATAGAGACTCTATTTGGATTCTCCAAGATAAAAGAAAGAAGGAAATAGCATGCAGAGCCTGAAAAGGTAGTACAAACTGCCGAGATTAGTTTTGATAACGAATAAACACGTTGCGGAGCCCTTCATCCGAGTAAAAATTTAGAAAGTGAAAGAAATAAAGAAAGAAAAACTGAAAGCTCTGTCTAAATCCTATATTTTCAAGTTTGGGTCGACTAGACCATAGTCAATAGAGATATGGTTTGGAAATTCGGCAAACTTCAAAGTGCTGATTAATTCTTTGAAAGTTTTCATGGCGATATAATACAGATATGTAATACAGATATGTTTTGTGGAAACACGACGTAAAATATTCATTTTGCTCTGATGAAGGCCTGAGTCAACAGACCGAAAGCTTAGCAAATAAATACTTTACGTGGTATTTCCACAAAACTTATCTATATTGTATAAATTTCAACGTGGTTAACAAATGAGCTGCGGTTCCGGTTGAACCGTACCTTACACCGTGTTTACATCCTCTGTTTCAGGTTTAATATTTAAATAGCAAGGTTGCGGAGTGATTGAACTGAAACGTTGCTACAGGATAATTACTTCATTATACTAAAATACAATGTGTTCAGTGACCGTGCACCCTGCACAAAAACGCATAAAGGCGAACAAAAAGATAGAACAAAAACTCTAGCTGACTTTCCACACTGTAAAACCTCCAATTCTTGTCAAGATAATTTTTCTTCTTTTGAGATTTTATTTCTTGTTTTAAGATATTTAATCTTGTTTTAAGACAAAATATCTTGTCAAGAAACCGCAGTAAGATAATTATCTTGCAAACGGGACAAGAAAATCTTAAAACAAGTATTTTTTTCTTAAAACAAGTATTTTTATCTTAAAACAAGTTTTTGGGAATTTGCAGTGCAGACTATATTTGGAAGGACTATGGCTAGACAAAACAGTTTTGTTCCAGCTATATATAGATTTTTTTCTGAGTCGGGCTTTGCATGCTTAAAGCGACGACCACAATCCAGTCTATAATGTCTGAAAATGTTTTAACGTTTTATTCAGACATGTGCAATTTACAGTATATATATATATATATATATATTATTTAAAAAAATGAACGTTGCTACTCCGAGTTTCACGATCATCAGGCAACTGAAAAAGTTTCACTTTAGCTTCTGTTTTATATTGCGTGGCACGCGTGAGATCGCGGCACACGTGACATCACCGCACGCGCGAAATTCGAGAGATTGTTCCCGGATGTACATCTCTGTTCCTAGAGCGGCGGACGTTCCTAGCATAAAATTTATTTTGCTCTACCTTCAAAAGTATCGAGCACTCTGTGGTCTATTGTAAACGACTACTTGAACTATTATTATAAACTCGGTTTCTCTCCCACAAACCTCGCTCCTTCGTCGCTTGGTCTGTACGAAAACCCCAGGCAAATACTTTCCCGTACAGACCTCGAACTCGGTTAATAAGCCTTTATTATTATATGGCTTTTCGTTTGTTTTCTTATCTATTTTTAGTTCTACGTTTGTCTTGATCAGGTGTCGCTGTTCACCTTAGTTCTTACTTTTGAGCTTGTTCGTTTCGCTTCATGTTTACACGTGTTAGGCTTTTATTTTTCGCGCTTTTAAATAAGAAGTTTTTATAAAAAGAAACACTAATGTTTCAGGACGTATTATTGTTCAAAATTTTCCAACGAATATATCTAATTCGCTTTTATTTTCATTCAAATCAACTCAGTAATTTTCCCGCCAAAACTTGCAGGTCATTAAAAAGGACGTAATGCCCTCTCACAGTGCCGAGAGGGCATTACGGCTTTTTCCGGATCTCTCAGCAACCAATCAGCGTGCGCCGTTTGGCGCACGTTTGGCATGACCCGAAAACAAGCCCAGCCATATAATATATATATATATATATATATATATATATATATATATATATATATATATATATATATATATATATATATGTATAATTTAAGTGGGCTTACATCAAAATGTTGAGTGTCGCAACTGTTAGTTTCACGCGGGGCGATCTTCAGTCGCCTGAAGTTACAAAATCATCTCCAAAATACCTCGGGTGCTTTGTGTGGGCTTGACCCCAACACAACTCTAATCCATACATATAGCCTAGAAATTTGTGCATATTGGACATATGAACTGATTACTATGCAGGTGCTTCACTGCTTCCCTAGGTTAAGGTTTGTGTTGGGGTCAGGTCTATACATATGATATATAATGCTCGTAGTCCAACACGCAGCAGTGCCAGTGCCAGTGCCAGTGCCAGTGCCAGTGCTGTTTTTAGCATTTTGCTTTCTATTAATAGTATCTTTAACTTTTTATATTTTTGGGTCCGCATGCAGTAATTGGCCTTTACACTGTTGTGGTTATCTTGTAGGTTTATTAAGTTTGTGTTTTTGTTTAGTTTATAATATATTGAACATATAATTCTTGTTATAGCTATTTATTTAATCTATGGCGAAGTCAATAAAACAAAACAAAACAAAACAAAACAAAACAAAACAAAAAAACCCAAAATAAAATAAAATAAAATAAAATAAATAAATAAATATAGTATTATACATGGGATTTTTTTGCCATCTACTGCATGAACCAGATGCTTCATGCAGTAGATCTGCATGCATGCAAGCCAGATTCTACTATAAAAACAATTAGATTACAAGTCGCTCTCAATTTCTATAAGATAAAATAGTTGCCTCAGAAATAACAGCTGACTAGTATAGTGTCTATCTATTAGGGTTAGGGTTAGGGTATTGAAAACAATCCTAGGAACAAAAAAATCTCTCTCTTATATCCTCGTCCATCTGACCTCTGATAAAGGGCTCCACTCGAAACGTCAGTATTTCGTTATTAAAACTAAGCTCGTCAGTTTAACATCTTTTCCCTTTTCTCTAGAAAGCAATTGGCCATCTTATGCCTAAAACTAACTCGAGTACCTTAATCTTTAATCAGTTTGGAGTAGTATAATCTAGCTATCTCGAACTCGTTTATCACCGGCTTTATCTTACATATCTAGCCATTTTGCATTAAAAACACTTGATGTTATCTTAAACGGGAATAAAGTACATTCTAGTTTAGTTTAGTTTCGAGTTCAAGTAAAAACCCTAACCAAAGCGAGACTATCTATAGCCTATAGATCAGCTAACACAAACAAACACGTTAATCCTATACCGTAACTGTGTTTACTGCGTAGCTTACGCCAACCTCACCCACTAATGTGTTTACTGCCTAGCTTAACACAAACCTATACGCCAACCTCGCCCACTGATGTGTGTACTGCCTAGTTTATACACTAACCTGACCCACTAGTGCGTTTACTGCCTGGCTTATACACTAACCTGACCCACTACTGTGTTAACTGCCTATAGATTATACACTAACCTGACCCACTACTGTGTTAACTGCCTAGATTATACACTAACCTGACCCACTACTGTGTTTACCGCCAACAAGTTTAATTATACGCTAACCTGACCAACTATCGTATATTTACTCCCTATAGATTACAGGTTATCTATCCTAACTCACTAGATAAAAATCAAACTTTTATTACTCGTGTAAAAAACAACAACTCAGACTTGTCTTCGAGATAAGAATCATCATATGTTGTTTGAAAGTTTTCTTATCTTCTCAGTAATCTACATCAGGCCACGCGTGCAGATCTCGTTGCTGGGCTGGGCATGCATGATGCATTGAAGAGCATGCGCAGTCACCGTCGTTGTACAGAACTACACCAGGTATATATAACACACGGCGTCTCCAACCTTATATAATTTTGAAAAGAAAAGTTGTTAAATATAAAGTTTAAAGAAACTATCATTGGGCAGCTAGATGGCGCAATTTTCTATTTCACTGTGTGTTTTCTTGGTGATATGTGCGGCCAGTTCCTCCCTCGCTTCCAAAAACACAGCGATCGAGTTTCAGGACGAAATGCATCCGATGTACAATGCAGAAAAAGAGCTCGAAAGAAAAGAAATCTACATGGCTGACAATCCAGAAAAACAACAAGAAAACCAAAGACGTGAAGCATTTGACAAAACAACTTTACACGACTACAAGAATGAAGAAAAACCGAAAGGCGGTTTCAGTAGACAAGCTTTCCCGAAATGTTGTCCATTTTGTCCAATACCATGCTTTTACAAGCGTCGATATGCCGTTGAATGAACGAAAAACATATACAGCGGTGTCCAAAACCCTACGATTACTAAATAGGAAATTAATTTCTTAACAGAAAGCTACTAGGAAAGGAACATCGAGCAACCTATAATTGTTGTAGATTTTAGTTGTCAATAAAAATAAAATTCAAAGAAAATTGATTGTGTCAAGTGTCAATAGACCATGTGCACGTTGACGTGTGGCGTTGGGTGACTACAACTACCAGAATGCATTGCCAGTATTCTAGAGTTTCGATAGCCTGCGTAGCGGCGCTTGGGGTTTGGTGTGGGGGGATACAGCGACGAGCGAGCGACGAAATCGCGAGCGAGTGGAGAGGGGGGAAGCGCCTGCACGAAAGAACCATGTTTTTGGATTTCCGCCCCTACTAACCCAATTACAAAATTGTCAAAATTCAACCAATCGAGTGTTTATATATCTGATAAAACATGAACTGCGAGTTTATTGAACGGCTTCAAAAACGAACCACTTGGTAAGTTCATTGGCGTAGTTAGGGCCTGTTTATATGGAGCCGAGTTACCCGGCAAGCTGAGTTGAAAAATGATGAGTGTTTATATGAAACGAGTTACTCGACAGTCGGCAAAGCGGCCCACGCATTATAATGGTTTCACATTCCATGAGTAGTTTCCGATTGTCTTCATAAGTGGTGCGTGCGCTGTTGTGACGAATTCAACTCGGCTAGCCGAGTTACCCGGTAAGAGAGTGTTTATATGGGAATATTTTCATCCCGGCATGCCGAGATCTCGGCTGTTTTGCCGGGATCTCTGCTAGCCGAGTTACCCGCCTGTCTCATATAAACACTCTGCCGGGATAGCATTGAATTTCTATACATGGCGGGTAACTCGGTTTGCCAAGTAACTCGGCTGGCCGGGTACGGTAACTCGGCTCCATATAAACATGCATAAACAGGCCTTATAAGTTTGAAAAATAACCTTGTCTAAGCCGAGAAAATCAAAGCTGAAGTTTATGTAAATCAGGAGGTATCTTTATCACATATAAAAACACTGATTAAACTTTAATTTCGTTTGAATTTTCCTCATGAATTATTAATGAGTTTTTGAGTCTTAAACTAAAGTTTGGTAGTATATTATTAAGTAATAAACACTCTCTTCATTTAAAAACACTTATATAGAATTCAAAAACTACAGATAGACAAGGTTATTTTTCAAACTTACTACGCCAATGAACTTACCAAGTGGTTCGCTTTTGAAGCCGTTCAATAAACTCGCAGTTCGTGTTTTATCAGATATAAAAACACTCGGTTCCGCCTGTGTCTTTATATCTGATAAAACACTCCTGCTCGTTTATTAAACAGTACGTTGATAATAACAGCGCTTCAATGGTCTTAAAGGGCCCCGTGTATACCGCTCTGTTAAGGCCGTTTCCCATTACGTGCGCTTGCCCGCGCGAGCGGAGCGGGCTTTGAAAGTTAGAAATTTACAATTCTAAGTACAGTACAAACGAAATGTTCACTAGGGATTTTAGGTGAAGGAAAGTCCGAGTGTAGAATATATACATTTTAAGACCAAACGGGGACCAGTTGCGAAAAATGCAACTACACAGGCCTTCCGGCAGGAATTGAACCCAACTTGGGTTGCTAAAACAGGAGACGAACGAAGACGAGCAGCGAGAATACAGAGGCTCCCACGCGTGCGGCTGAACTAGGCGTTGTTGAGGTAAAGATAAAACTACGCTATTAAAGATAAAACTACGCGGTTCGTTTGTTTTTAAACTCTCGTAACTTGTAAGCGACCATTCATGCGATTATTATGAGTAAACACATTAATAAACTATAATCTCAGTGGAGAAATAAAAGTAGCGTGCTGCGTAGGCAGTGTAGAAACAACAATCGAAATATAGTAAGGTTAGATATACTGCCGAAACAGAGAACGTATAGGAATCTAACGTTTCGAGCGAAGGCCCTTCGTCAGAGAGAAACGGCGTAAAGAGTGTAAACAAACAATGAGCTTATATACGAAAGGTAATCATGTGACCAAAAATAAGCCAATCAGATAAAAATGACAATAACAAATTGATTGATAATGAGATGCGAAAAATTAGCCAATCAAAGCAAAATAACAATAACAAATAGATGATGATATGTGAAAGACATTTGCTATTCATACCGTGGATGAGTAAAAAGGAGGGGGTGTAAAAAGGATGAGCGAGAGTAAAAATAGATAAATTAATGTGAAAACGCTGTTTGTGTCAGCCCTTGCTAAACAGAAACAACGTCTTCAGAGGTGTTAAATAAAAGAAAAACGTTCGTTCTATTCAGTAGTTTACTACCATTTCACTGCCTACACAGCACTTTTCTATTTTTGTTGTTATATGTGAATAGATTTTAATCTCCGCACTTAAAAAGAAGTAAATAAGAAGACAATGTTTTTTTTATAAACTGACGCCACCAACGCGACTATGTCAATAGAGATAACCAAAGTGTTTCAAGTTTGTATATATCTCGTTGCTGGGCTGGGCATGCATGATGCAACATTGAAGAGCATGCGCAGTGATGCGTTGTACAAAACCACACCAGGTATATATAACACACGGCGTCTCTAAATTTATATACTTTTAAAAAGAAAATTTGTTAAATTATAAGATTGAAGAAAATATCATTGTGACCAAGATGGCGCAATTTTCTATTTCATTGTGTGTTTTCCTGGGGATTTGTGTGGCCAGTTCCTCCCTCGCTTCCAGAAACACAGCAATCAAGTTTCAGGACGAAATGCATCCGATGTACAATGGAGAAAAAGAGTTCGAAAGAACAGAAATCTACATGGCTGACAATCCAGAAAAACAACAAGAAAACCAAAGACGTGAAGCATTTGACAAAACAACTTTACACGACTACAAGAATATAAAAAAACCGAAATGTTGTCCGAGATGTCCAAATATCAAAGTCTGTTTCCGGTACAAGCGTCAATTTGCCGTTGAATGAACCCGAAGAACATGTATACCGGTATCCAAAACCCTACGATTACTAAATAGGAAAATAATTCTTAAAAGAAAGGAAAGAAATAGAAAAGATTAAGATCTGAATATCGAGCAACCTACAATCGTTGTATATTTTAGTCGACAATAAAAATAAAATTCACTGATAATTGATTGTGTCGAGTGTCAATTCTTTCAACCTCAATTCGGTCGAGTCGCGTCGCTTCTTACGAAATTTCTAAGCATCAGTTTAGCGTTGAATTACAGTGGAACCCCGCCATACGACCACCCCGTTAATACGACCACCTCGTTATTACGACCACTTTTTTAAATTTTGGGCCGACAGTGGTCGTATTATAACGAGGTTCCACTGTAAAATGTTATGCTCCTTTGGGTTTAAACACAATGGAAATTTAGATTTATTGCCCCCGCAGGGTTTTGGTCCTCTCCATCATTACCACCACCACCACCATCATCATCATCATCATCATCATCATCATCATCATTACCACCACCATCACCATCACCATTACCACCATCATCATCATCATCATCATCATCATCATTACCACCACCATCATCATTACCACCGCCATCATCATCATCATCATCATTACCACCACCATCATCATTATCATCATCATCATTACCACCGCCATCATCATCATCATCATCATTACCACCACCATCATCATCATTACCACCGCCATCATCATCATCATCATCATCATCATCATCATCATCATTACCACCACCATCATCATTATCATCATCATCATCATCATTACCACCACCATCATCATTACCACCGCCATCATCATCATCATCATCATCATCATTACCACCACCATCATCATTATCATCATCATCATTACCACCACCATTATCATTATCATCAACAACAACACCATTATTAAACACAAGGGAAATTTGCTACTAGTAGTACTAATCATTAGTATTACTAGTAGCACTAATCAACATATTATTTTACTTTACTAAATTCCTCGAATCACTATTTTTGCGAATTTAGACAGAACAGGTTAGAATAATTTACCATCTTTATTAAAGTAATATTGCTGAGCTACAACTGTTGACTATTAACTACTTAATAACCGAGAGTGAGGTATTTACGGTAAAACATCAAACCGAAGGCTTGTATTGACCGAGCGATAGCGAGGTTAATACGTTCAAGACCGAGGTTTGATATTTTACCGTAAAGACCGAACGGTCGAGGTTATTAAGTAGTTTATTATATACAAAATCAATCTTGTATTTCTTGGTCTTCGCTTCCTTTAACTTCGTCAAAACACCGGACTAGCGTTATTTTCTGTTATTTCTTTCCCGTCTGGATACTAAAATTTACTTTTATAACGTTCATCGTCATTTATTTCATTTATTTTCGTCTTTTGCAGCAATGACTTTCTTATTAGGATTTTTTGTTTGTTTCCAATCGTAGAGCATTAACAATTTCCATAATGCCCGCGGGCACTACGGAGAAATCTCGCCACGTCAGCAACCAATCACAGCGCGTGATTTTACCTGAAGTAATTCGTGCCATATAATAAATATTATTGTCATATATCAAGTGTCAAAGTCCGTTTCCCGCGTAACCCATGGCAGCAGGTAACATTACATTTATTTTTCCCTAGGGAAAAATATCAAAACCGCAAGTAGATGGTCAGGTTCAGTTTGTCTTTGTTTTCTCCAGTTTGCCTCCATTCAAAACAATGTCTGAAGGTTTTGCTCAACATTTTTGTTGTCATTTAACACAACATAGCTGCAATTTGTCTGCGCACGCGTTAGTCTTCAGGTTCGACCCAGTCTCTTTCTAAAGAATAACACACGGCCAATAATTTCAACATGGCGTTGAAGAAAGCAGTTCGATGAATCATGTTTAAACGTTCTGGAATGTTGTAGTTTCTTCTTTTTTGTCAATTATACAGATGTATACTTACAAGTATATATATTCCAGAGGAAGTATCAAGAAAGAAGCTTTCTTCAAGAGGAATTGCCAGTTCTTTCTTGCGAGTCGCTACGGTGTTTATAAATGGCCGTTGGGCTCGTCTTCAACTGTCGAGGAGGTTCAGGAAATTTTTCAGAAAATTGGATTTTTGCCTATTGCATTATTATTATATGGTGTCAAGATTTCTTCTTAGACCCCGTTTACACGATGCCGGTACAATTTGAAAACGGAACAAAATCATGCCGTAATCATGCCAAAATAATCCCTATGAATTTATAATGCGGGATTTATGGGATATAAATCCCGCAAAAAACAAAGAAAACCGACTTGATCTAGCCTGCGTGCAGACTCCACCTGAATTTAATAATTAAATATCATGTAGAGTCTGCGCATCGGCGGCAGAAAGCTTGTTCAGTCACGTGGGACGTTTGGAATAATTAAAATAATTTAGACGCGAGAAATTCATAATTATTCAGAATTGTGAATTATTCAGTATTATTCAGAATTCATAATTATTCAGAACAGATCGGCTAGAAGAGGAACGGCTTGGAAAATCAAGGACTTCCCATAGCCTGTGCCAGCACTAAAAAAGATCGACTTCCCCAGAAAGAATTCCTTGAGGATACGCTTCTCTCTTCATAAAGATTTCCTACTTGAAAAAAGCCACAGACAACGTCAAGAGCACGTACGAAAGTTTCACCTTTGAGCTTCTCAGGATCGATATAAAACGCCATGTTTATTCCTTGGTATTAAATCGCTTTTAACATAAATTATAACTAATCATGAATATTTAGCGATTGACCAATCACACGCTTTCCCCGCTTTTGTGGGGAAACCCACGTGACAGAACAAGCTTTCTGCCGCCGATGCGCAGACCCTATATGATATTTAATTATTAAATTCAGGTGGAGTCTGCACGCAGGCTAACTTGATCGTGTTTTAAGTGTAAGAGGCTACCTCGAATTTTTCTGACATTCTGTATATAACCAGCCCCTGTAGTTCAGGCATTGCGTAAATAATATAGAAAATAAAAAATTGGTTCACAGGTACCGATTTTTAGAAAATCATTTGATAGGAATAAAGTTGATAGGAATAGAACAGGGTAAAACAAATTACTCAACGCAATATTTATAGCTGTTTTTCACGAATAAAATCGTAAATTCTTCCATAAAATAATGGAATGGTTTTACTTCTTTAGCATTCACATAAATCAGGACGAAGAAAACGGCGTTCTAACCGTCTAAATCCATACTCGCGCATGCGCAGACAAATTGCAGCTATGCTATTTGATACTTGATATATAACAAACCACTTATTCTTATTTACTGGTACCTCGACTGCTCGTTGTTCCCCTTCGCCTCGGGAAACAACGGCAGTCTCGGGGCCACAAAACACACTGTTTCCCTCGGCGCCAGCTAGTAAATAAGTGTTAATTATTGCCCACTACGCTAACAATACTAACAATACGTATACTATAAAGACTTATAGTATCAGATACAGACTTATATATAGACTTACTACTATATAGACATATATACATATATATATATTCTATGTAGGTGCACTAGTGAACCGTGTCGACGATGAATTTGGAAGAGATGGTTTCTTCCGAAAAAGCGCCAGCGCTGATGCTCTGTAATCGCCTAGACGCCATGCGTAGACGATTGGATTAAGCACGCTGTTTTGAGTACAAATTGGAAGAATCAGCCTCGGCACAGCCACAATCTTCGAATATGTCGACTGACTGACCTGAAAACATTTGCGTGATGACATTTGGCACCAAATATAGATATGATAGACCTGCTCAGTGATAAAAAAAGGCAGGACCGTTACGAGTAACATGAAAACGAGGATGAAGAGTACGGCATTCATCTGTCGCTGTTTTTTGTCTAGTCCAGTGTTGCAACGTTGACCTAGAATGACAATGATATTAATGTACCATATATAATGATAGCCGTAACAGTAATAGTATTAATTAATTAATTAATTAATTAATTAATTAATTAGGGATGAGCCGATCAAGAAAAATCAATTTTACCGATGCGATAAATTCCGATACGATTTACGGTCTGATCGGCCAATTTATCGGTGGTTACCGATATTTGTCAACAGGAATTCCTGACACTAGCAAAACATAAGATTGTATATAATGGTCACCGTAGTGGCGACGGTGGTGTTGATGGTAATAAAGATGGTGGTGGTAATGGCAATAGCTATGGTGGTAGTGATGGTAATAGTAATAGTAATAGTAATGGTAATATAGTTATGGTAATGATGATAATAGTAATGGTAATAGTAATGGTGATAGTAATGGTGATAGTGATGGTGATAGTAATGGTGATGATAATAGTGATGGTGATAGTAATGGTGATGGTAATAGTGATAGTGATAGTAATGGTGATGGTGATAGTGATGGTGATATTAATGGTGATGGTAATAGTGATGGTGATAGTAATGGTGATGGTAATAGTGATGGTGATAGTAATGGTGATGGTGATAGTAATGGTGATGGTAATGGTGATAGTAATGGTGATGGCAATAGTGATGGTGATAGTAATGGTAATGGTAATAGACTAATAGTGATTGTGATAGTAATGGTGATGGTAATAGTGATTGTGATAGTAATGGTGATGGTAATAGTGATTGTGATAGTAATGGTGATGGTGATAGTAATGGTGATGGTAATAGTGATGGTGATAGTAATGGTGATGGTAATAGTGATGGTGATAGTAATGGTGATGGTAATAGTGATGGTGGTAGTAATGGTGATGGTAATGGTGATGGTAATAGTGATGGTGATAGTAATGGTGATGGTAATAGTGATGGTGATAGTAATGGTGATGGTGATAGTAATGGTGATGGTAATAGTGATGGTGATAGTAATGGTGATGGTAATAGTGATGGTGATAGTAATGGTGATGGTAATAGTGATGGTGATAGTAATGGTGATGGTAATAGTGATGGTGATAGTAATGGTGATGGTAATGGTGATGGTAATAGTGATGGTGATAGTAATGGTGATGGTAATAGTGATAGTGATAGTAATGGTGATGGTGATAGTGATGGTGATAGTAATGGTGATGGTAATAGTGATGGTGATAGTAATGGTGATGGTAATAGTGATGGTGATAGTAATGGTGATGGTAATGGTGATGGTAATAGTGATGGTGATAGTAATGGTGATGGTGATAGTGATGGTGATAGTAATGGTGATGGTGATAGTGATAGTAATGGTGATGGTAATAGTGATGGTAATAGTAATGGTGATGGTAATAGTGATGGTGATAGTAATGGTGATGGTAATAGTGATGGTGATAGTAATGGTGATGGTAATAGTGATGGTGATAGTAATGGTAATAGTGATGGTGATAGTAATGGTGATGGTGATAGTAATGGTGATGGTAATGGTGATAGTAATGGTGATGGTAATAGTGATGGTGATAGTAATGGCAATGGTAATAGTGATTGTGATAGTAATGGTGATGGTGATAGTAATGGTGATGGTAATAGTGATGGTGATAGTAATGGTGATGGTAATAGTGATGGTGATAGTAATGGTGATGGTAATAGTGATGGTGATAGTAATGGTGATGGTAATAGTGATGGTGATAGTAATGGTGATGGTAATAGTGATGGTGATAGTAATGATGATAAAGATGGTAATGGTGATAGTAATGGTAGTGATGGTGATAATAAAGGCGATGGTGATAAAATAGTAATAAAATCCGCTATTTTGTTGCCTGTTGGTGTGGGGAAAGTTCGATTGCTTGAACAAATGTCAGTTTAATTTCCTTGGCTCTCATTATTAAACGATTCACGCTGAGTATAAATACATTACGAAGATACAGTATAAAAAGATCGAATAACCCCAAATAATTTACCATTTTAGCATAGATTGTAGACGCTATTGTTTAGGGAGATAGTTTATAACTCATTCCTGACCGAGGGCTTCCCCAGAGGTGAATAAAATCGTCTGGCATTAGCCAGAATAAAGTACCAAAGACCAATTCGGACAGGAAAGAGTTAATTAATAAAACTATATACTTTACCGATCATATTGTACGAATGCTTCCGCACGGAAACCACAATCCCAATGTTGAAAATCACAATGACAATGACGACTATCTCAAGCAAGCCCGACCGGACAATGGAAAGTAATTCAAAGACACTGTCTTCCTTGGAGTAAAAAAACATATTGGCTAAAAAAGCTCCCATAATCCAACTGGCAAGACAGGCGACCCACGATTTCTCGTAAAAGATAAGCTGTTTGACTCTTAAAGGATAAATGGTGGCTATAAATCGCTCAAATGTGAAGAACAGCAGAGTAAACAACGACGAGGAATAGCCGAGCCACAGAAGGACCCCCAGTAGGTGAAACGACGACTCTTCGGGAGGAAATGCGTAGAAAACCGTCACCCAACTGGTCAGAAGATCTTGCAGGCCCAGATTTACAATAAGTGCTGTCGATTTTGTCTCCCGGAGGCGTTTCAAAGGGTCAATGAAAATGACGAAGATCAAAAAGGAATTTGTCAGGATTCCAAAAATGGCCTCAGCAAAAAGTACATAGTTTGAAATGTCCAATAGGAAAGGTAATTTTTTAATTTCGCCATTTTGTTGTAAGTTGGTGTTATTGGAGTCGGAGGATGACTGGAAGTAATCTGTTGAATTCATCTTTAAATAAAATAATAAACGTGACATTATTGGTATATAACTGAGTGCCATTGGTTCATTTATGGTCACGTGACATTAGACCAATCAAATGTAGCCCACTCGGGCAAAACTGCTCAACGAAAATGTTAAACAGTCCAAGCCAGGCGAAAATTCAGCAAAAACCCAACAACACAAGAAAACGCATGTCCAATCGTGGCGATTGATTTTCCGGGCGGAAAGCGTATAAACGTAGGATAAAAATAACAGCTCAGCTCAAAACGTTTAAATGAAGAACCATAACACAAGAATAAACATATAAAAATCGAGTTTACTAAAGTTTCGTTACTTAACCAGTAACATCTTCAGAGTGAATGAAAGAATTACAAATGGTGTATGTACTTATTTATTATATAGCATGCTATCAGATATGAGCTTTTGCGTAATCTGATTGGTTCCCTACTACCAGGCTATCAGCTCATATCCTGCTAGTATAGGAAAAACAAGATGGCGGCATGTTTTTTAAACTGCCGAAAAGAGTTGAAATTGACGGATTTTTATACAGAAAAACATCAACACCCTCAAACCAATGTATTAAAAAACAACATTGTGTAAAAATACATTAACAAATACACAATTTAGCATGTCAAATGGTAAAATTCACCTAAAAATTACGTCTTTTTACTTCAAAAATACGACTAAATTAGCGGGTTGATATTAATTTGTTGCCAAACAAAGAAACTCACGGTTAAAATCAAGCTTACAACACACATTTCGTAGGAGATCACCAGTAAAGATAAGCATTTGGAGTAGTAAAAAGCATGTTCTTTTTCAAAAGCAACCAACTAAGTAATTTAGTTTCACTGCCGAAGGTGTTTCAGTTTCATTTTTGCATGAAATCAAAACCTTTTTCACGACAGCAACGCTATAATATAAACAACTGACCCACCATTTGACTTCATAAAGGTACCTTTTAATCTTTTTTGTTGATCTGCTTAACACATTTTTTTCCTCTCGAGCAACATTTATGCAACATTTCAAAGCTGTTTTCCGAACAGCTCAGCGAGAAACTCTATGTGAATGCATCATTACGCATGGCGGAAGTATTAGTTGCCTATGCCGGAAGTTTGTCGTTTGAAACATTTCGCTGTGATTTGGTCTCTTGTACAGTGCTTGGCTATATAATAAAACAGTTACACCATTCGCTCTCGTCGTATACGAACTAATAGCCAACTCGGCGAAGCGCCTCGTTGGCTATGAGCTCATATACGACTCGAGCTCATGGTATAACTGTTAAATATATATGTACAATAATATAGTGTCATATTGCAAATAAAAAACGGTCAAAAGAGGATAAAACTATTTAAATTACAAACGCTCAAATTATAAGAGATTAAAAAATTTTAAATTTTAAATTACAAACGTGAAAAATATAGGATTACAAACGGTCAAAAAGGACATCAAATTATAACATAAAAATTATAACTAAAATTGTAAGGCTAAAACAGAAGAGATACAGCAGAGATATTTTCATTTAGGGACGGTTTGTATTGGGAAATCAGTAAACTCTCGCGCAGTAAGAGTTCAAAGTTGGAGTCAGATTTAGAAGAAGTGATCAATCAGCGGGGGAGCTAGATGGTGTGAACAGTTTTTCGTGAATGGGATAGAAACACTGATCTCTATATAAACTGGATCGGCCATTCCCTATGGCCAGCAGTCAAACATTTCGTGCCAGTCGCCGCCATCTTACGTAGAGGAACATATGACGCATTGCGGCCTTAGAACTTGTTCCCAATCCCAAAGTTGACTGGCATAAGCAATCCTGACGTCACCACGGTCATATTATCCGGGGGGAGGAATATTAAGTACTCTGTGCCGGGGGCGTCGGAAAAGCCGTAAAGCAAACAACAGATGCCGGTTCGTTTAGTTTTCACTGTTTAACAACAAATACAGTCAAAAGATGGCAAGCTACACAACACGAAATATTGTTAAGGCATTAAGATTACTATAAAAGGTACAATTTAAGACTTCGAATTGAATTCTTCGTAGATTTTATAGTCTGTTTTTCAGTTTATATTATCGTGAAGTTTCTTCGTTGTCGGTACTGAAGAAAAAGAACGAAATTTAAAGGTTTTACAGCAACAATAACAGAAACAAATGCAAGAAATTAGCGTCTTAAACCTTATTCAGTACTTCTTGTGTCATTACATTCGTTTAAATTTTTTTTAAATAACTCTTTTCGTCTGTTTTCAATCTACGAAAGCTTATAAACTTTAGTGGCGGCCATCTTGGGTAGTGGTCACGTCATCATACAACTGGCACGCAAAATCCGGCCCAATGCACAATCCAGTTTTATTGAGATCAGTGGCCATAGAATGCTATCTGATCACATGTCTCATCACTCGGGAATCATCGACTTCGTCTCGGAAACCATCGAAATTCTTGGGAACCATCAGGAACTATCGAGACTCTCGGCAAAACGAAACGAACTGTAATTTCTCTCGAAATGGGACATTAAGGTAATTTCCTCAGTTTTGCATTGCGCAGCTTTTCTGCCCATAGTTCTGCAATACTACACGCGTAAAAATCTCGCAAGTTGTTACAGCACTGTTGCCTGAACAATGCTGTAACAACTTGTTGACATGTGTGAACAACATTGATAAATGAACAACATTGTTCATCATTGTTTCAACAAGTTGTTACAGCTTGATGAAACAACCGTTGTTCACGCATGTTGTAACAACCGACTAGAACGTGTTGATACATCAACCATGTTCACCATTGTTGTAACATTGTTGTTCATCGTTGTTATTTCGTCATGCTGTTACAACATGTTGTATCACGTGCGAACAACGTTGTTGGCTATAAAAATGTGCTGTTGGAACAACTTGTTCATGACTGTTGATTTATCCGTGAACAAGTTGTTCGAACCATAAGTGAACAACTTGTTGACAACTTGTTCACGGCGAGCAGCACAACATTGTTCACGGCGAGCAACACAACATTGTTCACGCCTGTTGACAACCGTGAACAAGTTGTGCGTTTTTATGCGTGTAATTCAACATGTATCCAAGTGTTAGTGACGAAAACACAGAAAAATGTCACTAAAAAGGCTAAATCAGCTACTAATAACTT
This sequence comes from Paragorgia papillata, assembly GCA_035771165.1. Lineage (NCBI taxonomy): Eukaryota > Metazoa > Cnidaria > Anthozoa > Scleralcyonacea > Coralliidae > Paragorgia > Paragorgia papillata. The sequence continues at coordinate 3,336,258 of JAWNZC010000354.1, forward strand.
CGACAAAAAGACAATGACTTAATTTTTGGTTTTTGAGAAAAATTAAAAATTTGTTGCGTGGTTTCGTATATAGAAGAAATGATAGGGAAATATGCTCCATGTTCAAGCTTTAACCTTGTGTAGCTCACGAAGACACTCGGTGACCCCCACTTTTCTTTCAATTATTTATTTTATATGAAAAAATAGAGAAAAAATCACTTCGAGAATTTGAAATATCGTATGTTTTTTGTTCTTGCGGCCTCAAAAAAACATGTGACGAGAAAGAATGTGGACATTCTTATATCGCAGAAATGTTTGTCAATTGTTATTTTCGTCAAATTTTCTTCCATTATTTGTTGCCACTAAATAGTTCATATATAAGTGATTCTATAATAACAAAATATTTTCCTAGTGAGTATGAAGGATTTTTCAAGATAACAAGCCGACGGAATCAAAATTTATCCAAAATGGCTTACGAATTGGCAGAATATCATGGTTTACTGGCATCGGTATTTTCTAAACGAGTTCGGTGACCCCAACTTTTTTTGTTATTTTACTATGAACATATCATAAACTTTAATACTGGGAAGTTAATTTCAGCAACTTTTCATGCACTTCTGGAAGAATTACTGAGGAATCACCTTATAAAAGTATTTTTATAATACAAATAAGTTTTGTGGGAACACCACGTAAAATATTTATTTGCTAAGTTTTCGGCCTGTTGACTCAGGCCTTCATCAGAGCAATAACAAGCTGTTGACTCACGTCATTTATAAACTAAGCAACTCAGTGATCAATGAAATCACGTAAGAATACGTTGGCGTATCACGTTAACTTTATTAATTTAGTTGCTTAGTTTATAAATAACGTGAGCAAACAGCTTGTTGTTATTGCTCTGATGAAGGCCTGAGTCAACAGGCCGAAAGCTTAGCAAATAAATATTTTACGTAGTGTTTCCACAAACATTATTTCTATTACATCATCGCCATAAAAACTAGGTCAAAGAATTAAAGTGTATTTTTATTAACCTTTCGCTGCCATCTATCGTTAAATCAACGTTATAGGGCGAAAAAATCGTCTGTTGTTAGACAAAGTAAAATTAAAACGTTCCCAAAAATTAGACAACGTTTTCAAAGGATTTATGCAGTTTGCCTTGGAGAGCGGTTTCAAAAAATGACATTTTCACAACATGCGTATTCCCCGAACAATTTTTAGATTTAAGTAAACTCTATTCCCAGCGATTTCAATGCGACGTTGGCCAAGTAAAGCGTGCGAACTGAAAAGATAACTGGTTTACCAATAATCTACAAACTTATCTTTTTACTCATCGGGAATCCATTTTGAATCATAAACATCAAATACAGTCAGAATCACATCAGTAGTAAAGAAAACTTTAAAATGCACTTTACTAATGGACGTATTATTTTCTAGGATCCTAGTTGAGTAAATGGAGTTTTGTCGGCGGTAAGCTATCATGTTTTCTAATTTATATGGAGTATATCAGTAGAGCAGACACTGTTTTTCCCACCGCAGTGTTTGGGGATTAGGGGAAGGTGTTGTGTTAGGTTATCTAAACCAATCAGAAGCCTTCTTATAGTATAGGTAGGTGACGACCCAGTCGTAGTCCGTTGCCAAAATCTTGAAGTCCCTTGATTTTCAAAACTGTAGTGATGAGAATTTTTTTTAACATTTTTTAAGTGGTCCAATATTCAAAAACATTCTGCACACCTCAGACGAGGGACCCGAGGCAGCTGTTTCCTTTATCGATTGGAAAAGGCCTCCAGGCCATATCTATTTAAAAAAAGGAATCGCATCTGTAATCTTACTTCGTTAAATTAAAATTTAATTTCCCTTGTGTGCTCACACCTTTCAGATTGAATTCTGGAAAGCGCCGAGTTCAATTAAACTCAATTTTACTCGGCAGATTAATTTCCGTTACAAATTCTAGTTCCCTAAAGCTGATTGAAGATATCGATTTCCTGCATGGGCGGAAAAGAAAAGGACGTATAGAGATTGGATATGTTTACAAGTATATATTTGGCATTCCACTCAAAATTTTCACTCAGTGAATAGAGCACTGCACTAGGTTTACCTATATTTGCTAAAGCGTAAATATAGCAAATATAATATTCACTACTGCATGCAAAGTAAACGCAAGGAAGCCCACATTTACTCAGCATTTAGAAAATATGTAACAAATACGGGCTTCCCCTTGTTTTGCCTTGCAATAACTTTGAATGAATATTTTATTTGCTATATATGTACCTATAGTAGCAAATATGAGTAAATCCATTTTTTCGTCCAGCGTTCGTATAGCTGGTCTCGGTTAGGTCTTAAATGTATATATTCCTCCCAGCCTAGACACTAGGCCTTCTATATATATCTCGGCGAGGGGGCTCGCGTGCCTGTAGCGGTCTGGAACCCAACGACAAATAGAAAAGGGCCCATGTCAAAGATAGCGACATACAGTGTTATCACACGGCCCAAGTCAAAGATAGCGACATGCAGTATAGTATCACACTTTAACGGAATGGTACATAAAAGTTGCTGGACACGAATCTAACGATTTAACGACCCAGGTTTGACTTGTCAGTGTAGGAAATGTTTACGAATTACGATAATTGTAAGAAGTACGCGTATAGTAATCAATAGGTTATTTAGGTTCATAACTTACTTGTTTTTATAATAGAGACTAACTGAAATTAACGAAATTGTGCGAAACATCGTGTGATATCACTGTATGTCGCTATCTTTGACATGGGCCGTTTTAGGGCACTTTTGAGATGTTGGCAATTCGGCTAGGCCTTCTACTTCTTGCTAGGTTCCAGACCTTTGCGAATGCAAGCCCTCGCGAGAATAGTGAGCCTAATGTCTATAGGCTGTATTCCTCCTACACTTAAATTATTTATTTTATTATAGAACATGTAGCCGTTTAATCGAGTAAAGTGTCAGTTTTGATATACTCAATTCTACCCCCGGCATTATACGACGATTAATCGAAACAATAAAACCAAAGTAGTGTGCTACGTATAGGCATTGTTGATAGGTAAAAGTCTATAACGTTTCAGCCGAAGCCCTTCTTAAAATAAAAGAATAAATAAGTACAAAAAATTTGAAATAAAAAAATCAGTGGTTTTATGTTTGCCGAAGAAGCTCACTTGTTATTGTACTACATGTCATACTTCATAAACTCATTCTTGTGAGGCCATTTCCAAAATCACATGATATGGTTCATACATATATTATTCTGGAAGGACAAAATTTTATAATCCATCGATATAGGGGGAAAAGTGCTTCAGGATTTGAGTAATGGCAAAACATGATAAACTGAGCCTACATCACTTTTTCACCGAGATTGACGCCATATTAAACATTTTGTCATGTGATTTTGAAAATGGCCTATTACACGCGTAAAAATCTCGCAAGTTGTTACAGCATTGTTTCCTGAACAATGCTGTAACAACTTGTTGACATATGTGAACAACATTGATAAATGAACAACATTGTTCATCATTGTTTCAACAAGTTGTTACAGCATTTCATCATGCTGTAACAACTTGTTGATTGTTGTTTCATCACAACAATCGTTGTTCACGCATGTTGGAACAACCATAGAACGTGTTGATACATCAACCATGTTCACCATTGTTGTAACATTGTTGTTCATCGTTGTTATTTCGTCATGCTGTTACAACATGTTGTATCACGTGCGAACAACGTTGTTGGCTATAAAAAATGTGCTGTTGGAACAACTTGTTCATGACTGTTGACTTATCCGTGAACAAGTTGTTCGAACCATAAGTGAACAACTTGTTGACAACTTGTTCACGGCGAGCATGCAGCACAACATTGTTCACGGCGAGCAGCACAACTTGTTCACGCCTGTTGACAACCGTGAACAAGTTGTGCGTTTTTACGCGTGTAGTCAGATGAATAATTAGTACCATGCAGATATCATTACAGCATTGGGCATGCGTATTGATGCAGTATCAATCCCACATTTTATCCTCAACGTTTAGTGTGATAAAGTGCTGACTCAACCAACAGATTTTGATGATTTTCATTGGTTTGCCTTCCTCTCGGAAACTACGTGGAGCGAAAAGCAATCCCTTGCTCTCCTTCTCGTATGTGGGCGCTACCGGCGTTACCATACGAGATAGTTGTAGCAGGCACCCTATATGAATTGGGTTATATATATAATCCCGGGGCTTTACATATATAATCCCTATGAATTTATAATGAGGGATTTATGGGATATAAATCCCTGAAAACAACAAAGAAAACCGACTTGATCGTGTTTTAAGTAATAGATAAACCTAAAACAAAGGATGTGCACGGTGGAAAGTACGGTTCAACATAAAATCACAGCTCATTATCAGCGCTTTGAAGTTTGCCGAGTTTCCAGACCATATCTCGATTGACTATGCTCTGTCTAACGCCAAACAATTTAACTACTCGTCAAGAACACACGCCTCGGAAAGCCATGCAAGACAGGATTAAAGTTCTACTAAAGAGAAATTGTGAATAAATCTGTATTTTAAAACCTATAGAACCCAAACGATTTGCAAAAATGCAACTTTAATATCTGATCTTATAGATTGTTATGTGCAAAAATAAAACCACGATAACGGCAAAATATGAAGCCATAACATTTTAAAATAAACTTATTGACGAACGTGCAACATCTCCATAACGTTATAAAATCTATTTCCATCTTAGAATTTTGCAATTCTGCATGAACAATTTGTACAACTGAATGTAAATGAGGGATTGTGTAAAATATTGAGAAATAAACGTAAAACCATAAATGTTTACATTACATTTCTTCCTATTTTTAATGACGTCAAAGCATGGGAGGTTGGGAGGTGCCATACTCGCCCGCAATCACAACAAAAATTGGCGGACTTTGATTTTCAAAAATGATATAAACAAAGTCATGCTTCTTTTAAAATGTTAAAAAACCAAAAAAAAACAAGCAGTATACACTTATCCAGATTTAAGGTGATTAAGATCTTTTAATTTTAAACGGCTTTTGGGGAAAGAGGACCGCGTTTACGTATACAATAAGTATTCTCGCCACCCAGTTCACACGAAGTTCCCAAGCTGATAGTTGACCGGGAAATGAAAATATAGTATTTCGTAATAGTTAAGATCTAAATCAAAACGTTTGCAAGGAACATACTGGAGTATTGTTCTGTTATATGGACTAATAGCATTCCTGGATATCTCAGTGAGAAAATTGAACGCGTACAGAAGCGTGCGATGCGAATTATTTTTCCGGGCGTGCATTACCAATATGCTTTGGTTGTTGAGGATTGCCATCGTCTCGATGACAGAAGATTGGAACTTTGTCTGAAGGTGCTAAAAAGAAACGGTACCAAGATTCGCGTCTACATCATTTGTTACCCCCTGTACGCGCGGAATGTCACTCATATATATGAATTGCGAAACAACTCGAACTTTTCCCCACCGATGTGTCGAACTGATAGGTATAAAAAAAGTTTTTTTCCCAGCAATGGCGTATACTTTATAAACGATACTGATCTTTTAACATATTCTATTTCATTTTTGTTCGTTTGAACATACGAGGATACAACATTTTATTATGCAAATATCGTGCAAACTATAAACATATGTAAATAACCTAGTATTACCCTTAAATTTTAATATTTTTTATAAATATTTGTGATTGTAAACCAACATTATTATTATTATTATTATTATTAACATCTTGTTATCGACCATCTCGTCTTTCCAAAAACAAGCTTAAAAATAATGTGCCAAGCCATATATATTCGTGCCAATACGAAGCAAAAATATATTAGCATTATTAGGTATAGACACTAGCAAATATAGGCACTCCTTCGGAATAACCTTGAACTGATGTACATAGATATACAAACGTTTAAATTAAGTATACTGACATTTCTGGCAAAATTAAGTCCTTCAACGGAGTAAATTGTAAACATCGATTTTAAAAAAGATATTTTTGAAATTTTGCTGAAAATCTTCTTAAAGCTTGTTTGGTTTATTGTTCCGGATTCTAGATCCTCATCTGGTTTATAGATTTGAAATAATTAATTTTTGCCATCTAGCACGAATGAGACCTTGTTGTTAAAGATAGCGCGGCTGAGCACTTAACAACACGGGCTTCGGCAGCCACAGAGGTCAAAATAGTCAACAGATTTTAAGGATAAGTGGTTTTCTGTCCAAAACTAAATCTAACAACTGTCCTTAGAAGTCATAAGAAGCTTTATTATATGGAGAAGAGTATTTTACTAGCAACTAAAACACTCGTAGAATCCATATTTCACTACATCCGGGAACAGAGTGGCGTATTTTTCGTATATGTAACGCTCGCGAGTGACATATCGACAAGTCAAAATTTACGCCTTTTGTCGCAAGTTTCGAATCAAGTAAATTTGAGCCAGTAACTTCTCTTAATTCAGTTATTCACGTAAAATGACGTATTCGAAGAAGTTGTTGTATTTTTCATTTGTGTTTTCTAAACGTTTAGGTGAAGCGGTTGTAGTTTTTGCATTAAATTATTTGGTTATTTGAAAGTATTAGTTCTTGTCCATTCTCCTTTAAGATTTTTCATAAAAAGGGGATATTACACGGTTGCTCAAAGATATGGATTTTCGGTTCTCGTGCATGCAAGAGCAATATCTCACTCGTTCTACGCTCACTCGTGAGATATTGTCCTTGCCACTCGAACAGTAAAATCCATATCTTCTCGCCACCGTGTAATATCCCCTTTTTATTATAAATCTTAAAGGGCTATGGAGAAGAACTAATACTTTCAAATAACCAAATAATATACGAATTAGAAATTCAGCATTCTACAGTTCCATGCATGTACCATCCTTAAACCCTTTTCCGTTTCTTCCTTATCTCTTTAACACTTTGAAGCCTGAAGACGAGTCTTTACGGTTTATTCTGGCTAACGCCAGACGGTTTTATTCAGCACAGGGAGAGGACCAGGCCTCAAGTGTTAATCAGTAATTTTAACCAAGTTAAAAATGAAAAGAGTTTGTTGTATGAGAAAAACACAGAGAGTTCCCATGCACTTTGCATGCTTATAACTAAAAAACCCGCAAAAGTGGCCAATAAGACTAGAAAATCAGTGTTTAATACCTTTTTAGCCTTCTCGTCGTCTGGACAGCTGCCTTGGATTAGAGCCAGAATGGCGAGCACTGGGATCAAGAAACGGTAATACTTCATGGTTGGAAGGGAGAGATTCGTGACTTGAACGGGACACGTCTGAAGTGGTTTCTGTTGACTGGCACTTGGCGGCTTTATGTATATACACTTTTGACTTGTAAATATGTCACTAGCCATTTATCATTAACCAGATCAGACGCATGTCGTGACACGTGATTGTGTAGGCAGGGGGTTTGTGTTATTAGGCTCAGCCCACGTAAGCCAAATGCGTCAAACTGCGACTCAACATATATCCACGTAGAAATACGATGGGTGCATGTACTACTTTTAGAAAATACTATTAATTATAGTTCTAAGGCATTGACCGAAGACATTTCGTCAGAGATAATAAATAAATAAATATATACATTATATATATATATATTATATATACTGCATTTTATTCAAGTGGAGGGAAGCGATGCAATCTTTGCCTTGAACAAAAGATCAGAACTCTTCTCAAAATGCCGCCACCAACGAAGATTTTTTGCAGGAAGTGTTAGCCGCGCAAAGAAGAAAGTGACGCACACTCATGCAAACTGTCCAACGTCTGTCCAACGTGTTAACTTGGTATATATATATATATATATATACCGCCACACGTGAATGTAATATACATGCAGTACTCCATTTCATCGATTTATTTAATTATAACGGCATAACGCTATGTACGTTACATATGTTATACAAATATACAGTTTATCATACAATTAGTACTCAGATTTTCGTTCAATTAAATAAGACAAATAAATCTCTTACGTTTCAAATTTCTGAACGATATTTTTTTTAAATTTCTCGGACGATATCTCTTAACTAGTGAGAAAGTATCATATCGGATTCCTGAATAGCGTACGGGCGTTCTCATTGGTTAGCGGCTTCTTGACCTATTGTTGCCTTCAGCAGTGTTTTTGTTATGCTTTGTGTGTAATGTAACAGACGTTTGGTGGACGTTCGTCAAGCTCAATTACTTAGAAAAGATTTCTGAGCCCCAGACATGCAGGGTTCGAACCGGCAACCTTCTAATGACCGGTTAGACGCTCTAACCATGCATTGAGCCAATGAGACTCAGATGAAGAGGTAAGGTTGCAAGTTCATAATCATATATGCTCCTAAGTGCATGGTAGCTATTCTTGTTTTCCCACGCTGCCCCAGATAACCATGCTCTGGCATACACATTATCTTGCCAGAAATCGTTCCTACAGTACATGCATACTTTGTCAAAATCTTCTGTTGTCGCATTAACGAGTGCGCATTAACTATATTGTTCCCCTGCTATGGACCGGCGATATTTATCCAGACATTGACATATACAGTGTACATGTATGGTATATAACCGCTATACTATATAATATTAAATATTCTATGAATTATTATCTGCAATTAAATAAACTGTCGTCGTTTGCTGTGAACCTTTCTCGAAGAAAAACCTAGAGTATAACGTTTCTTTGTCGGAACGATTCTTTGTTTGATCCTTGTAAAAAAAAAAGAATGTTGCTATCTTATATAGAAAAGAGTAAACCACAGATTTGATCTAGAATTATCGACAGGAAGATGATTCCGATAACACAGGTCTTAAGAAACATAGCCGAAGACATTTCTTAGATTTGTCAAAGTCTTTTTTTTAAAACAAAAGTCTTTTTTAGAAGTACTGACGAAAATAATTCTTGCACTTTTAACATATAAATAAACAAGATTTGAGAGCTCGCCTGAAGGAGCAAAAGGCCTTTGGGCTATAATCTCTAACCGTCCAGCTGCATCGATAAATCCATGTGGTATATAAAAAATTGTTTGCCCAAATGGCGTCAGAAGAATAAAGATGTCTAGAAAATATAATGACCTTACAATTAAAAAAAAATATGATGTGTCGATAATACGTTGAAGACAAGAAGATTATCATAAAGAATCCCTTATTTTTTGCTCAATAAACGTTTTTAGATCCCATTTTGCCTTTGCCAGTTATGTACGAAACAGTATGCGCTCGTTTGCTCCATGTTTGGTCTTATATACACGAAAGTTCGTTAACTCTTTACTAAAAAATGTGGACTTTCTCCTGGTTGTCCGTAACTGTACAGAAAAAATTAACAGGATGAGTTAGTTTTGACTATTCAGGAATCAGGAAAGTAATAACAAACACTGAGGAGAAATGTAAATATAATTAGTTCAATCAGATAGTTGAGATACCCGTGAATTATTAATGCGACGCTAAAAAGCGGGTTATATTGCAACATATATCGCCGCTTGTCTGTCAATGTGCTCTGCGGCCATCAGTGCCATGCACTGCCTTGCAATATAATACCAATATATAATAACCCTTGGTCTTTCAAAAGACATGTTTCTAGGTATATATTCGGGAGGGTCTATTTTCAAGCACGTGCATTACGATTACAAAGAACTTTTTCCTCATTGGAAGTTCAATCATCGCTATAAAAAGCCCGGACAGAAGCAAATTTGCAAATTAAGCTAAAACCTAAAGTATCGTGCATTCTATAAACCAGAACAGGTTTTTGGATACAGCACGTATTGGTTATTTAATGAGCTTTTGAAATGTGTTATTTTACTATATAAACCTATGGAGTATAATGTTAGCATGTTGTAGCGGAAAGATATTTAAGAATGGTTTCGCAATACTCAAAGTCAGTCCACGCACTTTGTACACTTAACAACGCGTTACGGTTTCTATTCATACTGCATCGCAACAATCTATAACAACATCTTGTATATCTTTTCCATGCAAAGGACTTTTTGGGGCGTATGATTTGAGAGTGTTTATTTTGGGGGAATTATGACTGGAAAGATTTTTATTATAGTCTGCTGTTTTTCCATTTAACCATTTCGCTTGCATGCATTGTGGTTGCGGGACAACTTTATCTTTTTACTCTATCTAACGCCAAACGATTTAACTCGTCAAGTGGAAACGTCTCGACAAGCCACGCACGAAAGCAGTTAAAATGCATGCATATTGTTCCTGTATGATCATATGTATATAACATTAACACATCAGTCAGGTGTCCTTTGGTTAGTGCGTGTTCATAAAGATGTTATCTTAAAGATCTGTTTTTCGCTTTATTTTAAAATACAGGTGTCTTTATCCGTTCATCATTTTTATCAAATGACGCATTTTTGCTTTCACTAGAAAGTAACGAATGTGCCCACACTGATAGAAGAAGCACGAATCAACTTTCAAATAAACAAAAAAAAAACCACAAGAAACTTGCAATCATGTCTTCAGATGTAAATATTTTTTTATAGAAATTTTGAAGCCTAGTAATTTCTACTTACGATATAAGGAAGGATAAGATCACGACAAAAACAAATCAAAAGGCTTTTAAGATGCATTTAAGCAAAACTGAAGACAAAACAAGAATAATTTTTCTTTGTTTTGATTTTTGTCTTTCGCTTTGTTTAGGCTTAGTCTTAGTTTTAAAAAAAAGTTTTAAACAATATCCATCTTAAGTTTAAAAATACAATGGATTTACAACATAGATCGTATGATCAAATATAATATAATTTACAAAACTGCAGTGTTAAAGTCATTCTAAAAATCTAGTAAGAGTACATAATTTGAAGGATACTACCTTATGTATTTACAATAAAGAGATTGCTCTCGGAATAAAAGACATTTGGTGTCGTTTAGTGCCTGAGACTACTGGAGGGCGGCGCTTTCTAGCTCTAAGATTGTAAGGGTTGGTTATAGAGTCTGGTTATGTTCAAATCTAATATTTGGACTTTACTAGAGTTTCATTCCTTTGTCTTGTCTTGTCTTTAGTTCTGTTCTTATGTTTATGCTTTAGGAAAACTACAAAACTTAACTATTTAATTGATTTGCTCAAAGTTCACGACAAAATCGGGCCCTAAAATTGTTTTGCTTAATGCTGTTTCTTCAATTTTGTCTTAAATTGGTTTGTTTAATGTTGTGGTACAACGACTTAATTGATAAGATATAAAGGTAGAATAAAAGATAAAAACAACCAACAAATGAATAACATAAAGAAAAGCTAGAAAACAAAAAAAAACCAACCAAATAATAACACAAAGAAAAGAAGTTAACAAAAAACAAAAGCTAGAAAACAAAAGAATAAGAAAAGAACAAAATAATAACATACTCAGTATACTACACAGTATGCGGCTAACGCGTGTCCTACATCTCTCCAATTTACCGTTAACCAGGACATAAAAATATTGAGCGACTGGTTTAATGAGAACTTCTTGCAAGTTAATGCTTCCAAGAGCCAGGCTATGACTTTGGGTAAATCCTTATATAATTATGAGTTTTCCATTGGCGCAAAGAAGATTGAGACTGAGCCAACACTCAAGATACTTGGTGTAACCCTGGATAAGACGCTTTCGTACAAGCCCCATGTCACCAACATGTTAAAGAAAGCATACTCGAAGATTGCTGCTTTGCGCAGGATCAAGCGTCTTGTTCCGTCTACAACGATGATTACACTCCACAAGAGCTATATACTACCACACTTGGAATACTGTTCACCAATCCTTCTAGAAATATCTAAAACACTAAACACTACGTTAGAAAATGTTAACTTCTATGCATTAAGAACTCTAATAAATTTAGGATCCACTGTAAAATACGACACTTGTCTATCTTTCTAATATGGTAATATGGTCTCGCTAGAGCAGAGAAGATTTGAACAATCACTTATATTATTCTTTAAATGTTTCAAGATGCAAGGTCCAAGTTATATTTCTGATCTTTTTACTCCTCGACTTACACCTTACAACCTACGTAGTTCCAGTCTCAATGTTAATCAACCTTCTTATAATAATCTATATATGCATAACTCGTTTATTTATATTATATCACATATCTGGAACCAACTGCCAAATCAGCTACTTCTATGTCCGAATTTCGTTCCCAAATTAAGGGAATGAGTTTTTCCGGCTGCCAATGCAACAGGTGCTTATAGACCGTGCTGTGTAATTGAATTACTATTATTATTGTAAATAGATCTTCTTCATAATTATCTACATTGTTCTTTATAATTGTTATTGTTTATTTATTACTTGTAATCTATTTATTTATATTTATTTTTAATGCTCGAGCGTTTGAAACACGAGCCTCTGGCTCGGGAGAATGGGCAACCACTCCCCACGTCCATCGACAATAAATAAATAATATTGTATTATTGTATTGTATAACAAAAGAACAAAAGAATAACAGAATAAAAGAAGAACAAAAGAACAAAAGAATAAAAGAAGAACAAAAGAACAAAAGAATAACAAAAGAACAAAAGCATAACAAAAGAACAAAAGAATAACAAAAGAACAAAAGAACAACAAAAGAACAAAAAACAAAAGAATAAAAGAAGAACAAAAGAACAAAAGAAGAACAAAAGAACAAAAGAAGAACAAAAGAACAAAAGAAGAAAAGAAGAACAAAAGAACAAAAGAATAACAAAAGAACAAAAGAATAAAAGAATAACAAAAGAACAAAAGAAGAACAAAAGAATAACAAAAATACAAAAGAATAACAAAAAAATAAAAGAATAACAAAAGAACAAAAGAATAACAAAAGTACAAAAGAAGAACAAAAGAACAAAAGAATAACAAAAGAACAAAAGAAGAACAAAAGAACAAAAGAAGAACAAAAGAAGAACAAAAGAACAAAAGAATAACAAAAGAACAAAAGAATAACAAAAGAACAACAAAAAAATAAAAGAATAACAAAAGTACAAAAGAATAACAAAAGAACAAAAGAATAACAAAAGAATAACAAAAAAATAAAAGAATAACAAAAGTACAAAAGAATAACAAAAGAACAAAAGAATAACAAAAGAATAAAAGAATAACAAAAATACAAAAGAATAACAAAAGAACAAAAGAAGAACAAAAGAACAAAAGAATAACAAAAGAACAAAAGAATAACAAAAGAATAACAAAAAAATAAAAGAATAACAAAAGTACAAAAGAATAACAAAAGAACAAAAGAATAACAAAAGAATAAAAGAATAACAAAAATACAAAAGAATAACAAAAGAACAAAAGAATAACAAAAGAACAAAAGAATAACAAAAGAACAAAAGAATAACAAAAATACAAAAGAATAACAAAAGAAGAACAAAAAAATAAAAGAAGAACAAAAGAACAAAAGAATAACAAAAGTACAAAAGAATAACAAAAGAACAAAAGAATAACAAAAGAACAAAAGAATAACCAAAGAACAAAAGAATAACAAAAAAATAAAAGAATAACAAAAGTACAAAAGAATAACAAAAGAACAAAAGAATAACAAAAGAATAAAAGAATAACAAAAATACAAAAGAATAACAAAAGAACAAAAGAATAACAAAAGAACAAAAGAATAAGAAGAAAACCCAAAAGAATAACAAGAGAACAAAAGAATAATGAAAGAACAAAAGAATAACAAAAGAATAAGAAAAAGGAACAAAAGAATAACAAAAGAAGAACAAAAGAACAAAAGAATAAGAAAAGGACAAAGGGAATAACAAAATAACAAAAGAATAAGAAAAAATAACAAGAGAATAAGAAAAAATAAGAAAAGAATAAGAAAAGAACAAAAAAAGAACAAAAGAACAAAAGAATAACGAAAGACTAACCAGCGAGAAAAAGAAAAACAAAGTTTCTATTTTTTTGTGTTGAAGTAATTATACTGATTGTTTTAACCTATTGAAATTTACCTTAATATCAAAATAGAAATTATAACCCGGATCACAAGCTCGCACCGTTCTTAACATAACAACATAACAATTTGAGTGGACAGACACAGGTCAACCGTTATATGATTACACACCACGGCAGGCCGAAGACAGAACGGCATGGAGCAATATGGTCTTTCAGGTCATAAAATGAACGATGATGATGAACATCATACTAATCAAGTATAATTGAATTATTACCGGCCGGCTGGGTGCATGCGGTAAAAGGTTTTTATTATTTTTCAAGACAACTTTAAGACAAGCCTACTTAATGCCGTCCAGTAGTTTATAGCATCGTGGTGCTGTGCGGCACTGTAGATAAACATATTGAAAATGTGTTAATTAATAATTCCGAAATAATAAATAACAATGCACACTTTCAAACTCTTAAGCATGACAGTAAATGTTTATTAGTGTTTACTGAAAGTATATATCTAAGTCACAAAAGCCATCTTTATTCATAATAGTGTTTATTCCTCAACTTTAATCTCTAATATAGTCTTATGCTCGCAGCCTTAGATTCTCACACGGCAGATTTAATCCTTTTCTTTTCCATTAGTTCAGCAATAGATGCATGCATGCCAATATTTCTCCCACTTGCAACATTGACAACATTAGAAGTAAACAACATATCGTTATATATAGTCAGAACGTGACAGAAAAATTGTTTTGGAACTATTCTGAGACTTGCTTGCGTAAGACAAATGCCCCTAATTTTGACGTATTTACCTTTACTTTTAGTTAAAAAATTCAATATCTTTATATTAATTCTCTGTATGGTTATACTCTCGGTGAGTACTCCATGAAATTCATGGTAGGAACGTACCGTTGTACCTTTTAAATCCTTATCCTGTTCCAGACTAAATATTTTTGTAACCATTTAAGACAAAATGACAAAACCCAGTATATCCTGTTCCAGGCAAAAAAATAAAGAAAAACGTACGCTGTGCCAAATTAAATAACTGGTGAGTTGTAAAAAAAAGACACTGTCCCAGACCAAAAATGGAGAAAAACATACCCTGTCGGGTGGCATGTCTCTGTATAGCCAATATATGGGTAGGTACTTCGAAATTATACTATAGTACAGTTGCTGTAAACCAGAGATAAGTCAATATTAAGTCAAATTGACAATTGACTAAATGGGAAAGCTTGTTATAAGAATACATAGACGTATAGTGTGCTTCTGGTCAGTCCACGTAGAAATACGGTGGGTGTACTACTTTTAGAAAATACTATTAATTGGTAGTAGTTTAGCATGCTATCGGATGAGCTTTTGCGTAATCTGATTGGTTCCCTACTACTAGGCTATCAGCTCATATCCTACTAGTAGAGAAAAAACAAGATGGCGGCATGTTTTTTTAAACTGCCGAAAAGAGTTGAAATTGACGGATTTTTTCAAGCTTACAACACACATTTCGTAGGAGATTACCAGTAAAGAGACTTTTTATTTTATTTAGATAAGCATTTGGAGTAGTAAAAAGCATGTTCTTTTTCAAAAACAACCAACTAAGTAATTTAGTTTCACTGCCGAAGGTGTTTCAGTTTCATTTTTGTATGAAATCAAAACCTTTTTCACGACAGCAACGCTAATATAAACAACTGACCCACCTTTTGACTTCATAAAGTTACCTTTTAATCTTTTTTGTTGATCTGCTAAACACATTTTTTGCCTCTCGAGCAACATTTATACAACATTTCGAAGCTGTTTACCGAACAGCTCAGCGAGAAACTCTATGTGAATGCATCATTATGCATGGCGGAAGTATTAGTTGCCTATGCCGGAAGTTTGTTGTTTCAAACATTCCGCTGTAATTTTGTCTCTTGTACAGTGCTTGGCTATATAATAAAACAGTTATACCATTCGCTCTCGTCGTATACGAACTAATAGCCAACTCGGCGAAGCGCCTCGTTGGCTATGAGCTCATATACAACTCGAGCTCATGGTATAACTGTTAATTATATATATATATATATATATATTATTATTATTATTATTATAAACTTTATTTAAGTGTCAAAATCTTCTAGCCGACCAATGGTCTACTAATCGGGGACACTATATATATATATATATATATATATATATATATATATAGGCAGACGTCTCAAGTATATAGATACATAATATGAGATTTCGTCAAAAAATGCCAATATTTTTTGACATTGCTAATGAACTAGAAGGTTGGATTAATTAATTATTTAAGAATTTGAATAATCTTGTACAGAAAAGCCGAATCTATTTGTTCATTGGCGGCGCTGTGGTTTTAGGGGCCGAATTATCCATCTCGATGTTGTGATTTTTTTTTAAATAAAGAAATACAACAATCCAAGTACTACTGCTCAGACCATTAATTGGATGTGTTTTTGTTGTATAGGTTTACTAGAAGTACATAAAAATAAATAAATAATTGAATAAAAAGCGAAAAATACCCGCACTCGCGTATTAGGTTGGCGGTGTTAGGAACGAAGATGAAATGAACTACAATTTATCTTTGTACGATATAAATTAAACTTCATCACTGCAATTGTATCAGCACACATCCATTAATAAAGCCAAGATTAATTAAGCGATTGTTTAGTAGTGAAAAGATTTCGACTTTCAACGGACAATTGGTACAAAAAATAAATAAAAGTAGCGTGCTGCGTAGGCAGTGTTGAAACAACAATCGAAATATAGTAAGGTTTGATATACTGCCGAAACAGAGAACGTATAGGAGTCTAACGTTTCGAGCGAAGGCCCTTCTGTTTCGGCAGTATATCTAACCTTACTACATTTCGATTTTCATACATTTTCGGGCTATACAGTGGTTGAGTTGTGTGCGAAATAATGCCACAAAATTGCCCCAAAACAAACGAAGCGTTCAAACTGAACGCTTAATAACTACGGGAATGTTCCATATTTTTGCCTGACAGTATATACGGTACTTTCAGTTTAGAGTTTGTCAAGTCTTGTTAGTTCTTTCTGTAAACGCTGTCGTTAGTTGTCAATACTCAGAAAAATCACTGAGCTATCCCTTACGAAAATTTCATATGAGACTTCATATACGATTTCATGTATGAAATGTCAATTTCATATATTAAGTCTGTAATTTCATATACGAAATTAGACATTTCATATATGAATTACAAATTTCATATATGAAAATGTTCCAATTCGATATATGAAGTTTCTTATTCCATATATGAAATTTTTGTGTGAAGATAAAAATTTCATATATGGAATAAGAAATTTCATATATGGAATTGGAACATTTTCATATATGAAATTTGTAATTCATATATGAAATTTGTAATTCATATATGAAATGTTTAATTTCATATATGAAATTACAAACTTAATATATGAAATTGACATTTCATATATGAAATCGTATATGAAGTCTTATATGAAATTTTCGTAAGGGATAGCTCTCTCGTCTACAGCTCCGAGTTTTTCTGAGTATTCCATCTAACCGCTAACGACAGATTGCACAGCAATACCTATAACAGAATCAGCGGTATAATGATTATTTTACTTCAGACTGTATGGTTATAGACTATATATATATATATATACTATTTACTCCGTTTCAGGTATAAAATCAACGCTATACTGACACTCGTGAACCCCATGCAAGACAGTTAAACGTTATCTATTTAAAACGGATTTAGTGCGGTTTCATGAATCTGTAATTGAAATACACGCACTTCTCATTCTACTGTTGCTAAATGTTTCGCAAGTGCGCGTGGATTATAATTTGACATTTCATTAACCTCCTCGTTCATACGACCATTTTAATAACCCCACACTATGTTGAATGCACGGGAACTATTTCTCAGTCCGCGTCGTTTTCTAGAAACACAGGCTCCAATTAACTATCAGTATTTTTTTTTTCATTCGCGCCTCAATAATTCATGCCGCTTGCACCTCCTGTGCACTTTCGCGCTATTAAATTGATTAGGGGCTCCCAGCAATGACGCCAGGAATAACTGAGTGCCAAGGTAATCGTACTGACCGGAGAACTCTGATTAAAGCCGCATAGTATACCCATTGTTGGTCACAATCAACGAATAATCTTCGAGCGTTTGACGAGTTTCTCAATAATTAATACTACGCGACGATGTTAGTCAACAATTTCGACGAGATGGCGACCCGAGCAAGAACGTCCGAAAGACGAGTACGAAAAGCGGTCAGCTGCTTTTCATCTATCTCTTCGTCTGTATACATCAAGGTAAGGCGAAACACAGTAAATCCTACACTTTAGTATAAAGTTTAAACTGTATACGAACTCCTCGGAATAGAATTAGGCATTTAACTTTTAGGGGTTCAAGATTAATACCGCGACTTTCCTTTCTTAAAAAAAAATCATCTTAAGTCAGATTAAGCTATACGTACACGATAAAACTACCTCTTGTTCTTCAGAACGTTGAAAAACTAGGATAAACTAGACCACAATCCTATTGTCAGTGCGCCTATCACAAGTTTCAAGACCTATAAACATTTATGTATTTCAATCATACGTTTATAACAATCAGTAGTGACAGCTATGTGTGAGATAGAGTAGGGCGGAGTTAGCTGCCTTTACAATATACTTATCCAGTGTGTTTGCCCGCAAATTAAATAATCGTAAATCTACTGTAGCACATATAACCACCATCAAAATTCACTATATAGCGTCCTTTGGATTGATGTATAACGGAATTTTCATGCGAAAAACCAGCTATAAGGAATTTGTTGATGGCTGCTTTTAAATTGGTCACATATTGACTTTGAAATGAGAAATGGCGATCTCCCGCTGATAGGCATGGTGTCTTTCTTTGCACGACGAAGTTCATTTCTGAACTGTGTTCCAAATACTTCGACGATGTTCGCTAGTTACATTATAAAAACGCGTGTGGTCGGTACCAAGTGAACCTTTTCATTTCGGCAAAGCTAGCTTTGACATCATTCGCGGCGAGCAACAGTGTTTGCCGAGAAATGAAGAAGGTAATTTGCTAACAGACCTATGTAGATTCAAAAGATTTAATTTAAGTCGTCCCTTTGTAGTTCCGTCTAGGAGCTGATAAAGAGCTTTGGCAATTTTCTAGTCGGCTTATTCCTCCAGGGGCTTTTATTAAACTCTGACGACCATTGGAAATTAATTTTGCGCTCGCAGAGATAATAGGACAGCCTACGGTGAAGGTTATACAAGGAACATGCCATTCACAAAAATCATAAAGACGCGTCTTTAACGTTAAAGATGACCTATTGTATTATGCTTTTGTGTTAAGGGATGTTTTCGATCTGATAGTATAATGGCAACAGTCTATATAAGCTTTTGCTGTAGCAAAAAGTTTGGTTTAATTAGAATTGATTTAATAAAATGCAGGTGTTCTACCACATTAGGAAACATTCTATGTTCAAAATACGCAATCCCATGGCATGTTTCATACTAAAGAACTATAGACTGTCAAATGTATGTAAAAAGCACTTAAAAAGAAGCACGCTTCGTAACCAACGCGATACCAATACTTATAGCATGCATGAACGACACAGATTGTCGCAAAATTACAAGAAGAAGAAATACCTCGGTATGGCAATAGCCTAAGCTATATATATATACACATACGATACACTTGTGTAATTGCGAGGCAAGACTCAGAAACGTTCCTCAAATCCCATGCAGGTGAGATTCAGGGACATAACCTTCTACATGATCGGCGGTGAAACTATCGAGTTACTGGGACTCAGATGTTTGAACTTGGGTTGCATATGTGTACAACCTACAACCTTCTGATGACTTATATGATCACCGCGGTGACTGAAATCTTTGAGTAACTTACTATAGGACTCAGATGATTGAACGAAGGTTGACTGAATGCTATGATCATGTACACCCGCGGTGAGATGCTCTAACCAATAACCATGCTGAACGAAAGTTGAATATGTTTACAATCCACAGCTTTCTGAACACCAGCATAAGAAGATTTAATCATTGAGTTACACGGGTAGCTCATGAAGTTTAGTTGTAATACTGTGTGTAGAGTGAAACCCACAAGCTTCTGATTGCCAGTAAGGCAATATAAGCAACTTACATCTCTCCCAACGATTTAAAGGATAAAGGATAAAGGACTGGGTGGCTAATCATCCTTACTTGCAGCCAGTGGCTGAATTGCGAACGACACAGATCAACGCGTGGCCGTGTCGAGGCATATCAAAGGCGCTCCAAGCAGCCGCCAAGGACACAGTTCAGACCACGGACCACAGCTAAGAGAGATCAACTACAACTCTACTCACATGAGTCCAAGCCCAACAACGGGGTCATTCCCAAGCGGTCACCCATCCAAGTACTAACCCCGTCTAACTGGGCTTAACTTTTTGGTGAGAGGCAGCGCGCTAACAGCACACGCCACCCGTGCTCCCCATGAAATGGAAGACGCATATCTCAGAAATTGTGAAGAAAGTTTCATCAAGGCTGTAACTTTCTTCGGCAGCTGAAGAGAGCCAAAGTTGCTGCAAAATATCTAATAATCTTTTATCTCACCTGTGTGCGACCAATTACTGAATATGCTTGCCAAGTTTTCCATAATGCACTGGCGCAATTCTTGTCTGAAGGTTTAGAGAAATTACAAAAGCGACGTGCTCTTCGTATTATATATCCATCATTGTCATACACCGATGCGCTACAGATAGCTAATCTTGATACATTTGATACATCGGACTGTTCAAGGCTATTGTAAGAGATACCAACCACAGACTACATGAACTTTTGCCAAGTATGAACAATTCTAACCGTGTAAAACTAGTAGATTCCAGAATAGTTTTTTAATGTATAATTCTATGAAAGTAACTTTGATATGACTTTTGCATGTGACTCTTGGAGATTTATCAATTTATGTACATATATGACAATTTAAAATTCTGTTTAATTTTATCTTGCTATATTGTAAAGTTAATCGTATAATTCAGCCGTTTTTGAGGGCTGTAAGATTTTGACTTATTAAACTATCTAACTAACCATTGTGACTTTGAGCCAGATTACATATAGTATAGGAAGCATGGAAAAGACGCAAGAACTTGGGGTAGAAAAGGCGAAGCCTGTTCTTTTGCACTTTTTAAGTAAAAGCGCCCTTATACAATTTAGATTAAAAAACTTCACAATATATCTTCACGAATAAGCAACAATAAACCCACACTGTACTTACATGAATAGCAGCTCAGCTTGGTGTTGACGTTGCAGACTGTGCTATATCCAAGCGGTGTGATATCCAAAATGTTAAGAATAATGGAGCCACGGAAGATTGCGAAGTTGTAAATGATGGAAGTCGAAGTTATGTTACTGCATATCTATATATGGCGTTGATTATCGTAAACGCATCCTCGATTAGACTAAGAAATAAAGAAAAGGAAGAATCGCTCAGTTACGAGTTACACACCACAACTGAACATACCCTACATCACACCACACATGCATCATACCACACAAAACCACACTACACCACACCACACCACACCACACCACACCACACCACACCACACCACACCACACCACACCACACCACACCACACCACACCACACCACACCACACTACACTACACTACACTACACTACACTACGCAGCACAGCACACAGCACTCCACATCACACCACACCACACCACACCACACAACACAACACAACACAACACAACACAACACAACACAACACAACACAACACAACACAACACAACACAACACAACACAACACAGCGCAGCACACACCACATGTTTTAAAAAAGTAGTGTGCTACTATAGACAGTGTAGAATACAAATCGAAGACCCTTTATCAGACAGAAACCTCCAATAAACTTTTTATAACATTTCCGATTTGAACACATGCTATTCTTATTGTGTAGAAATTTAGATTTCCATTTTAGCACGCGCATGGAATGCTAAATACACCGTTGAAACTATACACATAGAATCCACTATACCGGATAGCTTTTGTGCCGGTACGAAAACCATACCGGATAGGCCTTCTGTACACATACAAAACGCCTGTTCCGGCACAATTTCTGTGTCGGAGCGCCGCTGCGCCGTTCCGATCTCGAAAGAGGTACATCTTTTATCGGATAGCTTTTTGTGCCGTTTCAGCTCCAGTGTGAACGGAGTTCAGAATAGAGCGTGGTGATTGGTTGTATCACGGGTTGTATCGTACGGCATAATTATTTGCCGTTTCGTGCCAAGTCTGTTCACACTATGCCGGATAGGTTTTTGTGCCGGCACGAAAACCTATCCGGTATAGACGAAATCGGAGTTTCGACTGCGCATACAATCTGAGTCGGGATAAAACGTAGTTCATTTATAACATGAGGCTTGAAGCAGCCGTATATAGTAAACATAACATTTCTGATTTCAGAAACTTTTTAATGTTTAGGTATTCGATAAGGATAAAATTTGCTTATCGATTATCCTTGACAATAATCCTAAACGTAGTGTCTAAAAATAATGAACTCAAAACATGAAAAAACAGTCCCAGCCTATGTTATCTTCCCGTTATGCTTTAATCAGTAGACACGATGTAATTTGCATAGGGCCCCAAATTGAATAGGAAACTAATTTGCATGTGGGCCTAAATGAAACTACGATTTGGTGTATAGTGTGAACGGGGCCTTATTTATGCTTTTCATTGCAGGTCAAGGGAGTGGATTTACATCGATATATAAAAGTGCTGACCATTACTGGCCAATGAAGAATATATCAGACAACACAAGTATCGACGTAGTTGGATTAGCGCATGCTTCAATTATAAACGGCGCAAAGCTTAACAGAACGACGTTTTTTGGGCCAGCGGTGATGCTAGATGGAAAAGATGATTGTATCATTTTAGGCATGTTGACAATGTTTTCGTAAATCTGAAGCTTTCTCGACTTTCCATCTTGTTGTTATTTTCTCGTTTGTGGTTCGCTATCGCCGTTGATTGTAGTAGATTACGAGTTCTGTTTGTTTGTTTGTTTGTTTGTTTGTTTGTTTGTTTGTTTGTTTGTTTGTCTGTCTGTGTGTTGGTGTCGTTGGTGTAGTTGTTGTTGCTGTTATTGTTGGTGGTGCAGGTGGTACTGCTGTTGTTGTTGTTGGTGGTGGTGGTGGTGGTGGTGTTGTTGTTATTGTTATTGTTGTTGTTGCTTTTTGGTGGTGGTGGTGGTGGTGGTAGTGTTGTTGTTGTTGCTGCTGTTGTTGTTGTTGGTGGTGGTGGTGGGTGGTGGTGTTTGTTATTGTTGTTGCTTTTGGGGGAGCACATGTGTGGCGAGTGTTGTTAGCGTGCTGCCTCCCGCCAAAAGTTAAGACCGGTTAGGCGGGGTTAGTACTTGGATGGGTGACCGCTTGGGAATGACCCCATTGTCGAGTTTGGAACTAATGTGAGTAGAGTTGTAGTTTGATCTCTCCTGTGCTTCGGGGATTTTTCACCGAGTTCGCCAGTTTTCCTCTCTCCGTAAGTGGTATAGTCATGGTTAATTGGGGCATTTCGCCCTGCTGCTGCTGCTGCTGTTCTTGGTGGTGCTGGCCTGCTACGGCTGTTCTATATATCTAAACATGCATAATTAAAACATTCAATCTTACACATAACGTGCGTCCTCCATAATTTTGTTTATAGAGCTTCTCAACAAAGACTGTACAAACACGCCATCCAAATGCCACGATGGCTTCACCATTGCTTTTTGGCTTTACTATATACAAGGCGAGTTCTTATTGTGCACAGGAACCTATGTAAACAGAAACAAAGGTCCTGGAATCAAGTTCACGTTCGACGAAGAGAAAAAGCTTTTCATTATCGAAATTTCGACCTTGAACTACACGTGGAAAGTCACAACGCGAATGATCAGACGAGCGTGGGTGCACGTGAGTTTTGCGTGGAGCATAGATCAAGGTATATTAATTCACCTAACTTTGTCTGCCTGTCTGTCTGTGCCTGTCTGTCTGTGCCTGTCTGTGCCTGCCTGCCTGCCTGCCTGCCTGCCTGCCTGCCTGTCTGTCTGTCTGTCTGTCTGTCTGTCTGTCTGTCTGTCTGTCTGTCTGTCTGTCTGTCTGTCTGTCTGTCTGTCTGTCTGTCTGTCTGTCTGTCTGTCTGTCTGTCTGTCTGTCTGTCTGTCTGTCTGTCTGTCTGTCTGTCTGTCTTAAAATCTGAATTCAATATTACACTTATATATTTAGTGATTTTGTCAGCTAGAACATTGTATGTCTTTTTCAGGTATTCACTTGTATCTAAACGGCAGTGCGGCACCGCACCAGAAAGCTTCAAAAGAGAAGGTGATGTTCGAGCGTCCGAGATCCAACCGCGGTTGGTCAATAGGAAGACCAAACGAGATCGTCAAGCTGAACAAATATGGAAGACTTGGTATTTCTCATCTTGCACTATGGCGGCGAGAACTGATGCCAATCGAGGTCGCAACGGCCTACATTGAAACCACTACTCGTGCTCGTGACGAGACGAAACTTATCGAAAAAATTAGTGACCTAGGTACGTAAGTGAAAAAAATCACACTACTTATCAATGTTATGGGGGAAAAAAGGAAAAGAAAGGAGAGAAAAAAAAGAAATGAAAAAAAAAGGAAAGAAAAGAAAAAAGGAAAGAGAAGAAAAAAAAGGAATAGGGCTAATCATCCTTATAAGTCCCGCACAGACGACCAAGTTTTCCTTGACAAGTTCCTTGGTAGCTTTCCTTGCTCGTGTGTACGATGAACACGTTTTTTTCCAACAATTTTCCTTGACAAGTTATTATTGCTCGTGTGTACGGTTGGACAAGTTTTCCTTGACGGCAATGATCGCGTAATAAGCTTAGGAGATGATCTTGTCAAGTTTTCCTTGACGACTATACATACGAACAAATTCCCTAGTTCAAAAGCTAGCATGACCAGCTTTTGAACAAGGCTCCTTGTCAAGGAAAACTTGTCAATTTGTGTCGTACACACGAACAAATAAAACTTGTCAAGGAAAACTTGGTCGTCTGTGCGGGGTTTACTTGCATGCAGCCGCCGATGGCTGAATTGCAAAGGAAGTAGATCAACCTAGCCGAGAGTCAAAGGCACGTCAAAAGCGCTCCTGCAGGCAGCCGCCATACGACACATGTCAGACCACGGAACACAGCTAAGATCTAAGTGCTGATTATATTTTACAGAAAGAGAGAAACCAGAGAACCCTGAAGAAAACACTCGAAGCACAAAATAGAACAACTACAACTCTACTCACATAAGTCCCAAAGCTCGAGACGTGGGTCGTTCCCCAGTCGGTCACCCATACGCCCAAATACTAACCCCGCTGATCCAACCACGCTTAATTTTAGACTGCCGCAATGAGAAGAAGTGCTTATTTAAGGGGGCACACGACTCGAAATATACATTTTGCATTTTCATGAGGGTAAAAACAAATAATACAACTATCATGATATATCATTTGAAAGCTCTTTTAATGTAGATAGCAAATTTATCAATAAAAGGACACTAGGTTAGGATAAATTCTCCAAACGTTATCTCTGACACAATATTGAAGAAAACACTACTAAAGCTATTTTCTACAGATTCCCAGACAATTAATTAAAATTCTAATGGGCTGTCTGTTTTATGAACCAAACATTGATGTCCTGACAACCGATTTTATGATTCGACTACACCATTCTCTAAAAATATGTCTAACTTAGTATATATAGGGGGTAGAAACAAATCCATCCATTAAACTGCTCAGAATTATGTATACTACACATGCCGAAAATGTTAATACAATTAGTCAAATACTTTTTTAGTTTTAGGCATTTGAAGTTGTCATTGTCATTGTCACAGGATTTTTATAATTTTTAATTCCTACACCAATTATTTATAGTATATTTTCAAAGTTTTAACAAGTTTCAAAAACAATTCCCGTCCAACCTCAGATTTCAGGTCGTGTCCTCCCTTAAGTCAAATTAGCGTTGTGAAACTTGAATAGGGATTAAGTTTGCCTTTTTTGAAAGAAAACTTAAAGTGCCACTAACCTCAAAAAAATTTTTTCGCAAATCTAAAAGCCCTTATTGAGTGAATTAGGCCAGTGAATAAATTATTGGTATTGGACATTTCTTTGGTCTTCTGTAGTCCACCAAAGTTGCAAAAATTGGCATCTGCATGTCCCATGGCGGAGCAGGAAAGGGAATGGGTATATTCCTGGTGTGACGTCAGACAAATCAAACAAGGAACTCCTTTGAGCTCTGTCTGCTGAATACATAGAAATTTTACATTGCGTTAGTTGGGAAAATGAGTTTTCAACCCAAAAAATTCAATGTATTCACCAGACAGAGCTCAAAGGAGTTCTTGTTTGACTTGTCTGACGTAACACCAGGAATATACCCATTCCCTTTCCTGCTCCGCCATGGGACATGCAGATGCAACTTTGGTGGTCTACAGAAGACCAACGAAATGTCCAATACCAATAATTTATTAACTGGCATAATTCACTCAATAAGGGCTTTTAGATTTGCGAAAAAATTTTTTTGAGGTTAGTGGCACTTTAAAATGATAGAGTAACATATTTTGCAGTTTTTCGTTTCCTTGCTTCGTTCTTGAGATATTTTAGTTTGTTTGATATGCAAATTAAACATTTTGAAGTCACACGTGCATAATGAGTTGTCGAAAAAAGTTATACATCTTTGCTATTATCAAATATAATAATCACTTGGAGATCTACATGTTTAGTGTTGTGGGCGAAACACATCCACATATATGCTTCATTCAAATTAATTTGGTTTGATAATAGAAAATATATCTAACCTTCTCCGATAACTCATTATGCACCGACGACGTCAAAATGTTTTTAACGTGCATATCAAACAAACTAAAATATCTCAAGAACAAAAGCAAGGAAACGAAAGATGTTACTCTATGATTTTAAGTTATCTTTCAAATAAGACAAACTTAATTTCCGTTTCATAGGTATACTTTAAGATCTTTTCCCAAGCGATCTGTTTAAACAGCACACAACCTCACTGGAGATACACACGTTGTTTTTAATGTTTTGTTGTAATAACCTTGTTTCAAATCCTAAATTGTTCACGCAAGTAACACATTTTAAAATGGATCTCTTTGCTTCTTTTAATCCAACAGACAAAAAACAGGACGTGCCGAATACAACGAAGAATGAAACACAAAGCTCTGACACAAGATCGAACGAAGCTACAACTGTGATGAGCAGTCGAAATTCTTGTTCCCTGAAAGCAGTCTTACTTATTTTATGCCTGTATTTAATGTAATGTTTGAAGTTCGGGCCTCAGCATGTAATTGACAACCACGGTTAACCGGCGTTTAATTTTCAACATTTAAATATTAATAGAAGTCGCCGTTAAAATAACGAGAATATAAATTATTGGAAAGGATGGTAAAAAATACTTTAATTTTATTCCAGCTACATTATAAAATATGCTAATTTGCAAAAAATACGAATAAATAAACATGGCGTACGACGAGTTTGGAGCAAAAGGTTACTACAACCACCGTGAAAAGCTTTAAGAAACATTTGCAAAGCTATCACTTGTATGCCACGTTCCAAGATGCTGCAGTTTAACCCTTTCGCATTTTCGTTCCCAGGGCCTCCTCGGTACACTGGAAGGTCAGATGAAAACGATTGAAGCTTGTGATTGGCTGGACGAAGGTTATTGTCTAAAACAGGAAGTGGCCAAATATATTTTCAACTGTCAAACAACGCTGTGAATAGAGTGAAGATTATCGCTCAGTTAACACCAAAAAGGTCTACAAATAAGGCTGGCAACAAAGTAGGATTCCTAAAGCGACTCAGAACTGCGATGAGTTTCATCATTTAGCTCTCAAAATCGGACGATTTTCGACATAGCGTGACTTGGTGACTCATTCGTCGGCGACGCCAAATGTTCGTAAACAACCTACCTCTGAATAGCATTTCGGTAAGCGAAATTGTGCTATTTTGTCCAGCGGGAAGAACAGTAAACACAAAACCTTCCGAACGTCATAATAACGCAACTTTTCTTCAAATAGCTGAGTGTATCTCGTTTGTTTTCTTACCGAGGAGGCCCTGGGGCCGAGGAGGTCCTAGGAACTTCGCGCCTGTATCGTTTCTTTTGGAACGATGCATCCTTTAGTATTTTACTCTGGCTAACGCCAGACTATTTCACTCCGGCGTCAAGGGTGGAGTTCTTGGCGGGCGCCAAGGGTTTAAACCTTTAAACGACAGTTATGTATTGATATAAACTCTCAGAATGAAGGACTTAAGACATAGCACTGTTAGGTTAATTATAGAATCAAAAGTACGTAATGCGTAAAATAAACGTAAAAAATTAATTGTGAGTATTTATGAGTCGACTTCGAACTTCATTGTAAACTGCCATGAATTGAAATAAACGCAAGCTCTTCGAGTTTTCGTGTACTCTGCCTTTAAACGTACATGCATGCCGTCGCCACCATCAGGCACGTGACCACCAGTGTAAATTAAGAATCAGTAATCAACGAAACTTCAACTCGTGTGCGCACTTTTGAAGTTCACTTTTTGAAGTTCTGAATCACCCATGCATGGTGCCTTGCGCATCTCAATCGTCACCACTTTGCGCCATCTTGGTAAGTCCACCGGCAGTTTTGACTTTCTGCCGTCTCAATCGTCGTCATTGCGTCGCTATCCTACGCCATCTTGAGCACCGTTCCATGTATCGGCAGTTTTGACTATCAAAAGTTCCGGGGTGTCAAAACGTCCCGGAATGGCGTCCATATACTTCGCGCATGCTCATTAAGAAAACAAGTTTTCCCACGAGTTTGACGGTCGAGGTTAAAAGGGATGCCTCAAAAGGCCCCGTCCAGTCCTTTCGCGTTTTTTTCCCCAAAATATGTCGTCAAATGTCTTTTTCTCCAAATTTGTCGTCGAGCTCCAGTGAGTCTCAAGATTTTAGCAATCTTTTCGATATCCTAACCGCAACAAAAACCTAACCCTAATCAGAAATCCGGTTTACCCCCTAGCTTTTTGGAAAAACATATTTGACGTCATATTTTGGAAAAGCCGCGAAAGGTGGCCGGACGGATCTTTTTGAGTCATCCATTTTAGCCGAAACCGGTCATCTGGAAGAATTACAATCCTCTGACCAAAAGTAGCGAGGAGGCTTAGAGGTCTCTGCCTGGCGATATTTTTAAATAAAATACAAAATGAAATAAAATGTCCAATTAAGTCTATCACTCAAACCCTCGCGTTTGCATCAGGCTACACAAACAAAAGTAGCCACTCACAACCATTATAAATATAATAAATAATCACGTTTGATAACGATTCTCGAGTGTAGATTCCAAATATTTTACTCTACTGTCTTTCAAGATGTATAGCTTTTGGAGTTTGTTTTGTTTTTATATAATCTAACACCGAGCTTTATGAATAAGATATCAATTAGCCTTACTATGAATAACAAATAATTTATTTGAAAGAGTGAAATAAAAGTAGCGTGCTGCGTAGGCAGTGTTGAAACAACAATCGAAATATAGTAAGGTTAGATATACTGCCAAAACAGAGAACGTAGGAGTCTAACGTTTCGAGCGAAGGCCCTTCGTCAGAGAGGGCCTTCGCTCGAAACGTTAAGCAGGTTTTCCACTAGGCGATTTTTTTCGCGCGAAGCGACTTTCTTTTGTTCGAATTCAATAGATTTCTGATTAGTTCCAGCTCAGAGCTCATGAGACAAAAGAAAAAGTCGCTTCGCGCGAAAAAAGTCGCCTAGTGGAAAACCGGCTTTAGACTCCTACACGTTCTCTGTTTCGGCAGTATATATCTAACCTTGCAATATTTCGATTATATTTTAAAAAAAGTCTGTCTCGAAAAATGTAAAAAAAGTGCTGCGTAGGAATTGTTTTGAATATACAAAGACAAAATAGTGAACCACCGAGATTTTAAGACAGACGAAAATTCACAATCTTTTCGCTTTTCTCTTGCAAAAAAAAGCAATGAGATTTCGAAGGATATTAAAAAGACTATAACGTGTATATTCAATACAAACGTACGTCAGGGTAAGGCTAAATGAAAAGCAATAACTCGCAAAGCAACATGCACAGACCTTTTAGAAACCGCTGTGATATTTTCATAAATAAATCATATTCTCTCGGAAACTTGAATTCGAAATAAGAAAGCGCTGTGAAGACGCACGCCCTGAACAGCTTGGAAATTAGTCATAAGTGACTGCACTTCCTTTGCATAACGGTGCATTAAATTGTATGTCATATATATACTTTGATCTATGTGGTTATATATCATTGAAGTAAACTTGTATATGGATCAATTGCTTGAAGTTCTTAGTTATCTACATAACTAATGCAAGACATAGTTAGAATGCTGAACTCCTATATATCAACGCACTACACGCAGACTACGGTATTTTTTTAGTCTACAAAACTTCTCTTTTCAAGATGCGGGTGTTAAGATGAAGTACAAATTCCCTGCAGTGATCCTATGTTGTTTTCTCTTACTACTAACGCAAGGTAAGTCGTTTAGAAGCTAGCTTATAATTTAGCTTATGTCGTTAAAACGATTAAAAGCCATTATCCTTAGATGCCAGTGGTCAAAAGCGACAGAGCTTTTTCGTCTCCTTATCGTTAACAAGGCAACGCGTCCCAACAATCGACTGACTAATCCGTCCGCAGTTTAAAGCCAAAATAAAAACTTTCACATTATTGTGTCCTGCAGAATTTTTTAGTCACTAATTTGCAGATCAGTTGATGTTAATTTAGACAATCAATTCCAGTCATTAAAGCTACATAAAATATGAGCAGGAGATACATAATACGAAAGTGTTGATACTGACAATGCACCTTGCACAAGTTATGAATCCAGCAAGAAGACACTCTTTAATTGATTGGTTAGCTAGCGTGGTTCGATCTCTATGCCGGGGTTTGAATGAGCCAAAAAGTAGAGTGCTGCGTGGACAGTTTTAAATAGAATTAAAAAAAAGTGGTGTACTGCCAAAAAAATTTAAAACGAAATACTGACGTTTCTAGCAGAGCCTTGACGAAATACTAGGGACTTTACGAAGTACGACTGCAACTTCAACGACGACGTCGTTTAAACAAAATAATTCTAGTTGTGAAACAAAGAGAATGAATAATTTTTAGTCCCTAGAGTAATCTCAACAGCGTCCTCGTTCGTTATACAACGCCACTTAGAGCATTTTTACGTCTTCACGACGACGTCAAGGCGCAAAAAGATGAGAACTGTTGCTTAATATTGACTTCAATACGGACACCACAATCATTTTAGCAGTAATGGGGCGTTATGAAAGTCATTAAACTAGCTTCAAATATCTAATATAACAGTGAGTTAGCCGTGACCTTGTTTAATACAAAAATTTATGTTGCTTTTTAACCGCCGTTGTCGTCCTAGCATCGTAAGGTTCCTACTGTCGTTTGGAGGAGAGCCTGAACTAAATATTGACATTTCGAGAAAAACCTTACGAAATATTGACGTTTCGAGCAGATCGAGCCTGAACAAAATATTGAGAAGCTTTAAGCTTTAACGAAATGCTGACGTTTCGCATTAAATAAACCAAACACGTTTCCAAATATTCCACGTAATTTAGCGAGAGCGAGATAAGCAGAAACGCAAGACTAGTACTAATTAGTAGTATAGGGCTCTCCAGATCAGATTTTAGTTTCACGTCTGCCATCCGCATCTTCGTGCGGAAGTAGTATATGATTGTTCTCATATTACCAATGGGATTTTCGTTGTGAGAGAGAGAGAGAGAGAGACAGACAGACAGACAGAAAATTTATTTAAACTCGGAATTTCATCAATATATACATAAATTGCTTTTCGTGAAAGCCGAGAACTATTTAAAAATATATTTACATTTTTTTTTGTTATTTTGAAACAATAAGATAACTTATTTAAAACACTATTGTGGGAAACTGAAGGTTGAGAGAGTTTTCTTAAATGATTTTAAACTTGTTGCTAATCTTGCTTCTGTGGGTAAACCATTCCACAATTTTCCTCCGCTTAGTGCAAAACTGTTTTTAAGATAGTTTGTTTTTGGCCTTGGTAAGGCAATTTTCATCTCACGATCTCTGAGATTATAATTTTCTGAATAGTTACACAAGCGGAGGTAATCTAATAAATACGGAGGTGCTAGGTTGTTAAGCGCCTTATATATGAGGACAAGTTTATGTTGATCCCTCATTTCTTGTAGTGTTTTCCAACCTAGTTCCTCTCTAATGACATAAGATCGGACGTCATAACCTTGTTGTGTAATAACGCGGCCAGCACGGTTTTTTAACTTTTGCAGTCTAGTTGCCTGTGATGCATTGAAATTATCCCAAACAACATCACAATAATCGAATAAAGGCTGAATTAAAGAATTGTAAATTGCAAGAGCCACCTCTTTAGAAACAAGCGGACGTGCTTGCCTTAGGCCTGCAATTGCTTGCGAAACTTTTTTTGACACATAATCTATGTGTTCATCCCAGGAGAGTCTTTCATCGATATGCACACCTAGGCATTTATTACTTTTAACACTGTTTAGTGCATGACCGTCGATGTTAATTTGCGAAGTGTTTCGGGTTTTATTTAGGTTATCGTCCGATCCTATGAACATATGTTCAGTTTTTGTTGCGTTAAGACTTAATTTGTTTGCTAGTAACCACTGTTTTATATTGCTCAGGTCTTTGTTAGTTGAATGAATTACCTTTTTTAGTGATCTGCCACTTGTAGTAACATTAGTATCATCTGCATACATTCTTGGCTTTGAATGATGCACACAGTTTGGCAGGTCATTTATATAAATTAAAAAGAGCAGTGGCCCGAGAATCGAGCCTTGCGGTACTCCGCACTTTATTCTCTTAAGAGATGAGAAGTGCCCATTTATAAAACAACATTGTGTTCGATCCGTAAGGTAGGATTCAAACCATTTTAGCGTTTGGGCCGATAGGCCGTATAGACGGAGCTTTTGTATAAGAATAGAGTGATCAACTGTATCAAATGCCTTCGATAGATCAAGAAACACCACAGAATTAATTTCACCATTATCCATGTTTGATAGCCATTCCATTGTGGCATCGATTAAAGATGTCGCAGTGGAATGAGAGCTCCTAAACCCTGATTGATGTTTTGATAGTAGATTGTTTGTCTGCAAGTAGCTGTATAGCTGGTTGTAAATAATTCTTTCGAACACTTTCGCAATAGGCGATATGACAGAAATTGGTCTATAATTATTCATGTTGTCTTTTAACTCAGACTTGTAAATTGGAGTTACTTTTGCCATTTTCCAGTCAACAGGGAAAACCCCTGAACTTATAGATTTATTAAAAATATAACAGAGCGACACTGCTATTACCCGAGTGGCCTCTTTGACCAAACGACAGGGGATCTTATCAAGGCCTGTCGCTTTGTCTGTTTTAATGTTTTTAAGCAGCAGTTGAACATCTGCTACGGAAATTTGGTTTAAGGTAAATGTGCTCTTTGTTGGTGTAATGTATTCATCGAATCTTTTAGAGGAGGCTGGTAATTCAGCGGCTAAGCTTGGACCAATTTCAATGAAATGCTCGTTAAACAGCTCAGCTATGTCAGCTGGATTAGTGTAGGTACCTGACTTAGTAGTTACAGTCTGAATATTATGCTCTGCTTTGCCATTTCGTGACATAGCTTCGTTTATTGTTTTCCAAATTTCCTTTGGTTGACCTGCTAATTCTTTAAAACGGTTGAGGAAATATGTCGATTTTGTTTTTTTAATTGCATTATTTAGCATATTTTTTGCATTTTTATAATCCGCCCATTTTTGGGGGCTATCTGTTTTGATGGCAAGAGCTTTTAGTTTGTCACGTGCAATCATTTGTTGTTTAATTTCTGAGTTTAACCATGGCGATTTTTTATTTCTTATTCTTCTCGTTTTAAGTGGTGCATGTTTATCAACCACTGCGAGAAACATATTTTTCCAGACAGAGACAGAGACAGAGAGAGAGAGAGAGAGAGAGAGAGAGAGAGAGAGAGAGAGAGAGAGAGGATGAGAGATGAGAGAGAGAGAGAGAGAGAGAGAGAGAGAGAGAGAGAGAGAGAGAGAGAGAGAGAGAGAGAGAGAGAGAGAGAGAGAGAGAGAGAGAGAGAGAGAGAGAGAGAGAGAGAGAGAGAGAGAGAGAGAGAGAGAGAGAGAGAGAGAGAGAGAGAGAGAGAGAGAGAGAGAGAGAGAGAGAGAGAGAGAGAGAGAGAGAGAGAGAGAGAGAGAGAGAGAGAGAGAGAGAGAGAGAGAGAGAGAGAGAGAGAGAGAGAGAGAGAGAGAGAGAGAGAGAGAGAGAGAGAGAGTGAGAGAGAGAGAGAGAGAGAGAGAGAGAGAGAGAGAGAGAGAGAGAGAGAGAGAGAGAGAGAGAGAGAGAGAGAGAGAGAGAGAGAGAGAGAGAGAGAGAGAGAGAGAGAGAGAGAGAGAGAGAGAGAGAGAGAGAGAGAGAGAGAGAGAGAGAGAGAGAGAGAGAGAGAGAGAGAGAGAGAGAGAGAGAGAGAGAGAGAGAGAGAGAGAGAGAGAGAGAGAGAGAGAGAGAGAGAGAGAGAGAGAGAGAGAGAGAGAGAGAGAGAGGTAGAGAGAGAGAGAGAGAGAGAGAGAGAGAGAGAGAGAGAGAGAGAGAGAGAGAGAGAGAGAGAGAGAGAGAGAGAGAGAGAGAGAGAGAGAGAGAGAGAGAGAGAGAGAGAGAGAGAGAGAGAGAGAGGAGAGAGGAGAGAGAGAGAGAGAGAGAGAGAGAGAGAGAGAGAGAGAGAGAGAGAGAGAGAGAGAGAGAGAGAGAGAGAGAGAGAGAGAGAGAGAGAGAGAGAGAGAGAGAGAGAGAGAGAGAGAGAGAGAGAGAGAGAGAGAGAGAGAGAGAGAGAGAGTGAGTTTATAACTCATTCCTGTCCGAGGGCTTCCCTAGAGGTGAATAAAATCGTCTGCCGTTAGCCAGAATAAAATACCAAAGACCGATTCGGACAGGAAAGAGTTAGAGAGATAGTTTTTAAGGATGATAAACAAAGGTCCAAAAAATATCTAGCTATATAGGGGCGCGGTAATATATGAAGCGAAATCTATTCATATTCGGGGACGTACACGAATGTTCGCTAATGTTTTTGATAAATTGATCGGATAACGCGTAATTTGAGGTAAAATTCGCACGTTAAAAATGAAAAAAAAATTAGAATAAAACGAGATACCGCGTGGACAAAATTGTATTGTCTTCCGAAGTTTATAAAAATAATGGTAATGGCAATAACAACAGACGTTTTGTAGACGTTCGTCAAGTTTAATTACTCAAAAAAATAAATTCTTTTTGCCCCAGACAGGGTTCGAACCTGCATGCAACGTTCTAATGACCGGTTAGACGCTCTAACCATTGAGCCACTGAGGCTCAGATGGAAAGCTAAGGTTGCAAGTTCATAATCATATGTGCTCGATCCTAGCGTTTGCATGTAGTGCATATGGTAATAATTAATGGATCTCGCGTCCACAACATTTTCACAAAAAGGGCTAGACAAAAACATATAATTCATTTTAAAATCACCCAAAAGATGTACAATTTAGATAATAATGCTTAAGGCAGATCACTTAATCATGTTTTACTCTGACGAAAAGCTCCCTCCGCTCGAAACGTCCGAGTATTTCGTTGCTAAAAATCTCAGCAGTTTACTGCACCATTCCGCTTTGCTCTATCTAAAACACTGCCTACGCAATAAGCTACGTTTCTACACTCTCTATAATACAATTAGCTTGAAGTCACTAATTACAGTAATAGCTATAATTCAACTTTTGCCGTTTTCAAACAACTGCCTAGCTTGATTGGATTTTGCCGCTTAATTCCGCCGATTAAATCTATTAAAATGTTTTGGAGATCACCGGCATGTTTGTTCAGCGATATATTCATGTCACAAGAGATGTTTGGCGTGTTCATAAGAAGCTCATTACAGCGATTAAGTAGGCTTCTGAGGTACAAAAAACATTAGTAATTAATTAAATTAGCTTCTAGTCGAGCAAAGAACCATTACGCCCCAACTGACCGCAGTAGCCGCAAAAAAGACATAGATTAATCTTTTATGAAATATATCACTGATTCGTATTACAATATTTGGGCAACACGAAAATCAGCATCCTCTATTTCCCTTAGAGCATTTCAACGAATAACCGACCACGCTCTAATAAACGCCCCCTTCGAATAAACGCCAACCATTCCAGCAAACATTTAAGTAAGTCACCCGGGCTGGTTTTTCCCCATGTAAACACGATTGACCGGCCTGGTTCGCCTACCCGAGCTGGCATTAAAAGCTTCGTACACACGACAAAATTTGTTTTTATCACCTTTTTTCGACATATTAACAATTCCCTGCTTGTTCATGTACAGTTCATATTTAAAACAATGAGACTTTGTGTCTTACCAGAACTTATAAATTACGCAATTAGCACAACAGGCAAGCCAGCCTAGCCCTTCTCATATAAACACAATAAAAATCATCTCGGCAAAGCGGGCTACACGCGAAAAAACGCACAACTTGTTCACGGTTGTCA
Source organism: Paragorgia papillata (assembly GCA_035771165.1). NCBI lineage: Eukaryota > Metazoa > Cnidaria > Anthozoa > Scleralcyonacea > Coralliidae > Paragorgia > Paragorgia papillata. The sequence goes on from JAWNZC010000354.1 coordinate 3,372,569, forward strand.
ACAGGCTTGAACAATGTTGTGCTGCTCGCCGTGAACAAGTTGTCAACAGGTTGTTCACTTATGGTTCGAACAACTTGTTCACGGATAAATCAACAGCCATGAACAAGTTGTTCCAACAGCACATTTTTATAGCCAATAACGTTGTTCGCACATGATACAACACGTTGTAACAGCATGACGAAACAACAACGATGAACAACAATGTTACAACAATGGTGAACATGGTTGATGTATCAACACGTTCTTCGGTTGTTCCAACATGCGTGAACAACGGTTGTTGTTTCATCAAGCTGTAACAACTTGTTAAAACAATGATGAACAATGTTGTTCATTTATCAATGTTGTTCACATATGTCAACAAGTTGTTACAGCATTGTTCAGGCAACAATGCTGTAACAACTTGCGAGATTTTTACGCGTGTAGCTCGGGTACTTGGGCTGGCTCACTCGAAAATTAAGTTTGTCTTATTGAAAAGAACATTTAAAATGATAAAATAACATCCTTTGCAGTTTTTGGTTTCCTTGCTTCGTTTTTGAGATATTCCAGCTTGTTTGATATGCAAATGACACAACTTTTTACGTCACATGTGCATAATGAGTTATCAGAAAAGGTTACATATCTCTGCTATTATGAGAACATGGGCTTAAGTCAAAGGAAGCATGCATGTGCGTGTTTCTACCTACAACACCAAACATGTAGAATTCCAAGTGATTTCGTTTCACAATAGCAAAGATATGTAACCTTCTCTCGGTAACTCATAATAATCATTATGCACGTGTGACGTAATATGATGGCATATCAAACAAACTGGAATATCTCAAAAACGAAGCAAGGAAACCAAAAACTGCAAAAGATGTTATTTTATCATTTTAAATGTTCTTTTCAATAAGACAAACCTAACTTTCGAGTCATATGCCCTTTAAGATGATCTTAAGTAGAGGTTTTATGCAACCGGGCCCATTCGAGGAAACACAGTATTGAAAAACATACTATTAATGGTTTGAACGATTGTGTACTTCCACACAGCAAACTACTTTCATAATACAGTTTGTATCGTTTTCTTGCATTTGTTTCGATTTGTAGGCTACGAGAGAAATGACAAACTCTTGGAGACCGCTGATCACTATTTTCCATTGAACGCGTCCGTCAGCGGCCTTAAAGCTGACGTAATTAATTCAGCTCACATGGTTCTTCACAACAACGTGTCAGTAAAGCATGACTCGCGAGTTGGAAATTATTTGTTTTTTGATGGAAAAGATGCATGGATCAATTCTGGTAAGTCTTGGTAAGACCATAGTTAATAGAAAATAGACATGGTTTGGAAACCCGGAAAACTTCAAAGCGGTTAACAATCAAGCTACGATTCATGTTGAAAGGTACATGAAGGTGCCAAATCCTTTGTTTTAGGTTTATTAATATTTAAACAGTACGGTTGAGTGATTGAACCCAAACGTTGCTGTTGGATGATTACTTCATTATACAGAAAACACAATATGTTCAGTAACCGTGAAAGTGCAAAAATTTCCATAAACCTGAACAAAAACATAAAACAATGACCTTTGTAAGCTTCCAAACCATGTCTAATTTCTATTAACTATGGTAAGACACAAATGTAACTTCGTCCTCAAGGCATTTGTCAGAAGATGCGGCGAGGCGAGAAAATGCCTTAATTAAATATTCACTAATTAAATATTCATTTCTTTTGAATTTTCTTCATGAATTATTAATGATATTTAACAAATAAAACATGAAGCCCCGGGCGTATGTACTCTTATAAAGGCACGTTTGACGTCATTTGAACACGAAAGAACTTACACTTCATCGTGTTCAGATGACGTCAAACGTACCTATACGAGTACATATGCACAGGAGCAGTATCAAGTTAAAAGTGAGGTAGTTTTGGAACTTGGCGGGCTTTTCCGGCTAGCTGACGCCATTCTACGGCACCCTACAGCACTTTACGTCATTCATGATCTCTATTCTCTTATATAAATGCACGGAGCCCAGCCAATCAGAGCGTGCGTAGAGGGCACCTTATTATATATATATATATATAGTTCAATCTACAGACATGGTGTTTCGCTGTACAACAGCTCATCAGTGTAGCTTGGAACAATCTGAATGAATTTCATCAATTACTTATACACATGCGATCGTCGGTGACAACCGCATGTGGGACAGCATCGGTGAAATACATTCAGATAGCGTGAAGTGCGCATGGGCCCAGAGTGCTCAAACTTCCACAAGTGTAGTGAGCGTTGCATTATCGCTAATAGGTACCTATATATATACAAACGAGCACGTGTGATTTTGTTCACGGAATGTCGGAAAGTGCTCAATACCATAAAGGTAGAGCGAATATAGTATAGTTTAAGTGGGCTTACCTCAAAATGTTGAGACACTCAACATTTTGAGGTAAGCCCACTTAAACTATACTATATATATATATATATATATATATATATATATATATATATATATATATATATATATATATATATATTCATCAAAGTAGACTCCTATATATATATGTTCATGTTTGCTGGTAAGAAACAGTGACAACAACGTTATTACGATATTGTCAGACCATTTACTTTATAGTTTACATGGTGGTAAACTGCAGAGATTAGTTTTAATAACGAAATACCGACGTCTTTCGTCAGTATTTCGTTACAAAAAATAATTTCGGCAGTTTACCACCTTTCCATTTTGCTCTATCTAAAACACTGCCTACGCAATGCTGTACCTTTTTGCATTTAGATAATCTGTACCGGGTGGCGCAAAAAAAACGTACCCCTGTTTGATTCAGTATAACTTAAAAACTAGAAAAGCTATTACACTATAACAACTTTCTTTGCATTCAATAATGGCTAACTTAAATTTTGATATACAACTTTTGCATTTTCATGCAATATTGACCGATATATTAATGTTTAAAATTGAGTAAACATTTTTGGAAGTGTAAAAATTTGCTAAAAACGGCCTATCAAATATTAATACAGCAATAACTTGTGTTAAAGCCGTAATATTGGTACGTACAGTTTGTTAAAACTTGATAACTAATTTATTGTAGTTAAAGGAAAGAAAGTACATCATAAGTCTTTTACAGATACACATCCTCAACTTGAAGTTCACTTCATTGAAATTCCCAATACTTAATACTTATGATAAAATAGTAATGGCTTTCGAATTAGTTTAATACCCCTTTTTTCGTCGTTTTTAAACAAATTTTTAAAAGTTCATGCAAATTCAAACGTTTGTATCTCGGTCAATATTGCATGAAAATGCAAAATTTGTATATCAAAATTTAAGTTAGCCATTATTGAATGCAAAGAAAGTTGTTATAGTGTAATAGCTTTTCTAGTTTTTACGTTATACTGAATCACACAGGGCTACTTTTTTTTGCGCCACCTGGTATAAGAACTTGTGAAATATTTTCATGGCCATATGTGCATGTTTCAGGTGGATTTGAAAACGACTGTCTCTACAACCCAACCGAATGTGATAACGGTTATTCTGTAATGCTTTGGTTAAAATATTTGGGAGGTCGTTTCTTGTTCTCTACTGGTTCATACACGACAACCAAGAAAGGGCCTGGGCTCGAATTTATCCACACTAAGCGTCACGACAAGTTGCTATGGGAAGTGACTTCACGCATGCGCAAGTGGAGAGTGAAGTTTCCCGCCAAAAAAGGCCAGTGGATGCATTTAGTTATCACGTGGCATAAAGCAAACGGGATCAAGGTTTACGAAAGTGGAGAACTATTGTCGGAGCAGAACGGAAGTCGGGCAACGTTCGTACGATCATCGGATTACCTTCCGGTAATGACGATGGGCAGACCGAATAGTCTGCACAAGCTCAGAGAGTATGGGATGTTTGGAATAACAACAATGGTTATATGGCTACGAGAACTCAATGCCAGGGATGTATTACAAGTCTTTAAAGAAACGCTACAGCTTAGAGGTAAGTACTCCTCAGCCTTGAACTACGCCTTCTATTTCCTATTTGGGGGCCTGGGGGCTATAAATTTGAGGGGGGTGGCCGAGAGGACTGGGGAGAGACAACGGGAAATAGAAGGCCTGGTAGATTTCCCAATCAAAAGTGCCCCACTCTAGATTCTCAAAGTTGGTGGCGCCAAATCTCAAGTTATTGATATTTTTGTCGAGTTAATGGACGTTCAAGGTATTGTTGAAGCATTTACGATATAAATCGAGTATTCCTGGCATTCTGTGAAAGTTATTTAATTTCTCGAACGAATCGAATGCATTTTATGTCAAATGAAGGTGAATTCGTGAGTGTAGTATAAACGTTCGCCACATGCATGGCCAATGCTTCATGATTTTCTGTTGATGTTTCTCTGAGGATGATTCTGAAATGGTAATATATTTGCCAGGAATATTTTACGCTTGAAAGATGTCATATTTTCATGTGCCTAATAGTCAAATCCAGAGCGTGAAGTTGATAGGAATCGATCAGAGGACAATTGCTGAATATAATTTTAACTTAATATTATGGTTGTAAAATATAGATTTCATATTTAAGTGGTTGCTCGATGCCGATGGTTGTAAGACTTCAAACTGTGAGAAAAATGAATAAATACAATGGTCTGGGATTTGGCAAATCTACTAGGCTTTTCCGGAGCATTAACTCCGCTTACGTCATGAAGCGAATTTAGTTCCCAGTCCCATAGGCCACAGCTCAGCCACGGAAAAGCCTATGACTAGGCTGGGTACTCCTCTAGTTTCAAGAGTTTTTCGGATATGAGAGGAAAGAAAGAAGAACCTCTGGTCTGAAACTGTTACAAACCTTGCTATCATGCATAGATAAGCAATTCAAATAAACCAATCACAACGCATTAAATTTGCACGTAATCATGTTTTTAGCCAATCACGAAACGTTGTTAACACTTTGAGGCCTGGACCTCTCCCTGTGCTGAATAAAATCGTCTGGCGTTACCCAGAATAAAACACTCTGGCGTTAGCCAGAATAAAATACTAAAGACTCGTCTTCAGGCTTCAAAGTGTTAAAGAGAAAGGTTTTAACACTTTGAGGCCTGGACCTCTTCCTGTGCTGAATAAAATCGTCTGTTAGCCAGAATAAAATACTAAAGACTAGCTCGTCTTCAGGCTTCAAAGTGTTAATATTCACCAAGCAAAGTACAAAGTCGGACTTCTCTCTATTCATGCTGGCAAATCTTCCACTTTAAATACGTTTCATGGTTTCGTTTGTTTCATTTTGTTCAACTTTTAGCATATTTTTCACTTCGTATTTTTTCTATGATTATTTGAAGTTCGTCCAAGAAGTCAAAGGCAGTACAATGTAAGGAACAATGCAACAAGGCTTCCAGAAAACGACGTTAAAGCAGTAACATTCAACACTGTGCTTCAGCAACAGACACTGTCAACGACCACAACAACAACAGTAACAGTAACAGTAACAACCACAACAGAAATATTATCTTCAATACCAAGTGATATCAAATCTTTAAACAGAACAACGACAAAACATGGACTTGGAGATACAATTCCATTGGTTTATCCCAGAAACAGTAAGTCATGGATTAGAAATTTTACTAAAACTAAAATATGTTAGCCCTTGTTTGGACATAAAAAATACGGTGTAGATTGCACTTGACATTGTTAGGTTCCGAATCATTATAAAACTACGAAGAATAATAAATAGCATCAGACATCTGATTATATAGAAAAACACATGTGTCACATGTGTATCACATGCACGTGATCATGTGTAACTCACATGATCATTATCATAAATGAAATACACGTAATATGTAAAATACATGTGGCAAAACACACATGATCATATGTGAAACACACGTGATCATATGTAAAACACACGTGATCATATGGGAAACACACGTGATCATATGTGAAACGTCACGCAAAACACACGTGAACATACGTGAAATACATGTGATCATATATTAAACAGATGTAGTCACAAGTCAAATACATCCAGTCACGTATCAGATTGCACGTATATCAGAGTACACGTATATCAGAGTGCACGTATATCAGAGTACACGTATCAGAGTGCACGTATCAGAGTGCACGTATATCAGAGTACACGTATCAGATTGCACGTATATCAGAGTACACGTATCAGATTGCACGTATATCAGAGTACACGTATCAGATTGCACGTATATCAGAGTACACGTATCAGAGTGCACGTATATCAGAGTGCACGTATATCAGAGTACACGTATCAGATTGCACGTATATCAGAGTACACGTATCAGATTGCACGTATATCAGAGTACACGTATCATGTTGCACGTATATCAGAGTACACGTATCAGATTGCACGTATATCAGAGTACACGTATCAGATTGCACGTATATCAGAGTACACGTATCAGAGTGCACGTATCAGAGTGCACGTATATCAGAGTACACGTATCAGATTGCACGTATATCAGAGTACACGTATCATGTTGCACGTATATCAGAATGCACGTATCAGATTGCACGTATATCAGAGTACACGTATCAGAGTGCACGTATATCAGAGTGCACGTATATCAGAGTGCACGTATCAGAGTGCACGTATATCAGAGTGCACGTATATCAGAGTGCACGTATATCAGAGTGCACGTATATCAGAGTGCACGTATATCAGAGTGCACGTATATCAGAGTGCACGTATCAGAGTACACGTATATCAGAGTGCACGTATCAGAGTGCACGTATCAGAGTGCACGGATATCAGAGTGCACGTATATCAGAGTGCACGTATCAGAGTGCGCGTATATCAGAGTGCGCGTATATCAGAGTGCACGTATCAGAGTGCACGTATATCAGAGTACACGTATATCAGAGTGCACGTATCAGAGTGCACGTATCAGAGTGCACGGATATCAGAGTGCACGTATATCAGAGTGCACGTATCAGAGTGCACGTATATCAGAGTGCGCGTATATCAGAGTGCGCGTATATCAGAGTGCACGTATCAGAGTACACGTATATCAGAGTGCACGTATCAGAGTGCACGTATCAGAGTGCACGGATATCAGAGTGCACGTATATCAGAGTGCACGTATCAGAGTGCACGTATATCAGAGTGCACGTATATCAGAGTGCACGTATATCAGAGTACACGTATATCAGAGTGCACGTATCAGAGTGCACGTATATCAGAGTGCACGTATATCAGAGTGCACGTATATCAGAGTGCACGTATCAGAGTACCCGTATCAGAATACACATACAATAAGCCAGCGGTATATATACATCAAGATAAAACTTATGAAAGTAGGAACAAACCCGACCATCAAGAAATACAAAGCGATAAACATCATACCGTCTCATCGTAACATATTAACACCACTAAATCGAATTAAAACCCCTTGAGATTTAAAAGCCTACTCGCCTATATTCAATATTACATGCTACCAAAAAAATCTTTCCTAATTTAAAGCATACAAGCATTTTTTCTGCTGTTGTCGACTATAAAAAAACTAATTTAGGACTAAGTTCGGACCAGCTCAAATATTTTTAGGATTATCGCCACTTCCAAAAAAACCCCAATAACAACAGATTAATATTGTACTTGACGCCAATTTACAATAACACGAATCAGATAAAATGAATTGAGTACATTTTCTTCGTAGAAAAACGTGGTGAAGCAATAGGACAATTGCTAGTATTTTCACTGTAACTGTAAAAAATTTCAATTATATGTTTGAACCAGATATACACCGTTTCTAACTACACTTCTCTCACATGATGGACTGACCCTATTAATAATAAATAATTTTCAAACGCAGAGCTTTTTACATCAGTTAACTGTTTCTTTTGAGCGTATCTTAATTAGTAATTGGCCTTAATTTTTATTGCAACAGTTTGAAAAGAACCGCTTAAAAGACGACCAAAACTGAACGATACTCCATTCCACCATCTTTCTGGCAATATCATTACACTATATATAACTTTGATGAAATATAAGAATAGATTTATAGTGCCTTCGGTGAATCTAAGTGTTATGGATGTACGCGTATAACAGTGATTGAACATAAAATGAGGCTAACCACAATCGCAAAGCACTCTATCGTTTCGGATTCTATTATTACACGACCAATCGTGGGGCTAGTTTAAAACAAAGCTCGCTGACAAGAGTTTTCTAGAACCGGCACCTCCTCTGGTGTTCTCGCAAAATCCTCAGCTATCGACAAAGAATGAGAAACGAAAGCGTGCATGGAATGGCATTATGCTCGGCGTTCCTTTAAAATACGAGCGAGCTGCGTTGTTATGCTTTCTTAACGTTACTCTGTTGACATTGAGTCAATGTTTTAATGAGCACAATAGCAGCTCGCAGCTGATCAACAACGAAAGACAACAACAAGCGGCTAAGCGAGGTGGACAAGAAGGTAAGAAACGGTGAAGTAGTACAACAAAGACTATAATACGAGTCGCTCCATATACTATTGTTGTGAAAACTTGGCAAATTCCAAGTACTAAGTATTGAATGTTTGATATTAAAGTCCAGTATATGTTCTCCAAGGGCGCTTTCCAATTGATCAGTCCGGCCAGAATGGACTTGCTTTTGATTAGGACCAAATTTTCCAGTCAGACGCATCCCAGGTCTCAAACGAATCGTGTTGCATTTAACCGGACTGACCGGTCTAACCGTGTAAATGGAAAGCCCCCCAAGTCGATCATGCAGTCTCGTCTATTCTCAAATTCTGGATGTCATTATTGTTTTTCGACAAGTATATATAATATATATATATAAAATATCCGATAAAATTAAATACGTTCTGATATATACCAGCATTGTAATTATACTAAGAGTAACAAAACAATGTTTATAAGGAAACAAAGTGTTAAGCAATAGTTACAATCCCAGATAAGCGCATACACGGTTGGCGACATCGCGATCGATTTCGATATTGCGAGCGTCATATTAAAATGGCAAATCTATGAAGGACATAGTTCTTAACAACGACACTAAACTGATTTTATAGATTTAGTACGTAGACTATATGTGAGCGAAGAAAGAGACTTTATGTTCTCAGGAAATTTAATATAAACTGTCTATTGTATGTCTATTGTATACTCGTTGTTTTCTCTAAAATTATTATTTACTTAGTTTGAATTTTTTTCTTCCAATTGTGACAGTATTTGCACTTCGAAACCAAAGCTCAAACTCAAGTGAGGCGATCATGATGCATTCACGCATACAACTTAAAGGCCTGGCCAAACGCTTTCAACATTTCATTCAACATCGTTCAACATTGTTGAATTCAACCGTGATTCAACATGTTGAAAGCGTTTGGCCACCCCTGTTGAATGATATTGAACGTTGTTGAATGGTGTTGAATGGTGTTGAACGAAATTTGAACATGTTCAGATTTTCGTTCAACACGCGTTCAACAATGTTGAATGAAATGTTGAAAGCGTTTGGCCAGGCCTTAGGCTACCTTTACACGCGATACCCGGACGAATTCGAGACCGGTCTCGAATTCGTCCTATTTCGCCGTGTAAACTGGCGGAACCGTACTAATTCAAGACCGGTCTCGAATTCGTCCTATTTCGCCGTGTAAACTGGCGGAACCGTACTAATTCAAGACCGGTCTCGAATTCGTCCTATTTCGCCGTGTAAACTGGCGGAACCGTACTAATTCAAGACCGGTCTCGAATTCGTCCTATTTCGCCGTGTAAACTGGCGGAACAGTGCTAATTCAAGACCGGTCTCGAATTCGTCCTATTTCGCCGTGTAAACTGGCGGAACAGTGCTAATTCAAGACCGGTCTCGAATTCGTCCTATTTCGCCGTGTAAACTGGCGGAACAGTGCTAATTCAAGACCGGTCTCGAATTCGTCCTATTTCGCCGTGTAAACTGGCGGAACAGTGCTAATTCAAGACCGGTCTCGAATTCGTCCTATTTCGCCGTGTAAACTGGCGGAACAGTGCTAATTCAAGACCGGTCTCGAATTCGTCCTATTTCGCCGTGTAAACTGGCGGAACAGTGCTAATTCAAGACCGGTCTCGAATTCGTCCTATTTCGCCGTGCAAACTGGCGGAACCGTGCTAATTCAAGACCGGTCTCGAATTCGTCCTATTTCGCCGTGCAAACTGGCGGAACCGTGCTAATTCAAGACCGGTCTCGAATTCGTCCTATTTCGCCGTGTAAACGGGGTCTTATATTAGCATTTTGTTTCTATGTACTGTTATAAACTGCAATATCAACAAGCCATCTTTAGGCTACATTATCTAACTTATTTATCCCAACATACACACTTTTCTCCACTTAGTGAAACACGTTTAATATTACCAAACTAAAAACCGCTAAGGAATTACACTGCTAGCTAGAAACCCAAGTGTAAGAGCTGAACGAAAAGGGGGGGGGGAAACCCACTTATAAAGTGGTTTGTTGTTTGTTTTCGAGTGCACGAAGAAAAACAAAACAGATGTCATGGAGAACTTTAATTTTAACTGAGCAATATCGTTCAATATATTAGCCTCACGGCATCCCTGTGTTTCTGTAAACCATTCACTGGATGTTCTTAAGTAGTTCTCGTTCTAATCAAGCTATGATTTTAATGTTTGGATCAACTTTAATAATTAAAAAAATAAATATGAGGTTTTGGTATGTGCGGCGTTTCATTTGAGGGATTAGAAAGAGTCCCGTACTATAGAGTATTGTATGCATATGCTTTTCTAAAGTATTACAAATGTGGAAGACTGGAGCTGAAAACAGGGACTCTATTTATCGAGCTACGTATGACAGTAGTAATTATTTAAATACTGAATACTGATAACGCAATGGCCTTCACGCCTTGATGCAATCTCGTTCCCAGAGCACACATTCCCCACCCGGGAAACGAGAGACTCTGGGATAATCCGTTTCAAATCGTTACGTTATTGGCTGAATAGTGAGCATGAATTGGTCTGAAGTGACCGGAAGTAGAATTAATAAAACCAAAATAACAAAGATGTCGGACGACAAGACTCCAGTGAAGACGTTGCCGCGATCGATATCTTCGCCGTATGTGTGTAGATGCTGTAATTCGAGCTTCGCCAGCAACCCCATTGACTTGTTTGGGGAAAAGTCAAACAAGGAGAAACATATACTATCCAGATTCCGCTCGGATATTTACGCATGCGTACCTCAACCGGAATAACAAGAATCCTGTGATTTGAAACGGATTATCTCAGAGTCTCTCGTTTCCCGGGTGGGGAACGTGGGCTCTGGGAACGAGATTGGCCTTGATGGAGCTTAGTTCGTAGAACTAAGGGAACTATGGTGTTGATTTTGCGGAGGGGGGAAGCCAGAGAACGGGTGAAAAATCATCAAGGCACAAGAGAGAACCAACAACTATACTCACATGAAGCTAAGGTGGTCACCAATCCAAGTACTGACCCCATCGCACCGAGCTTAACTTCAGCGATGAGATGCTGCGCGCTAACAGCTTGTGCCGTCAATCAATCAATCAATCGATCAATCAATCATGTTGTTATTATCAATTGATAAATTACATATCAATTTCTTATAAGGGTTTTCAACGTGGCCGTGTTGAGGCATATCAAAAGCGCTCCAAGCAGCCGCCATATGACACAGTTCAGACCACGGATCCCAGCTAAGCCCATGGTGTTGATTTTACGGAGGGAGGAAAACCGGAGAACCCGGCGAAAAACCCTCGGAGCACAGGAGAGACCAACTAACTCTACTCACACGAGTCCCAAGCTCGAGAATGGGGTTATTCCCAGACGGTCACCCATCCAAGTACTAACCCCGTGTAACCGGGCTTAACTATTGGCGAGAGGCAGCGGCCTAACAGCAGACGTCAGCGCGTTAACAGCTTGTGCCGTCAATCAATCAATCAATCAATCATGTTGTTATTATCAATTGATAAATTACATATCAATAATTACAATTTCTTATAAGGGTTTTCAACGTGGCCGTGTTGAGGCATATCAAAAGGCGCTCCAGGCAGCCGCCATACGACACAGTTCAGACCGCGGGTCACAGCTAAGATGTTAGGTGTTGATTTTACGGAGGGAGGAAAACCGCAGAACCCGGCGAAAAAAAAACGAAGGACAGGAGAGACCAACTTACTCTACTCACACGAGTCCCAAGCTCGAGAACGGGGTTATTCCCAGACGGTCACCCATCCAAGTACTAACCCCGTGGGCTTAACTATTGGTGGCAGCGCCCTAACAGCACACCCCACCCATGCTCCCCTCAATCAATATATCAATCAATCAATCATTCAATCAATCATTCAATCAATCAATCAATCAATCAATACGATCAATCAAAATGAGAGTGTTAGACAATATAGTTTATCAGATTATAGGGGGGGTATTACATGGATGAAAGTTGTCCCTGTCTGCTAGAAAGGTGACCTTCGATTGTCCCGAAGGGCAAACCAACTTTTAACCAGTCACGTTGAAGCGTTCCTTTAGCGTTGTCTCGGGTAGCCGACTGAAACTGTTTACATGTACCTCACAAAGAGGGTGTTCCTATCCCCAGGGTGACCCTATACTACCCGAGACAAGTGTCAAATTCCCCATGTAAACACCCGCGCTGTCGCGATTAAACAAAATGAATGCAAAGTTGGCTCTCACAGGTAGGGACAACTCTCGTCCATGTAAACGGGACCTTAGTGTGTCCTTACGTTGTTAAAAATACTTTCTTCAGCATTACCGTATTCATCTGCTGAACACTACTGGCCGCTGAACAAGATAGAAAAGAACAAAAATCGAAACTCCGTCAAAGATCTACGTGGAGGGATCAATGCCGTACTTTCTGAAGGCGTTAAAACAAAATACGACGATCAATTGGGCCCTGTTGTGTCTTTGAGTAAGATTGATGACTCGATTGTTATGAACCCCTTGAAATCAACGTGTATTAGTGATCCTTCAGTGACCCTGTGCAGGCGCGGGATAACTGTCGAATTCTGGTTAAAGTTTCGCAAAGGTAACTTACTAAGGAAGTTTATTTAAAGGTATTGGCAATAAAAATTAAGTTTGTCTCATTTGAAAGAACTCACTAAATGGTATAAGAAGGCCTTTTACAATTTTCCCGTATTTGTTTTGGTTTTGGAAATATTTGGACCAAAGACAGCGTGCTGTCCGCCATCTTGGAATTATTTTCGATATGCATGTGACATCATAAGCAGGGTAAAGTGAAATTTTTATCTTGCCTACCTTATGACATTATGAGCTAGAAACTCGATTTTGTTGCGCTATTTCCATTTTAAATTGACCCACAACATTTAAAAAGCCTTCCGTGGAAATTTGGTCACCCACGGAGTAATTTCATCAGGTTTACCCTGGTTGTGACGTCACCAATTAGTTAATTAGACCCATTATTATATGACAGCAGCGCTGAGAGGTCCGAATACGGAAATCCTGTAATTTGATTGGTTCATAAGCGGTCGGATATTTCCCGTATCCGCCCGCTCAGAGCGGAATCTGCCGTCCGGGACCGTAAGTTTTATAAACAAAATGGCAGTCATGTCAGTATATGCAACAAGATATCATTATAATTTCAGAACTACTCATTGTTGAAATATATCGTGCAGGTATGTTGTTAGAAATTTTATAAGCTTTCATTTGATGTATAGTTCGAGTTTTTAAAATGTCCAAAACGTTCGTAACATTGTTCGTAATAATATAACATTTACTTCTCACAAATAGAATTTCAGATGATTTTTTATTCAACTACTTAACGTACGATCTTGAGCAATATGTCAAACAAAAGCAATTGAAAAATACTATTTGGGGTAGAAAGTTCAGGATTCTAGCTCAACGGAAAGTACTTTAAAAATGGGAAAATGTCTGCCATTTTCGTTTAGTTCGCAAGAAAGATGGGTCGAGTTTTCACAGAACGTTCACAACATTTATGGCCATATAATAAACTACTTATTGACCTCGCTTGTTTGGTCTGTACTAGTGAAATATCGGACCTCTGTTTTTTGCACAGACCTCAACTCGCTGCGCTCGTCTCGGTCCGTACTAAAAAAACATCGGTCCGATATTTCACTAGTACAGACCTCACGCTTGGTCAATAAGTAGTTAATATTACAACAAGATGACGGACAGCACGCTGTCTTTGGTCGAAATATTTCCAAAACCAAAACAGATACGGAAAAATTGAAAAAGGTCTTCTTATACCATTTGACGAGTTCTTTCAAATGAGACAAACTTAATTTTTATTGCCAATACCCTTTAAGGGTGTAAAAAAGTAGAGTGGTGCGTAAGCAGTGTTTTGGATAGAGGAAAGTGTAAAGGAGGTAAACTGCCGAGATTAGTTTTGATAACGATATACTGACGTTTCAAGCAGTGCCCTTTATCAAAGTCACCACAATTTATTCTGATGAAGGGAGGCCTGGTAAAAAATTACATTTGCCGGTCACAGAAGATTTTTTACCGGTCATCTTTTGTTTTTTTCATTTGCGCCTATTTTAAGTGTACTTGTGCAGGTTCATTCTCAAGAAAATGCTTACTTCTTTGGCGGGAAAAAGATGAAAAACAGCAATTTCACTACGTCTCAGCGGTGGTTTTACGAAAAAAGGAACTCAGTTGCGCTTGTGTTTTGTTCCTGGTTTTCATTTTCGTCGGTGGCGGCGGTTGACACTTCGCAGATGAATATTGACTCGCATTTCTCGTTGGATAGATTTGGCATTTCCCAACCCGATATTTTTTTTCGCTATAGCCAATATCGACTTCATTAGCAGGCATGGAACACACATTACAAATGGTAACCGCACAATTTACGCACGAATATTTGGCATTTGGACGATGACAAACAGAATAATTGTTTGCCATAGCGTCAGAAGACTGCTGCTGCTCAGCCTCTGTGCCACGAGGTATCGCGCACGAGTGTAATTTGAGTTGTAAGCATTAAAATAGTAGGCTGTGGGCGCTATGCCTGCAATGTTTTGAGAAGTGAGACTTCCGCTTTTCCCCAAACGAAACACAAGCAATTGTTGAGAAACAATTACCCGCTCTTGTACGCATTTTGTATTAAAAAATTTCCCGGTCATAGATGTTCGGTAAGCGACGATATTTGCCGGTCAAACTGAAAAATCTACCGGTCAATGATCGGTGACCGGCACTTATAGAGGGCCGGCCAAGGCTTCAAATTATTACTTTTGATGGCATTTTTTGTTACAAGCAGGCAAGCATGCTACATCATATCGGATAGTGTATACTTTGAAGGTGAGGGGTGTTGGCAGTCGTGATTATTGATTTTTATTATATAAAATAGAGTGTTTTATTGATTTTTCCGCCACTAATAAAAGCGATAATCTCACATGTGCGATTATTTATGATAATCGCACATGTGACGATTATCGCTGAATCAGCATTATAGTTTAATGCAATTTTTGCAAGGCAATAGGACAATTTTTTTATATAATAAACAGAACAATGCATGGATGCTTGGAAATATGAAATTTATTTCTCGTGTTGAACAAGATATGTCACTCGTTCGCTTCGCTCACTCGTGAGATATCCTGGTCAACACTCGAAATAAATTTCATATTTCCGCACATCCATGTATTATTCTCTATATATACTAAAATTTCGAGCTTTTTGAAAGCACAATGTGATGGATGGGATATCTGTAAAGCGATGCCTATTTACGTTTGTGTATTATTTGAATTACAAATTCAGAATACTATCAAATCAGCGTACCTGAAGTTCTGATTATTCTAATTCGCATAGCTCACAATTATAAACAAACAAGAAACATGGCGCAAATTCGCCTAAATATAACACTTAGAAGAACAGCCACAACAATCTGAAAACTTTTTGTTACAAGCAGGCAACCAGCATAGAAATGTAGCTTAGACATTGATCAAGATGACTAGGCCGGTTGCCTTCCGTGTATCACAAGATAGTACTGTTGAACAGGTGAGTTAAATGTCTAGGGATATTATGAGCAATACTATACTATAGTACAAAAGCTCAGCTTTATAACAGTAGATAAATGGCGGTATCGGCAAATTACCAAAATAAAACGAAGTAATTTACGATTACGAGACTTTCCTGTAGCTACCAGATCTAATAAATTTCTGATTCTTGGCAAGCTTACTTTTTTGTGGCCTTTCTTCGAAGTATTATATTTAGGTGTATTCACGCCATATTTCTTGTTTGTTTATGATTGTGAGTTATGCGAATTAGGTTAAGCAAAACTATAGGCACGCTGATTGGATAGCATTCTGAATTTAGCTAATTCAAATAAAACACAAACGTAAACAGGCAGCACTTTACAGATATCCCATCCATCACATTGTGCTATCAAAAAGCTCTAAATTTTAGTATATAAATCAATAATTACGGCTGCCAACACCCCTAACCTTCAAAGTATACACTATCCGTTACGATTTAGCATGGTTGCCTGCTTGTAACAAAAAATGCCATCAACGGTGTTTTTGAGACACTTTTATCGAGGTTGGCCGTCCGTCTATTATTTCGAGGCCTGGATGAAGGGCTCTGCTCTTAGTTTACCACCTTTCCACTTTGTTTATTCAAAAGCAGGATCCAAACTTAGCGAAATATAGTAAAAATTAACCACAAACTTTTAATATAAATTTAAAACACTGCATGCAAAACTTCGAAATCAAAACTCTTTCTCATTTTTCAAAGGTGAGTGCATTCTTAGCTCTGGTGGCTACACAAAACGTCTCGTAGGGCCTGGGTTCGAGTTGAGATACGATCGCCAAAAAAAACGTCTCGTACTTCAGTTGTCCACAACATCAAAACTATGGAAAGTTGAACTGAATGTCAAAAAATCCGTTTGGGTACACCTCATGTTTACGTGGAAGGAAAAGATGGGTTTGATGTTGTATGAAAATGGCAAATTCCTAACGAGAGCTAAGACATTTGATAAAGTTAGGTATCCTAGTTTAGTAAGTAAGTACCGAACATTGACGGTTGGCGCTCAAGATAATCTTCTAAAGTTGAAGTCTGGAAGCCAGTTAGATGTCGGGCATTTGGTGATCTGGACGCGAAGTCTTTCCGCAAAGCAGATACGAAAGAAAGCGTTTCTTCTGGTAGTGAGGCAAAGTGTAAGGTCGATTGTCTGCTGTCGGCGAAAATATGGTGAGTACATTTGCATGGAGAGACGGAAGAAGAAAGGAAAGAAGGAAGGAAAAGAGGGAAGAGAGGGAGGGAGGGGAGGGAGAAAGAGGGAGGGAGGGAGGGAGGGGGAGGGAGGGAGGGAGGGAGGGAGGAGGAGGGAGGGGAGGGAGGGAGGGAGGGGGGAGGGAGGGAGGGAGGGAGGGAGGGAGGAGGGAGGGAGGGAGGGAGGGAGGGAGGGAGGGAGGAGGGAGGGAGGGAGGGAGGGAGGGAGGGAGGGAGGGAGGATGGGAGGGAGGGGAGGGAGGAAGGGAGGGAAAGGAGGGAAGGAGGGAGGGAGGGAAGGAGGAGGGAGGGAGGGAGTGGGAGGGAGGGAGGGAGGGAGGGAGGAGGGAGGGAGGGGGAGGGAGGGAGGGAGGGAGGGAGGGAGGGAGGGAGGAGGGAGGGAGGGAGGGGAGGGAGGGAGGGAGGGAGGGAGGGAGGGAGGGAGGGAGGAGGGAGGGAGGGAGGGAGGGAGGGAGGGAGGGAGGGAGGGAGGGAGGGAGGGAGGGAGGAAGGGAGGGAGGGAGGAAGGGAGGAAGGGAGGAAGGGAGGAAGGGAGGAAGGGAGGAAGGGAGGAAGGGAGGAAGGGAGGAAGGGAGGAAGGGAGGAAGGGAGGAAGGAAGGAAGGGAGGAAGGAAGGAAGGAAGGAAGGAAGGAAGGAAGGAAGGAAGGAAGGAAGGAAGGAAGGAAGGAAGGAAGGAAGGAAGGAAGGAAGGAAGGAAGGAAGGAAGGAAGTTCCTCGTGTTTCGCATTGACAACTTGGCTGGCGGCCATTTTGAATAAACGCTGTAGGTGATTATCGAGAACTTAGTCCGAAGTAGCTCGACCAATCAGCGCGCGAGATTTTCCATAATCACCTGTGTATTTATACTAAATATATATAATCACCCCCTTCATTTCCTTATTCAGAGGATCCATGCATATCAAACGCGTGCTTTTATCAACCCCGGTGTAACAATATCGATGAGAAATACAAATGCATTTGCCCCGATAGGCAGGAAGCCACGACATGCAGGAAAGGTAGGGAATACTTTCTAATCAGTCAAAAATGCTGTCCATACATGGCGTATTCCATTGGATGGCGTATTCCATTGGATGCCGTATTATTAGATGACGTATTCGTTGACGTATTAAATACCGTATTGGATGACGTATTGAATGACGTATTAGATGACGGATTGTATGACGTATTAGATGACGCATTAAATAACGTATTGGATGACGTAATAAATGGCGTATTAGATGACGTATTAAAAACGTATTGGATGACGCATTAAATAACCTATTGGATGACGTAATAAATGGCGTATTGGCTGACGTATTAAATAACATGTTGGATAACGTAATGAATGACGTATTGGATGACGTATTAGATGACGTATTGGATGACGTATTAAATAACGCATTGGACGACGTAGTGAATGGCTACTGGATGACGTATTCAAATTTTTTTGTTATGTAACAGAGAATTCAATCTATCCATGCCGTGATACCGCTGACGACTGTTCAACGCTGGCTCAACAACCTAATTATTGCAACTATTATGCAAAACAGATGAGAACCACGTGTTCAGAATCCTGTCAGTTCTGTAGTAAGTAAACCTCTTTCTAATGCCCACCCGTAATATTATATAGATAAGGTGTTGCGACAGGGGGGAGGGCTTAAAAGCAGTAGATAAAAACACTAGAAATACAGTGGCGTAGCCAAGGGGGTGGGGGTGGGGGGTGGGGGGGGGAGTTGTTTTAAGGCCAAGTGAGCAGACTAGTAATATATATATTTCTAAAATTCATTAATAATTCATGAGGAAAACACAAAGAAAAATCATGAGCGTATCGGATCTATATATGTGATATAGACTCGCTCTAAGTTTCTCGCTGGTTTTTAACGGCTGAGATAAGCTTAATTTTCAAAATTACTACGCCAATGAACGTATGAAGTGATTCTTTTTAGAAGTCATATATAAACCTTGCAGTACGGGCTTTATCGGCTCTAAAACACTCGGCTATCGCCTCGTGTTTTATATCCGATAAAGCCCTCCTGCGCGGTTTATAAATAGTACTTATAGCATATTGCATATGCTATAAATTACAATACTAAGGGTCTATACAAAATGACTCCAACCTGTTTTTACATTTACGACTTGTTTATAGATAAATCTGAAGATATTCTGATGTGTATCATTCTATGTTCTGGTTTGATTTCAACAAAATTATGTAATTTATGGCTTTCAGATTACTCTTTAATACTTGCCTCAAAATGCAGGAAATAGTATTTCAGAGACGCTAGAAATCCAAAATTTTCTATGCCACTGTAGAAATAATATATACTCCGTATATTTCTAGCGTTCCTACATCGCTATCATATAGAGAATAATACAATGTGTGCGGAAATATGAAATTTATTTCGAGTGTTGACTAGGATATCTCACAAGTGAGCAAAGCAAACGAGTGACATATCCTGTTCAACACGAGAAATAATTTCATATTTCCAAACATCTATGTATTGTTCTGTTTATTACATAAAAAATAGTCCTATTGCCCCACAAAAACAGAGCAGTATACTCTAATGCGTTTCATGATAATCGACAATGTGAGATTATCATAAATAATCACACATGTCAGATTATCGATTTTATTAGTGGCGGAAAAATCAATAAACCACTCATATATTTTATATAATAAGTAATAGATACAGCATGAGCAGCCGAGCTGTATCTGATTAACAAGGCGAGCTGCAAGCACGCTGTAGGTGATTATCGAGAATTAGTCCAGAGTAGCTCGACCAATCAGCGCGCGAGATTTTCTATAATCACCTGTATATTTATACTAATTGCTATTATTAAATCTGGTTATGGCAAATAAATGCTTGACGAGGATTGAAATATTCACATCTAACTATACATCCGTCGATTTCTTCATTAAAACTTTACTTCCAAACACTGGAAATGCCAAATGGATTTACGAGTGGAGGCTGTGGAGCAACGCTACACGAGTCTCAAGTATTTGAGTGCTTTCCGACGTCTTTAAGACGCTTGCATATATAACCGCTTGCGAGAAATTAATAATTGCAGGTCTTGAATGGTCGTATAAGAGCTGCTTTCTTATTGGTCGATTCTTGCAGGTGGAAAACACGTCCCAAGTTCATACGAAGGTCTTGTGTACACTAGAGGGACAATCAGAGCCTTGGGAAATATTTATACAGCTGTGGCAAAGTCAACCACAGACAAGTATTTATAAATACAATAACGCTGGCTTGAAATAAACTACGGCAGAATATTATCTGTGACGCATTAGGATATTTCACACGGGTTTTTGGATCTTGCTTCACGGTTGCGATTACCGGTGTAGTAAAGAAAAGGCAGAAAAGCAATTCTATGGAGAAACCAACTCGAAAATGACTGATCATGTGAACGTTTGGTGTACTTCTTGATTCTTAACATGAAGCGTAGTGTCCCCAAGATACGTTTCACGGCTTGGCTTTGCTTTGCGGTAGTACTATTTACAGAATTGTCAACTGTTATCTGTTCCAACGCCACAGAATCGACGAACTCAACTGGAAAAGACTTCAGAAGTTTTTCTCGAAGAGCAACCTCCAAGAGTTCGCTTTTGGTCACTGACATTGATACAGTTGGTCCAACCACGCTTAATACCAAGTCACATTATAAAGAAACATCGGCGTTAGTTTCAAGTTCGAGTTCTTTGGGAAAATTCAGGGATATTTACCATAGTTCAAGGATTATAACAGCGTCTTCCCTAACTGTGAGCTCAAATGAATTAATTGGGGATAATCTACAGACGAAGGGTTCCGCTAAAGCAGAGATATCAACGAAAAAAGCAGGAGAGGCCCACAGTCCTACGTTATTATCAATCACTCCTGTCGTGAACTTTGCTTCATTTTCAGTCAGTCAGAATGGCAAGACTGTGTCGAATTTCCTTAGCGAAAGCGTTAGAACGATTGCTATAGAAGATATACAA
The DNA here is from genome assembly GCA_035771165.1 of Paragorgia papillata. Taxonomy (NCBI): domain Eukaryota; kingdom Metazoa; phylum Cnidaria; class Anthozoa; order Scleralcyonacea; family Coralliidae; genus Paragorgia; species Paragorgia papillata. The sequence goes on from JAWNZC010000354.1 coordinate 3,393,639, forward strand.
GGCTCCACTCTGAAAACGAATATAGGAACTAATAATATAGCTCCAACTACAAGCAGCACACCAAAACAAGAACTTAAAGCTTCAAGCTTTGTTAAAAGCAGCGATTCGTCTCATACTCCAATAGTTTCCCACCGTCTATCTTCAACAATCACGCCAACGTTATCAAAGCTTCCTAGTCAAGTTCAATCCCACGTTGAAGGCGAAACATTTAGCAGGTTTCGCGGTCATAAAAGTCTGTCTACTCAGGAATACACTCTGGGGACCAATAAGCTTTCTACACAAGTCTCTTCCTACACAGTTTTACTCAAGTCTTCAAGTTACCGAAATTCAAGTGAAGTTTTGAGCAGTGGCAATTGGCAAAAGCCAAAAAGTCAGGAAGACTCGCCTTCGATGAACACTTTTGAATCATCAAAGTTGGTGACGACCACTACCTTGAAACTCGACGAGCATCAATTCCAAAACACATCAGACGTGTCCTATCTGGTCTCCCCATCCTCTAGCTTGCCTAGTTTGGCTGACCAAGCGACTCCGATGATAGACAGTACGGTGACTAACGTCAATACCAACATTACCAAAACCTCAGATTTAATCGCCCGTCCCATTACAACGCCGACTATACCCCAACTAAGCACCTCTGTTGGATCTGTAGATTTACAAAGTACAACAACGGTCTACAAAACCGCAGAATACGACACAAGGGTTTCAGAAACTGTGTCCACGCAGGGTGCTAGTTTGACCACAAGGAGTAAAATAACAACCTCAGTGGTAAGGGTTAGAACGGAAAGTTCCCCGGGATCTACAAAATCGCTGAATCTTTCACTCCTTCATGTTGTCAGTTCTTTGACGGCATCCCAAACATCCAAATCAAGTACTTTCAATGAGAGATCAGTAAGAGCACTTCCTTCAACGTCAAAACTTGAACATTTCCAGTCCGAGAGTTCTGACTCACAATCGAGGTATACCACGGATGGCATCATTAGTAGTAAAGCGTCTGCTCAGGGGTCTAGCGCCACAACAGAACTTTCAGGAATTAAGAATATCAGTGAAACTCGAAATCCAACAATAAGCACTGAAACATCAAACGATGTAGCCATGCTGGATTCCCGTTTACGATCAACGCTAAAGCCTTCATTTACTTATCACGATAGTTCAAGTAGTGCGAGTGTGTTCGAAAGCACCAGTAGCAAGTCAACACCACACCTGGAACTATCACACAGAGAACCTTTGAGTACGACCACGACAACTGTCTTCGCAACATCAGACCTGGCAATAACAACAGCATTAGAGCATTATTCTCTGTCCAGTGCAGCTACGAATGATACTTTCGTGACGTCGGGCACAAGAGGGGCCCAAAGTAGTATAAGTTCTCCATCTAAGATAACACACGCCTCAACTACAGAGCCAACCTCTCAATCAATGGTTAACCCCAAGTTCTCGACAAACGTTAATATAATATCTCGTAACACGAGTATGACTCCAAACCTAGGATCAGTGTTAGAACCAACTCCATTGTTCTCGAACACAATCCAACGCCTCAACCAAAGCTTATCAGTAACAATAACAAACACCTCGGCGAAACTAAACAGCACATGGCGACAAACAGCTGTCCAGACAAGCAGTATTTCAAGTACTCGTGAATCACGTGTGACTCAGTATTGTATTTCTGATACGGGGGAACAATGCGTGTGTTATGAGGGAACACAGGTAGTAAAAGGGGTGCCTGTCTGTACTCAGCTACTGAATCAACACGAAAGACGTTCCGTTGTAGGAATAGAATTAGAAAAGTTAGTCGATTCTGAAAAGCTTGAAAACCGAACAAAGGACATTATTGCTGAGGTGGTAAATCGTGCTTGCAACAACGGCAGTTACCAGTGTGTCCCAACGTCAGAAAATCACTTAAACTCATTATCCAGTAGCTATACTTCGCCCTCGCTACACCTTGAAACCTCCATTATAACAAACACTTCAAAAAATGAAACCTCCTTTCAAAGAAACACTTCAAAAAATGTCTCAATAACTATCTCAAAAACTATCATAAAATCCGCGAATTCCTCCACGCATATCGTAAAACGTAACTCCAGTACATCCACCGCAAATTCTCAGAATTTTTCCAAAATCAAACCTTGGAGAACATATTCTACAATAACGGTTAACCCGAGTGTGAAATTTAAAAAAAAGCGACGAAGGCGTTCATTGATAACCCAACCAACTCTTTTGATTCGGGTCACTGCGGATGATGTCATGGTAGTCGAGATGCGCCCAGTTGAAGGGACTAAGCCAGCGCTTCTGGCGTTCTTGGTGAGGTATCGTGTATTGAACGGTTCTGGTAACGGGAGTAGTATACTCGAAGCCGGTACACTTAGGTCTATTTTGGTAAACAATACACGGTACTTGGAAGGCAAGTTAAACGTTTCAATTAGAGATGTCGGGTTATGGATAAACAGGGTTACATCTGAAACAACGATGTGGAAAACTTCAATAGAAATATATCCAACAAGAGCATTAGTATCTAGCCACCCAGGAGGTAATTAATCAAAGCGGTGAAAAATATATATTAATATAATAACTTCTTATTACCCCAGAGCGCGGAACGAGGACGATGTTGAGATTCCTCTGGATGGGACTAAAAATTATTCGCTCTCTTTGTTTTCCAAAAATAATTATTTTGTTTAAAGGACGTCGTCGTCCCTATTTATATCATTGCCTCGGGGAGGAAACTGTTTTGATAATAGGAGTTGATTTTGGGCTTGGTTTTATCTTAGTTTACAATCTTGAAATGTTCTTGGTTCTTATCTGACTTTACACCTGAAGTGAAATTTCATGAAGTGAAGTTTTACCGGTGAAAGTCACTCGAGACAGGAGATACGTTATCTATCACTCCCTCTTTTTTAAATAATAAATTTTTAATTTCTCTATCAATTGCTTATTATCCAGACTAACTGCTTGGTTTATCCTATTTTTATTTATTTATTTATTTATTTATTTATTTATTTTGTTTGTTTGTCAATCGTACTAGGTTCAAGCCCCATGGTCCGCTGGTCAACTGGACAGTCCGACGATGATTACAAAATTATGACTGTTGCCATAGCACTTGGCGTGAGCTGTGTCATAATGCTGCTCGTAATGATAGCCATTGTAATGACCAGGATGAACAGGTAAGTAATTTATAAAAAATACAGTTTGATTGGATTAATTTGATTGATTGATTGATCGCTTGAAAGTGATTGAGAGTGACTGATTGATCGATCAATCGATTGCTTGATCGATCGATTGATTGATTGAGTGCTTGAATTGATTGATTGAGAGTGATTGATTGATTGATTGATTGATTGATTGATTGATTGATTGATTGAGTGATTGATTGTTTGTTTGATTGACTGACTGATTGGTTTATTGACTGATTAATTAATTAATTGATTGATCGATCGCTTGCTTGCTTGATTGATTAATTGAGAGTGATTGATTGAGAGTGACTGATTGATTGATCGATTGATTGATTGAGAGGGATTGATTGATTGATCGACTGATTGATTGATTGAGAGTGATTGATTGATTGATTGATTGGTTGATTGATTGATTACTCGGTCGGTCAATTGCTTATTTCACTTATTCATTCATTGACTAGTATAATTTGTACCACTCTTTCTCCGCAGTAAATGGCAAGGTGAATTCATTCCTGGCGACAACCTGAATGGCACCATTACTCCAGACCACAACACACAGGAAATGATCGCGGCTGCAGTCGATCCAGCTCCAAGGATAACAGATGTTCCTTACAAATCCCCGAAAGCCAAGAAGACCACGACGATGAATTTAAAACGCCCGGAACACATGACCAGCGAAACATAACAGCAATGTTGCGTAAGAGACTTAGCCGGCGAGCAGGCTCATTATTTGAAAAGCATTGGATCGGTTGAAAACGGGCGCGAGAAAAGGAAAAGAGAGTGGACTTAAAGTGTCACTAAGACGAAAAATCGTCAGTCTGTTTCTGATATAATCATAAAGTAGATTTAAAATGAGGATGAACGGCGTTTGTGGTTTGTAAATATCTCATCTCGTTCAAGAGATATTCACGTTTTTGAAATATGCAAATTATATGGCTGATGACGTCATTTTCTCCAAACGAGCGAAATGAAAATCGTAAAATTAGGAATATCTCTAGAAATAAACAATAGAAAGTGCTCAAATTTTGCATGCTTATAGTATTAAATAAAATACGTTTCACTGTGGAACTTTAGTTGTTTTCGTGGAAACTGCTGGTTCCTGGCCCCATCCAATGATAAAATTAAATTTTCGTATTTATCAGCAATCAAGTAGCGTTTACGCCAGCGAATAAATGTGACGGTCAGGGCTTATGTAGGCATTGTAATTCAAACGTTTAAATCTTTCTATTTTTAAACAATGAGGCAAAAATGATAACTCCCTTTTTAAGGTTTAGAGTAACCTGAGAGCAAGCGCTTACCATGGCAATCACAAAAGTTCCACAGAGAAGTGTATGTTATTAGATACTATAAGCATACAAAGTTTAAGCACGTTCTATTGTTTATTTCCAGAGATGTTCCTTATTTTACGATTTTCATTTCGCTCGTTTGGAGAAAATGACGTCATCAGCCATAAATTTGCATATTGCCAAAACGTGAATATCTCTTGAACGAGATGAGATATTGACAAACCACAAACGCCGTTCACCCTCATTTTAAATGTACTTTATGATAAGATAAAAAAAAAGACTGACGATTTTTCGTCTTAGTGACACTTTAACAGACCTTTAATGAAAATAAGCGATCTTCAAACAACACTAAGATCAAAAGACGTTAATGGTACATCACAAACCAAGTGTACCAGTACAAAACGTTTTCAAAACGTGACAGGAGCAAGGCGTTTGAAGCTATTTTATACTATTACCTACTATAAATATATTTGGTAACTCTAGTTTAGTTTGTCGTTTTCACAGAATGTATGTATTCTTAAAACAGTTTAAATTTAGACTTAAGAAACAGAACTTGGCCGTGTTTATATATGATCTGATGCAAACACGAGAGTGAGGTGGGAGAATTTGCAAGTTTATGTAAACACACGACGTAGGCGAGGGTGTACATAAGTATTTTTGAAGTAATATATCATACACGTGAAGCCGTTTATTATCTGATTTGAAAACACCGAGAAGTGTGTTGAAAAACGAGGCGATAGCCGAGGTTTTTCACTCACTTCGAGGTCTTTTTAAATCAGATAATAAACGGCTTTCGAGTGTATGAGAAATTTGGGGTAAAACTTGTCTTAATTTATGGGCGTTTATTACAACATTTCACAACAACGTCTCGGTAACTGATTTACATTATGTTTTCCTCATGAATTATTAATGATTTTGAGAATTCTATTTCTCGCTCCAAACCCACTCGGGTGCTTGTATCAGGTTATATAAACACAGAGGTTCGTTTTCTATTTCTTTTATGAAATAAGACTAAGAAATGTGCCGTGACGTCACAACCGTCTTCGCATAACCTAAGTAACTGACCAAGCACAGCGTGCGTAAGACGCAACCTACTTTATCACATTAAATTAACCAAACACCGTTTTGTTATAATAGGTAGTCAATTCTATTTTGGCTTCCTTCATGTGTCCTATGTTGTTGTATAGTTATTTCATTTTTAATTTATTGACTTTTTACTAAGAACTGTTTACAAGGTAAGCCAAAACACAAACTTAACAAAGCAATGGCAGAGTTACCGCAACAGGATAAAGGTCAATTACAGTTTGAAACTGAAAAACCATTAAAAAGTTAAAGATACTAATTTTGGTGTTGCAATGGTGTTTTTAGCGTTTCTATTTAAGACCCTCTGTAACGGACCTTTTCATCAATAGCGGCGCCATCTTTAATTCGCAATGCATTGTGGTCTATCCAGGGTAACGAGCTCAATAGGCCGTACCCACTATGACGTCAGTGGACAAAAAGCGCGCGAAGTAGTCTGGTCTTGGTAGTTAAATTAGCTAGTTTCAAAATGGTGTTTGCTTCAGCTGCTAGTGCTCGCGACAGCTCTAACACTTCCTGTGATGTTTTACATTCTGAAATCATTCTTGACGACTCTAGTTTTATTTCAAAACTCTTGCACGGGTCGTGAAGATGATATTGGGAATGTTGTAAGCGCTTCTGGTGATGTTGTTTATTGTCCTGACGCTGTTGAAGGCGAGCCAAGTCTGGTGTTTACAATGGACAGTGGAACAACACAGCAAGACCGAAGCGAGACAAACGATGGCAGTGCTTTGCATGGCGACTGCAAAGGCTGGACAAAGTCTCTGAAATACTTTCCTTGTTTTACCCTTGAGAAGCTGGAAAACAAATTGGTGAAGAACAGCCAAATAATGCCCGACAATGTTGCTCCAAAGGCCCATCGCAACTGAAATTGCCGCCATTTCAGGGCTGCCAGACATCTGTCCACTTGACAAAAGCTAGGGTTTTCATCTGTTTCAACAGCCTCTGAAAGACTACAAAGTGCTTTAGCACACTTGACTTTAACAACGTCCATGTTCATTTCAACAGCCTCTGAACGGCTACAAAGTGCTTCAGCACTCTACTTCAACAGCGTCCATGTTGAAAATTTAGAATGCCGGTATGCAAAATTTAACTACTAAGATCAGACTACTTCGCGCGCTTTTTGTCCACTGACGTCATAGTGGGTACGGCCTATTAAAAGGGCGATTGCTTAGCCTAAAGACACGATGCGGTAAAATTTATCTTTATAAATACTTTCGTGGCAACAATGTCTAAATATGAACGTTGTAATATTAGTAAAAGTAATAATCATGACGTTTCTCTCTGACGAAAGGCCTTCGCTCGAAACGTTAGAAACTACGTTCAATAATTTCGGCAGTACTCAAACCTTACTGTATTTCGATTTGTAAGAATGGACGTATAAAGATACATTTGTCATGAATCTATACTTATAAGTCCGAGAATTGTTGCTTTTACCAATATAACGATTATATTTAGACGATTATATTTAGACATTGTTGCCACGAAAGTATTTACAAAGAAAAAAATACTTCATTGTGTCTCTCAATACTACACAATCACCCTTTTAATTGAGCTTATTACGCTGGATAGACCACAATGCATTGCGAATTCAAGATGGCGCCGCTATTGGTGAAAAGGTCCATTGTAAAATCAACCTCGTACCCAGGGCCTCTTCTCGACGCTCCCTAGCAAAGGTCCTGGGTACGAGGTTGATGTAAAATATGATATGGTTGCCTTGATATCGTTTCTTCATTTCTGTGTGGTGGTGATGGGGAAATGATGGGGAAAGGAACTGGTAGACGACCTCACATTACGGTTATCAACGGTGGTATGTTACAAACACGTTAGTGTGTCTCGGTCTCCTTTCGATCTGCTGAAAGGTCTTTGTTGATTAAAAAGACGAAGTGAAGACCGCAAATCTAGAACGAGATTGGAGAAAAACAGTCACGTTCAGCTGGATTTTCTTTCCTCGCAAACGGCGGGGAATCGTCGGAACCTTCCTTTATGTAAAACAAGCTCTTTCAAAGGCTCATATTTTACCCGGATTGTTAACCTATGGAACTCAGTGTGCAAAACAGTTCTGCCTAGTAGCTTCCAGACAATATCTACTTTCAAGAACTTTCTTTGTCAAAAATATTCTTCTTTACTTCTTTCAGGTTTTGACATAGAGATGCCATATACTTGGTCTCTTCTACGTGACTGTCCTTGTCACAGAGATTAGTTGCTGCTATATAGAGGGGGGGGGGGGGGGGTGCCTCGCATGGGCTAACAGACCCGTTCGCACCTTTCCCGTTTGGGTTATCTACTTGCATGCAGTTTATTTATTTAATTTCTTCATTTTCTGTTGTTATTAGTATGTAGTTCGCAATAAAGTTATTTAAAAAATACAAACAAAAAACAACCTCGAGGAATCGTCGGAAAACTCGGGAGATTCGGTTTAGCAATTCAAGCGTATAAATGAATATTAGTATGCTGACGTGCCGTCGCCATGTTGATTCGAAAGCTTACCCCCTTGGCACCCGAGAACTCTCCCCCTGACAAGTAAAATCATCTGGCGTCAGATGTGGTTAAATATAGGAATATATATTTAAGCGAAGTTAACTGCTGATGTAGTTAGCCTGCGGTTCCCCTTATTAGGGGAGTCCCTTACGTCAATTACTTTAAGGGGTTTCCCGCGCATTCGAGATTCATTGAGCGTCTGTTGCTTTGCTGCAACTAGCGTCTTTGCTCATCTTGTGCTCCCCCTTCGCTCTTTCCCCACCCGTATAGATACAAAGTATAGAATCCTATAGATCGTATACGTTATTCCACTGACTTGTCAGTGTGACTGGTGCCGGTGGTCTGCCTTGGCAGAGTTGTCATGGCAAACGCCTATTGTCTTCTCTGACTACCCTAATTGCTATTGCTTAGTTTGCTGGCTATTTGCTCATGGCCCAATTGCTTACAGTTACTTTGCTTGCTAACAAGGCTAGATTGCTGACTAGCCTGGTCACCAACGGCACCTACCTCCAAACAACGCATATTCTGCAGTTAACCAAAGTAAAATACTAAAGGCTGCATCGTTCGAAAAGAAACGATACCGGCGCGTAAGGGTTAAAATTTCTTACGATTGTTTACGTAGTCCAATTGCCGCCATGAAAACTGGAAACTTCACGAGCAGTCATCTTATTTAGAACTCGTCTTAAATTATTTCAACTATAATATTCTGCATCTAATTATAAATGTTATAAAACGAGAACCACATGTACACAGCAGCCATCTTGGTTGCTTAGTGTTGCTGCGAATATACAGTGGTATTTCATGTACACACACTCTTGCTATTTTCCGCAAGATTGTCTTTCAAAAGCTCATTATAATCGTTTGTCAACATTCGTTGGAAGATTGGGAATTTGGTACGGAAGTTCGCGAAGTTCGTTGTGAAGTTCGAATTTAATAAGCTTTGAATTGAATTCCTTTGCTAAAATCACGGAGAAGAAGATTATTTGTTGTATAGAATATAATAATAGATACTTGGTTAAGCAGAAACAAATTGCCGACTTAAATTTGTATCTACCTCGCAACGTAGTTCGGAACATTGCAACGTAAGTTCGGAATGTTCATTTCAATTATACGTATCGGATTTCAAAAGCAAGCTGGAACGGACTATAATAATTCATGAGGAAAACAACCGACCTCGTTCCCGCCGTGGAGGCACGATGCCCCGGGGAACGAGGTCATACTGACTCCATCCTACCGATCCGCATTCCGCCAAAGTACGTTAGGGAATTATGTCTTAGCCTGTAGTTAGCCGGCGTGGGGAGGGTTTACGAATGTTGAACACCTAGCGAACAGTTAAGTGACCTTTATGTTAATGAATATTAAATATTTTTCAACTAACCTCAAATGTCGAGTTGTGATGTAGCTTTGCCTTCACGTCAGTTAAAACTGGTTTACCATCGATAAATATCGGTCTTCGTCCTTCATTGATCACATAGTATTCCCCATCTGCTTTCAGACGAATTGTAGCCTGTTGGGGAAAAATAACGACAATCACTTTCCCTTAATCCACTGCTGCCTAGGATGTCTGAGGGTTCTTCATTTGTGAGTATAAAAATCGCCTGGCGTTAGACAGAGTAAAACAATAAAGAGTCCGATTAGTGGCAGGCTCAGGAATGGGTTAATCACTTTACTCCCTTCGAAACCTACCGTGGTACGGAAGAAAACGGCACGGATATCGGGTGATGCTTAATGTGTATCAGAAGATCGGGACAGGAGTCTCTAAATCTGGGGGCTCTCACTCAAATCAATAGCTAACGAGTGACTGAGCTGACCTGTTTTCTGGAGACTTTACAAGCAGGACCTTCTAACGACAGATCTACATCTACAGTGTTGTCCTTGGTTGATCTGCCGACTGTAATCTGAAAAAAAAAAAATTTGAATTAAAATAAACAGAAAACTAGACAGATAGACAAAGGACGAACAAACAATCAAACGAACGAACGAACGAACGAACGAACGAACGAACGAACGAACGGACGGACGAACGGACGGACGGACGGACGGACGGACGGACGGACGGACGGACGGACGGACGGACGGACGGACTGACAAACGGACGGACAAACGGACGGACAAATGGACGGACGGACAAATGGACGGACGGACGGACGGACGGACGGACAGACAGACAGACAGACAGACAGACAGACAGACAGACAGACAGACAGACAGACAGACAGACAGACAGACAGACAGACAGACAGACAGACAGACAGACAGTTACCTCTCTGGACCTCATCAGATACCTAACCAATCTGCCTCTTAAGACAGCTAACGTTTGAGAATCAAACTCAGTTGGAGTCGTCCCTTCAAAATAAATAAAAGAAAAACAGTTTAAGAAACAGTACCACCAGCAGCAGCAAGAAAACAAATGCATATTTCTTCATAATAAATGCATTTTATTCCTAATTTGTGATGTTTTATAAAAAAAATCAAAGTATGAATGAATTATATATACCAGCTTCACTGAGACCATCAACAATGGCCTGCCATCGTGGCATTTCTTCTTCGAGCTGTCGTATCTCTCGCTTTGATCTCCGATCAGCAATGTCAAGTTCGCGTTCTAAAGCTTCTTCTTTGGATTCTCTACATAACGATACATCAAATAAGCACTTCAAATGGCTTATCCTTGGCCAAAACTGCCATAACTTTACATTAGAGCCATTTAAACGGACGAAAATAAGTCGCGAATTAATTAAGACACGTTTTATGTAAGGTCTTCGTTTGGGTTTGCAGGGTCATTTCGGTAAAACGCTACCCTGATCCCAGAGGTTCTACGCCACCCGCTCCCCCTTGGCCGTTTCTTTGATCGCTCGGAGCACGGGATCGGGGAGCATGGGTGGCGTGTGCTGTTAGTGCGCTGCCTCTCACCAAAAGTTAAGCCCAGTTAGACGGGGTTAGTACTTGGATGGGTGACCGCTTGGGAATGACCCCGTTGTCGAGCTGGAAACTAATGTGAGTAGAGTTGTAGTTGATCTCTCCTGTGCTTCGAGGGTTTTTCGCCGGGTTCTCCGGTTTTCCTCCCTCCGCAAAACCAACACATCATGGTAGTCTTGTTCAATTGGGGCATTTCGCTCTGTTTGACCACTAGTTGCTATAGGCAATAAAGTTAATAAATGAAATGAGCCAATGAAGTCGCTAGGGTCAGATCTTGACCCCATTTTCTGATTGGCTAAGAAATCTGTTAGGTTTTTTTTTAGATTACAACAACATGAAAGTAAGATTGGTGGCGTCTTCGACCAGAGCTTCTCTCGCCGCTAGTAAAACGCTCTCAATTCGTCAGAATATACGCCACAAAAATAAAATAGATATCGTTAGAAAGCTATTAATTTGTAGAATACAATGTTGTCTTTGATTTTCCGATAAACACAAACCAATAGTTGTGAATTTTTTTAATTAAAACCAGAGGGCTTCACTTATTTTCCTATTAAATTTGTCCGAGGTTTTGGCCTGGGTGCCTCGTTTTCACGAAGCGTGTCGTAATTATCGAAAAGGCCTATGGTACATTACATTTTCTAGTATTTACAATGTACAGTAACAATATCAGATAGTTAGGTCGGATAGTTGACATACGTCAAATCTGCGTCTTTAATTTGCTCTTCAAAATCAGAAAAAGTAGCAGTTGTACTTCCAACAGACGGAACTAAAAACAAATAACAAAACAACGTCAACTGTATAACTTAATACTAATTTTCATTTAAGGTACTGTAGCTCCCTAGCTTGAGTTTTCTATAGTATATTTACGATCTAAAAAATACATCTATGTTGTAGAGGACCGTCAGTCACTCTAATGGGTTGACAAGTCATTGCCTAAACTGGCCAAAATAGCCTCTTTGTTATTTCACTCTGTCTTTACTCTGCATGTCTAACACTAGACTATCTTACTCTGCATGTCTAACGCCAGACTATTTTACTCTAACACCAGACTATTTTACTCTGTCTAACGCCAGACTATTTTACTCTGTCTAACACCAGACTATTTTACTCTGTCTAACACCAGACTATTTTACTCTGTCCAACACCAGACTATTTTACTCTGTCTAACACCAGACTATTTTACTCTGTCAAACACTAGACTATTTTACTTTGTTTAACGCAAGACTATTTTACTCTGTCTAACACCAGACTATTTTACTCTGTCAAACACCAGACTATTTTACTCTGTCTAACACCAGACTATTTTACTCTATCTAACACTAGACTATTTTACTCTGTCTAACACCAGACTATTTTACTCTGTCTAACACCAGACTATTTAACTCTGTCTAACACCAGACTGTTTTACTCTGACTAACACCAGACTATTTTACTCTGTCTAACACCAGACTATTTTACTCTGTCTAACACCAGACTATTTTACTCTGTCTAACACCAGACTATTTAACTGTGTCTAACACAAGACTATTTTACTACGTCAACACCAGACTACTTTACTCTGTCTAACACCAGACTATTTTACTGTGTCTAACACCAGACTATTTTACTGTGTCTAACACAAGACTATTTTACTCTGTCAAACACCAGACTATATTACTCTGTCTAACACCAGACTATTTTACTGCGTCTAACACCAGACTATTCCACTCTGTCTAACACCAGACTATTCCACTCTGTCTAACACCAGACTATTCCACTCTGTCTAACACCAGACTATTTAACTCTGTCTGACACCAGACTATTTTACTCTGTCTAACACCAGACTATTTTACTCTGTCTAACACCAGACTATTTTACTCTGTCTAACACCAGACTATTCCACTCTGTCTAACACCAGACTATTTTACTCTGTCAAACACCAGACTATTTTACTCTGTCTAACACCAGACTATTGTACTCTGTCAAACACCAGACTATTTTACTCTGTCTAACACCAGACTATTTCACTCTGTCTAACACCAGACTATTTTACTCTGTCAAACACCAGACTATTTTACTCTGTCTAACACCAGACTATTTTACTCTATCTAACACTAGACTATTTTACTCTGTCTAACACCAGACTATTTTACTCTGTCTAACACCAGACTATTTAACTCTGTCTAACACCAGACTGTTTTACTCTGACTAACACCAGACTATTTTACTCTGTCTAACACCAGACTATTTTACTCTGTCTAACACCAGACTATTTTACTCTGTCTAACACCAGACTATTTAACTGTGTCTAACACAAGACTATTTTACTACGTCAACACCAGACTACTTTACTCTGTCTAACACCAGACTATTTTACTGTGTCTAACACCAGACTATTTTACTGTGTCTAACACAAGACTATTTTACTCTGTCAAACACCAGACTATATTACTCTGTCTAACACCAGACTATTTTACTGCGTCTAACACCAGACTATTCCACTCTGTCTAACACCAGACTATTCCATTCTGTCTAACACCAGACTATTCCACTCTGTCTAACACCAGACTATTTAACTCTGTCTGACACCAGACTATTTTACTCTGTCTAACACCAGACTATTTTACTCTGTCTAACACCAGACTATTTTACTCTGTCTAACACCAGACTATTCCACTCTGTCTAACACCAGACTATTTTACTCTGTCAAACACCAGACTATTTTACTCTGTCTAACACCAGACTATTGTACTCTGTCAAACACCAGACTATTTTACTCTGTCTAACACCAGACTATTTCACTCTGTCTAACACCAGACTATTTTACTCTGTCTAACACCAGACTATTTTACTCTGTCTAACACCAGACTATTTTACTCTATCTAACACCAGAGTATTTTACTCTGTCAAACACTAGACTATTTTACTCTGTCTAACACCAGACTATTTTACTCTGTCTAACAGCAGACTATTTAACTCTGTCTAACACCAGACTATTCCACTCTGTCTAACACCAGACTATTTTACTTTGTCTAACACCAGACTATTTTACTTTGTCTAACACCAGACTATTTTACTCTGTCTAACACCAGACTATTTTACTCTGTCTAACACCAGACTATTTTACTCTGTCTAACACCAGACTATTTTACTCTGTCTAACACCAGACTATTTTACTCTGTTTAACACCAGACTATTTTACTCTGTCTAACACCAGACTATTTTACTCTGTCTAACACCAGACTATTTTACTCTGTCTAACACCAGACTATTTTACTCTGTCTAACACCAGACTATTTTACTCTGTCTAACACCAGACTATTTTACTCTGTCTAACACCAGACTATTTTACTCTGTCTAACACCAGACTATTTTACTCTGTCTAACACCAGACTATTTTACTCTGTCAAACACTAGACTATTTTACTCTGTCTAACACCAGACTATTTTACTCTGTCTAACAGCAGACTATTTAACTCTGTCTAACACCAGACTATTTTACTCTGTCTAACACCAGACTATTTTACTCTGTCTAACACCAGACTATTTTACTCTGTCAAACACCAGACTATTTTACTCTGTCTAACACCAGACTATTTTACTCTGTCTAACACCAGACTATTTTACTCTGGCTAACACCAGACTATTTTACTCTGTCTAACACCAGACTATTTTACTCTGGCTAACACCAGACTATTTTACTCTGTCTAACACCAGACTATTTTACTCTGTCTAACACCAGACTATTTTACTCTGTCTAACACCAGACTATTTTACTCTGTTTAACACCAGACTATTTTACTCTGTCTAACACCAGACTATTTTACTCTGTCTAACACCAGACTATTTTACTCTGTCTAACACCAGACTATTTTACTCTGTCTAACACCAGACTATTTTACTCTGTCTAACACCAGACTATTCCACTCTGTCTAACACCAGACTATTTTACTCTGTCTAACACCAGACTATTTTACTCTGTCTAACACCAGACTATTCCACTCTGTCTAACACCAGACTATTTTACTTTGTCTAACACCAGACTATTTTACTCTGCCTAACACCAGACTATTTTACTCTGTCTAACACCAGACTATTTCACTCTGTCTAACACCAGACTATTTTACTCTGTCTAACACCAGACTATTTTACTTTTGGCATACAAAGTCCTACCTGTTTGGTCATCCAGTAGTTGGTAGTGTTTCATTTGAAGCCAGTGTTCCATCATTGACTTAGCTGTCCTGTACGGATGGAATGTCATTGGATTGCCATCCAACAAACGCTGAAAGTACTCATCAGACGCCGTTGTATTCTGAAAAATCAGAAAAATGCTCAAATATACAAAAAAACAACAACACTACAAACAAGATGTTAGAAGGGAAAAAATTCGTTGAGAAATACTGGAGTGACAGCTCTCAAAAGTCAACACACAGGAAAAAGGTGCCTGGGAGTTGGAGAGTCACTGAGCACTAGTTAACAAATAGATTCCATTTTGTCGTTGTCTGTTCAGTTATAGATGCACAGATGACGTCACAACGTGGTAAGAACAAAAAAGTGGCCCACGAGACGCAGTCGGATGGGTCACTGATGTTCTTACCACGTTGTGACGTCTTTTGTGCATCTATAACTGAACAGACAACAAAAAAATGGAATCTATTTGTTTTATACAATACAAAAATTTAAAAGGTTTTTGTCGAAACTCTTGCCGGATTTTGGGGCCTGAAGGAAAAAAGCAAGTCAGCTGACGTGATCTGACGTGTCCATGTGTCTGTCCTCTAATAGATCATGGACAACAACCAATGAAAACACGCGTAGCAACCAGGGTATTGTATAATATGTTATAGATAATAAAAGTAGCGTGCTGCGTAGGCAGTGTTGAAACAACAATCGAAATATAGTAAGGTTTGATATACTGCCGAAACAGAGAACGTAGGAGTCTAACGTTTCAAGCGAAGGCCCTTCATCAGAGAGAAACGTAAAGAGTGTAAACAAACAACGAGCTTATATAAGAAAGATAATCATGTGACCAAAAATAAGCAAAAATAAATAACAATAACTTAGATAAATTAAGTGAAAACACTGTTTATGTCCGAACTTGCTACACAAAAACAGCGTCTTCAGAAGTGTTAAATAAAAGAAAAAAATAGATAAATTAAGTGAAAACACTGTTTATGTCCGCCCTTGTTAAACAAAACAGCGTCTTCAGAAGTGTTAAATAAAAGAAAAACGTCCGTTGAGTCCGTGAGGATGAATGGTTCCAATTTTAAAAATGAGACGCTTTTCATCGTTTCCCGCCAAAATTGATACCGTTGGAAAGCCCTCGTCGAGCTCCGCCCGAATATTCAGGTTTGGTGACGTCACACCAAAAATGCGGGCGTGGCACCCCAAAAACTAGCCTGGTACCCTGGCCCAATCAAAGAATATGGGCCGGGTAACTACTAATCTCAATCTCGCGTCATCAGGGCTAAATCCACTTATGACGACTGCAGTTTTACCCATAGCCAATAAAAACGCGCGAAAATTTAACCAATAGGAAAGCAGAAGTCTTTAGTGGTTACCTGGCCCATATTCTTTGATTGGGCCAGGGTACCAGGCTACCCAAAAACCTAACCCTAACTATTTCATCGTTTCCCGCCAAAATTGATATCGTTGGAAACCCCTTGTGTGTCATTACATGGGTTGAGATGGCACAAACTTTCATGTCCGAAATACGTATGTTATAGATAGTATTTTACGGGGTTTACAAACAGGCGAATTCCAGGGTATTGCACGCGCATCATTTTGCAAAGGAATTGGCGGGCTCTTCAAATAAAAGGATAAAGGACTGGGGGACTAATCATCCTTACTTGCAGCCAGTGGCTGAATTGCGAAGGACGCAGATCAACGTGGCCGTGTCGAGGCATATCAAAGGTGCTCCAAGCAGCCACCAACGACACAGTTCAGACCACGGATCACAGCTAAGATGTTAGGTGTTGATTTTATGGAGGGAGGAAAACCGGAGAACCCGGCGAAAAACCCTCGAAGCACAGGAGAGATCAACTACAACTCTACTCACACGAGTCCAAGCCCGACAACGGGGTCATTCCCAAGCGGTCACCCATCCAAGTACTA
Organism: Paragorgia papillata; assembly: GCA_035771165.1. Lineage (NCBI taxonomy): Eukaryota > Metazoa > Cnidaria > Anthozoa > Scleralcyonacea > Coralliidae > Paragorgia > Paragorgia papillata. The sequence continues at coordinate 3,410,656 of JAWNZC010000354.1, forward strand.
ACCCCGTCTAACCGGGCTTAACTTTTTGGTGAGAGGCAGCGCGCTAACAGCACACGCCACCCGTGCTTCCCGTGTTCGTAGTGAATTTCAAAATTTTGAAACGCGATTGGAAACTTGGCAATGGACTTCGGAAATGCGTTGTAAAGTGAGCTGAAGTCAACGACAACGCAGAATTTTTGGTTGTAGCTAAACACCCTGACAAACAACAACAGCAACACTATACAAACAACAACATTCAACAGTGATGCCAACAACGTACTGCAGGTGTTTTGGCCAAAAGAGTTTCTTCTTCTTTGCTCCACAATGTGTTACTTTGAATCTGCAAAGTCACATCGGGTGGCAGTTGTTTCATACCAAACGTAGCCAACCTACAATTAGGAATACAGTCTTAGTAATAGAGTGCAGCATAGGCAGTGTCTCGGATAGAGCAAAGTGAAAAGCTGGGAAACTGACATACCTTCCCCGAAAGAGACGGCTGGACGCGTGAGCCACAGAGCGTGTCTGTGACGTTTTGCATAGATTAAAGGGCTGTTTACACGGCCAAAATTTAAGCGGGATCTCAGCCACATCGTGGCGCATTTTAAGCACGCTTAACTTAAGCGTGCTTAAAATTTTAGCCGTGTCAACAGCCCTTAATTTCACGATATCAAAAACCATAGAAGCTGACTGAAATATAAGCGATTTCCCTGATGCTGTAGCCTGAATGAAGAGAACATCTTGGCTATTAACCAATTTCTCTAGAGCTTGCTGTTGTAAATCTTTCAGACAATCAATCTTAAACGTTTCTAAAATGCGATCGATCGCATGCCTCACTCTGCATCAGCACTCTATTGATCGCCATTTTGAACTGACGGGGTAATTCATGCAATGCTCCCAATAATATAAGCCTGCTGAAAATGTGCAGGCACGTTTGTGATTGGTGCAAATCAACAATGGACAAGCTCACGAGTCCAGCCGTGATTTCGGGGAGGCGGGGCCCGAGATACGGCCTAGAAACTGCTAAGATTAGGTTTGATAATGAAATACTGACATTTCGAGTGAAGCCCTTAATCAGAGTACTAAATAAATGTGTATATGTGTATAATTTTACCTTGATATAACTGGATCATAGAGCAGGGCATACCATCTATCTTGTACATCTCTTAAAGTAAATCTGCATGAAAACTTACAGCCAATATGAACTGAATTCAAGTCACTGGTCTACAAAAAAATTCTTCTATTATTACCGTGGTGTGATCGAGTGTAAATGGTTACTACATACATGTAGTATTTTAACCAATTATGTTATTTCTTCTTGAACGACGTGTATATTATTTTCTTTAATAAATATATAGTGTATTAATGCCCAACCTGAAGAACTGCTGTTATCAGAGTGAGATCATCTGCTGGCCTCCATCTTCCCAAATCTTTCAAAGGGGTGGTATGAGTCTAGTATATAAAAATATGATTATCATCACCACCATCACCACCACCATTGCCACCAACATCACCACCACCATCACCTGACAACCACCACTGCCATCATCATCACCTGACCACCACCACCACTACCATCATCATCACCACCTCCATCATCATCACCACCTCCATCATCACCACCACCACCACCATCATTACCATCATCATCACCATCACCTGACCACGACCACCACCATCATCATCACCACCTCCACCATCACCTGACCACCACTACCATCATCATCATCACCACCACTACCATCATCACTATTATTATCACCACCACCACCACCAACCACCACCTGACCACCTCCACTACCATCATCATCACTACCTCCATCATCACCACCACCACCACCTGACAACCACCACTGCCATCATCATCACCTGACCACCACCACCACTACCATCATCATCACCACCTCCATCATCACCACCACCACCACCATCATTACCATCATCATCACCACCACCGGTCCACCACCATCATCACCACCACCTGACCACCACCATCATTATCACCACTATTACCATCATCACCACCTCCACTTAACCACAACCACCACCATCATCAACACCACCACCAACTCTGGTTATTAAACTTGGTTGTCAAGTCTTTGACTTGATATTTTACTAACCAGTACAGATTAGTTATTGGTAATTGTTATATGTAACTACAACGTAATATATACGTACATCTATCTAACCAACTTAACATGCCATTGAAGCATCTTAAACTAAAGTCCTTTTTAACTAAACAATCACCTTATTTTTCTTCTGCTTCTTGCTAAGAGGACCTCCAAGAATACCATGTCCTTTGCCAGGGAACTAAAACATTAATTCAACAAATATTTAAGAAATAGAAAATGCCCACCCGTGTTTATATAGCCTGATGCAAACATGAGAGTGAGTTGGGAGAATTAAAAAGTTAATGTGAACCCGAGCCTTAGGTGAGGGTTTACATAATTTTCAAATTCTCCCAAACTCTCTCGAGAGTTTGTACCAGATTATATAAACACAGGGCATCCATTTTCTATTTCTTTTATGAAAATATGAAATAAGGCTAAAAAATGTGCCATGACATTCACAACCGTGTTTAAATAGCCTGATATAAACACAGTAATTGACCAATCACAGCATGCATAAGAATTAGCAACCTTATAAATATATAACAAGTTTTAGACTTTTAACAGACTTTGAATTTATTATAAAGTGGCTAAATATGAAATATATGATCAACAAGCCAAACACACCTTTTTCAATTTTTCTTTGTCCATTTCTGGCAGGCCCATTTGCTTGCCAGAATTTTTTAAGCTGCTTTCCACTAACTCGTCATCAAACTTCTTTCGTTTTATTGACCGAGAAGAACTTCTCCGAGGTGTTGATCTACCGGATGACTTGCCAAAATGGACACCTTTTAGTTGATTCAGTACCACTCCCTGCTTACTCAAACCTGACAATTAATGAAAATCTGTCATACAAGTCAAACTGGATGTTCTCTTGCATACAACTTTGCAATACTGATATGCAACATTGCAATTCTGATTGGTGGATTCAATCAGCAACTTGTAAATGCTTTATCACGATTCCTCAACAGGTTGCTCGACATGTTATACTCAAGGCGATGGCTCCAACTTTACATAGAATTTCACATTATCCAAAGTTTGGCATTTAAATGGATTTTTAGGGCAACCCTTCGAGGAATTGTGATAAAGCATTTGCAGGCTGCTGATTGAATCCATCATCAATCAAAATTGCAATGTTGCGTATCAATATTGCAAAGTTACAAGCACGAGAACATCTGATTTGACTATAAAACATTATAATTATACAAGTACTGTACTGTCTAGAGCAGGGCTGCAAATTACTGTTGGACATCGGACAATGTCCGACCAAATTTGGCAAAATGTCAGAATAAAACTAAATTGTCATCGGACATACCGGTAGTGTCTGTGCAAATAAAATAATTATATTGTCTGATCAAGAAATTCAGCTTTATGATATGATGTTGAAAGAGAAACTTCTCTTTTTGAGAGAAAAATTCCGATTTCCTTTTGTAATTCTATCGACTAGATTGAACATGTTTGAATTTTAAATCTTCCGTAACTGAATTGGTCTGAGAGAAACTGATAGCATTTAATTACTCTGGTTCCAAAGAGTTAATTAAAACAATGAATAAGTATAACACACGCGCGCGACCCTAAACAGACAAGTCAGACGACCGAGAACTGTATTCTGAAGAATTATATGTCCGACAAAATGTAATGATAATGGTTTTATGTCCGAACAAATTTTACGAATGTCTGACCAAAATTGGAAATGGATCAGACACATGTCCTGTCAAGAAAAAAATATTTATTTGCAGCCCTGTAGAGTACTGTGCTATACTCCTATGTACACTAGTATTACTATACATGTACTCTAGTGTACTCACATGTACTGTAATACACTCTCAGTACCCTAGTGTGCTGTAATGTACTCTTATCAGTCTCATGTACTCTAGTGTACTCACATATACTCTACTTATATACTCATAGGCACTCTAGTGTACTCTACTGTACTCGGAGCAGTGTACTCTACTGTACCAGGTACTCTAGTGTACTTACATGTACTCTAATGTACTGTAATGTACTCTAGTCTACTCAAGTTAGAGCTGCGCCCATCTGTTAATACGCGTAATCGATTAATCGTTGCCAACAATCGATTAATAATCGATTAATCGTATTGAATAAATCACGACGCGTATACAGTGGGTTGTCCCTTCGCAGGAAAGGGATGTTTTTTAAAAAAAATTATTAAATTTTCCCCTTGAAATAAAATTACACAATAAAAAAGTACGAAACCAAACGTCTAAAGAAAGCGACATATAATATATAAATACAGTGAAATATGATATGACCGTCCCGTCTACATTGTCATTTTATTTTTATTTAAAAATAAAAGTGCATCCACAACGGCTGGCTTAAGCGGTATCATCCTGTGTGCTGTTGTTTTCAATGATCCGATTATTGTTAAAAATAATCGATTGTCGAAAAAAACGGAAAAATAATCGATTAATCGGGCGCAGCTCTAACTCAAGTGTACTCTAATGTACTGCAATGTACTCCTGTGTAATCTAGTGTACTCACATGTACTCTTGGGTACTCTAATGTACTCTAGTAGGAGTAAAAATAATGGCCAGTGACTGGACATGTACAATGACTGGCCAAAATCTTGGCAAGTCATTAATAAAAATTGTGATGACCAGTCATTTAACTGGCGTAGTTCTCAACATTATCTTGAGCCTTGTTCTAATGCACAGTAATGTACTTAGTGTACTGTAATTTACTCTAGTGTATTCTTGTGTATTCTTGTGTACTTAAGTGTACTCTAGTCAACTCTAATGTACTGTAGAGTACTCTCATGCACTCTAGTGTACTTAAGTGTACTCTAGTCAACTCTAGTGTACTGTAGAGTACTCTCATGCACTCTAGTGTACTTAAGTGTACTCTAGTCAACTTTAGTGTACTGTAAAGTACTCTCATGTACTCTAGTGTATACTAGTGTATTCTAATGTACCCTAATGTACTCCCATGTACTCTAGTGTACACTAGTGTATCCTAGTGTACTCTCATGTATTCTCATATACACTAGTGTATCCTAGTGTATCCTAGTGTACTCTCATGTATTCTCATGTACTGTAGTGCACTCTAGTGTACTCTCCCTGTCTCCCACTCCCAGAAAGAGAATTTTGATAACAAAGTTTTAGAGAAATTTTAATATTTCTGAGAAGCGTCAGCAGCCCAACCTACCCTGTAAACTTCGTACATTCCCCAGAGATATTGGTTCTTTTGTAGCTGGACTTTTCTGCACGTTATCAAGAGCGTTTGTCTTGGCGGATTGTGAATCTACAGTCGATAATCTGTGGCCATGAATGTTGCCTTGAGCTGTTGAGATTGAAGAAGCCGTAGCGATGTTAGAATCGCGTTGTACTGGCAAAGACATTGAATAAAATATACTCCAACTTCAGTAGAAGCTATTCGTCTGGCTTGGAGAGGCTAAAAACGGCGAAAATGTAGTATAAAATACTTTTAAAATATCCCACGTCGATCAGAACATCAAACAGACGCCATATTTTTTACTTTTCAGGCATGCTCTAATTCCGAGCCTCCAGTCCGCCAAGTAATGGTCAGCGTTATATATCTAAAGGAACTCAATACTGCATGTAACACTCTCTTTACGTAACCGTACGTATATTATATCACAACGACGCATCAGCGTTGGCGGATTATTGATCACGTGGTATTAAATAGAATTTTCATTGCACTGCCGTCATTCACCATTTACACGGCATGGTCTGCATCCGTACAAAACATGCTAATTATTTAACGATAAGTTTAATAATAATAATAATATAATTGTAAAACATTATACTAAATCAATATTAAGTCGCCTCTTTGAATAAAACATTCCATTTTTTCCATCTTTCACTTCATAATTTTTTCTTTTTTGAATTTTGAAGAATTTCAATTCAAAATTCACTTCATAATTCGAAAACAATAAAAATCACTTGGCTTGCAGCCTCGTGATTTTATTATATTCTCATGTTTTACATACACTATCTCGTTCCCAGAGCCCACGTTCGATCCCCAGCCGGGAAACGAGAGACTCTGGGATAATCCGTTTCATATCACAGGATTCTTGTTATTCCGGTTGAGGTACGCATGCGTAAATATCCGAGCGGAATCTGGATAGTATGTTCTCCTTGTTTGACTTTTCCCCAAACAAGTCAATGGGGTTGCTGGCGAAGCTCGAATTACAGCATCTACACACATACGGCGAAGATATCGATCGCGTCCGACATCTTTGTTATTTTGGTTTTATTAATTCTACTTCCGGTCACTTCACACCAACTCATGCTCACTATTCAGCCAATAACGTAACGAATTGAAACGGAATGTATCCCAGAGTCTCTCGTTTCCAGGGTGGGGAACGTGGGCTCTGGGAACGAGATTGCAAAGACTCGAGAACAATGAAAATAACTCGGTTAACGGCCTCGTGATTTTCATTGTCCTCTCGTGTTTATAACCCCTGGTAAAACACTCCAACTCGTTTATTAAGTCAAGTCTTTCTGCCCTCGTTTGTGTGTCTGGATCTATCTGCAATTCAAAAGAATCTTTACTTCATATAAACGAGGTGTTAAATATGGTGTTGATTTTACGGAGGGAGGAAAGCCAGGCTAAAGAGAACCAACAACTCTAATTACATGAAGCTAATGCCAGGTCACCCATCCGAGTACTAACCCCTTTTGACCGGGCTTAACTTCAGGGGTGAGCGCGTTAACGTGCCTCCCCGTGATTAAAGCAAAAGCTAAGCTAGCTGACAATTTTTTAATTTGTTTCCATACAATTTCAGTAGTCAAATGTTCAAAGAATCAAATAAAAATATGTCAATAAAATAAAATAAAGCATCGTGATTCGTCATCTTGAGAGTCTTTGTGCATGTTTTATCATACTTTTCGAAAACAACAAAGCATGTTTATTATATTCTTAAATATACTTAAAATTTTACATGAATGTTAACTTCCCGTTCCCATTGCAACCATTGAAGAGAATCACGTTTGTTTCATAACTCATTAGAGACAATTATCAACGATACTGCATTAACTAATTGCAGCTATAAATTTAAACAGCTGACAAAGAAGTTTTATTTTTGGTTTTGGCCAGGAATGTGGGAGACTATATGCAAAAAATAACGTACAAGAAAGATATGTAGCGTTACCAAATGTTAGGTATGTTAAAATTGGATTTTATGCAGCTTGTAATAGCTTTTTCTAACATAACATAACACCTCGCCTGTTTCACCACTTCGCCACTTTGGTTATGTCGTATAACATGCAGTGAAGTCCTTTGAACAGGACAGTCGCTACGACAAACTCAATGGATGACCACTTAATACAAGTGTGACTGTATTTTGTATCACAATAGACGAAATGTCGAAAAGTTTAAGCGATGTTTGCGACTGCAGGAAGCTAAATGATCACCCACGTATTCGCCTACATCAATATTATGCATCAATCAGGTTTGAAGTGCTTCCGGTGAACATAATTGACATTTATCCATATTTTACTGAGAACTGCTATACTTTCTCTCATGATCAGATACAATCACTGACCTGTATATAAAATGGATACAATAATTCCTGTACATATATATCATTAATATTAGGATCTGAATCATACTTCCTGTAATTCTTGTGCATATTTTATATTAGGATCATTTTGATTTTGTTTTATCCTTGTTGACAATATCTAATAAGTAAAGTTAAGTTAGTGTGTTTGTTCATGTTAATGATAAAGCTTATCGTATATATATATATATATATGTATTGTATTGTATCGTATCGTATTATATCGTATTGCGTCTGTTTAGGTTTGTTTTGTTGGGATCGGAAGAAAGAATATTTTCGTATTTGCTAGAAGTTTGGATCATGTCATTCTAAGTTCAGCTGTATTTTATGAAAAAAAAGCCGTCTTGAAGATTTTAAATTGTTTTTGTGACCTTCAACAATTGTATTAAAACCTCTACTTAGGGCCTGTTCACATGAGGCGAGTTATCTCTGGGGGGTAGGGTTATCCCTATCCCCCAGAGATAACTCGCTGTTAGTTTATTTCCATGTTAAAAAAGTAAACCGTTCACATGAGACCGAGATAACTCGGGGGATAGGGATAACTCCGTCGGAGCGATAGGGTAACCCTAGCCCCCGAGTTATCCCTACCTCCATGTGAACGCTTTCACCCGAGTTATCTCGGGGGGTAGGGTCAACTTAGGCATGCATATTTATGCTGTTGCTCGGGATAACTCGGGGTGAAGCGTTAACATGAAGCTAGGGTTATCTCGGCGGCCAGGGACAACTCGGTAGTTGCGTTTTATCATGTGAAATAGGGTCAACTTTGACCCTAGCCCCCGAGTTATCCCTACCCCCCGAGATAACTCGCCTCATGTGAACAGGCCCTTTAAGGGTCATTCTTAACTATTAAGGCTCTTTTCCACTCATCATCGTAGAAACTAGTTCGCAGCTTGCTGGGAGTATACTTGTATCTCATTAAAAAGAACTCACAACGACAAAACAAGCACTGCTGTGTAGCGTGCTGCGTAGGCAGTATATAGTAACAACAATCGAAATATAGTAAGGTTCGATATACTGCCGAAACAGAGAACGTAGGAGTCTAAGTCTTTAAGATAAATAAGAAACAAACTTTATTTATTTAAAGGGGGTAACACTTTACAATAAATTGACAAACTTGTAAGTTAGAGAGTTGAACAAAGACCAGGTTAAACAAAGACCAAGTATTGTACTTCACTGAGATTATTCTAGGAACTAAAAAAATATTCATTCTCTTTGGTTTACTTTTCAAGAAATATTTTCTTTCAGTCAGAAAAACCTCGTCGTAATTGAGGTTGCTATCGTGTAGTTCTTACTGAAAATTAGACATTGCCTACAGGATGATGGTTAGAAAGCAACACAGATTTTACAGTTCAAAGAAGTGACGGTTAACACTTATATTGCATGAATATTATGTATTATATATTTGATATTAATTAATTTGAAGCTATATATAGTTTAAAGCCCAGCACAGACGACCAAGTTTTCCTTGACAAGTTCCTTGGTAGCTTTCCTTGCTCGTGTGTACGATGAACAATTTCCCCCCCCAAACATTTTCCTTGACAATTTATAATTGCTCGTGTGTACGGCTGGACAAGTTTTCCTTGACGGCAATGGTCGCGTAATAAGCTTCGGAGATGATCTTGTCAAGTTTTCCTTGATGACTATACACACGAACAAGTTTCCTTGTTCAAAAGCTGGCATGACCAGCTTTTGAACAAGGCTCTTTGTCGACGAAAAACCTGTCAATTTGTGTCGTACACAAGAACAAATAAAACTTGCCAGGGAAAACTTGGTCGTCTGTGCAGGGCTTAATGGCTTCCAAAACGCCCCAGTATATATATACGGCTTAAATTATTGTAGCTGGTATCCGTATTAAAGTCCAACTTACAGTTTTTCTGAAAATAGTCAAAGTCTATACATGCATAGCGGGCGGGGGGGGGGGGGAGGCAGGAGGAGCAACTGCTCCACTCACCCATCCCCGAGAAAACTCAAAATAAGTTTTTTAAATCGTTAATTATTAATTTTTATTGGTATTCAAACAATTATATAGTACAAGTGCTGAAACAGTACTGAAAAGTACTGAAATCATAGCATTTATAAAATCCCTGGGGTGCACAAAAGAGCATCTCGCTGACAACATACTGTATTCAATGACTGGATTTAGCTTACATCATGACCGGTCACGCGACTGACAAAAAAAAACACCAGAATAATTTCGCAATCACATCACCTTTCTTCCCAGAGTCATGGAATAAAGAACTATTAAACTAGTGGTTTAATATAATAACTCTTACCCTGCGAGCAGAGCCTTCTTTTCCGTATTTCTTCGCTGAGAGAGAGGAAGAAAAGTAGGCTCTGCTGTATTTGTGTTTGGCTTCGTCCAAGATTTAGGACGAAGTAACCCATTTAAGACCCGTTTAACAGGTTCTCGTTTTGTTTTCTGCTCTGATTGGGACTGGGTTCGAGATTGTAACCAAGCAACTGACATGCATGCGCAATGGAAACGAGTCACGAATACGGCAGAGCCTACTTTTCTTCCTCTCTCTCAGCGAAGAAATAAGGAAAAGAAGGCTCTGCTCGCAGGGTAAATAACTCTCAATATGCATGCCTATGAGTGCTCGTGTTGCGTTCGCGCTCTATCTCGTTAGGGTAACTACTACGCATTTGATTGGCTGCTTGGTTCCTAGTAGCCAATCAAATGCGTAGCTAGTTCAAAACGAACTTTGAACTTCCCAACGGAACTTGCGAACTTCGGAACGAACTTCCGAACATTTTGGTGAAAAGTGAGTTCCAAATGACAGTAGTTGTCTTTGTAAACATGACAAAATATTTTGTTGAAAAATAAAAATTTTCAAAATGTTGCTCAGATCGCTGTCAGATCGCGGGAAATGCCATTTCAGAAACTTAAATTTCAAAAGGTTTCCAGGGGGGAAATATTCCAGGACCCTCCTGGACATGTTCACGATTTGTCTTACTGCCCCCCTGACTAAAAAATCCTGCGTACGGCCGGCCCTGTACCGTGAGTGATGTCAAGATTCATACTCAATTGTTGAAAAGTCGTCTATAATCCCTATCTATCACTGCCTCGTTGCAATTGGGATATATAACGAACACTACACGAGTCATCGACCACACATATATTGGAATGCTATTTTAAGTGTGGTTTTTAAAGCCCACAAACATAAGGAGAATTTACAGAAAATTCTAAAATATGTCTAAATATAAACTATAATTAATCTGAGACAATTAAACCATACTCGCTTTAGTTATTTTTACAACATTTTTGACCAGAGCTATTTCGATTAATTTGGCTCCAAACATTGCGTAATGTTCTTTTATGTTATTTCACTTCCCCATATTAAGTAAGACGTGTGTATAATGACCGAGTGTAAATGTTTCTATTTAATATTAAGGGATAATTAATCATATCCGATCGATTCCAGTTAAGTGTCTAAGAGCGTTTTGTACTTCCACGAGAAATTAAAATAAATGAAATTTTTAAGTGAAATTGCCTTTTAACCCCTGCAGTTTTGAAACCCTATAATTAAAATTGGTCGTGACCTAAACGAGTTAAAAGCTTTTTCAAAGAAGAAAGCAAACCTGCAACGGTCTGGAATCGGTTCAACTTTTAATTGAAGCTTGGCAATCCTCAGTAATATATAATAACTCTTATTTTATGTAGAAGTAGGCGGCTACACGTGCGTAACATAAATGTCCCTGACATTCACATCAGCTTATGGGGCCGGCGCCTGTTTACAAGGAGGTAGGATTACTCTAGCAAAATTTCACAGGTATAGGTCACCCTGCTGCCTGGGTGAACTTTATTAGATGTGATCAGTCCGATAATCAGCGGAAGAAGCGTGGAACTAGTAAAAAGTTGTCCCGGGTAGTGGTGTGCGTCGGATCGGATTGACCCCTTATAATCTGAGGGTTTGCCAAAACTGTCAATCCGAATCCGATCCGAAGCCTAAAAATCGTAGTCCGATCCGATCCGATCCGAAAACAGCTGCTCAAATCCGATCCGATCCGATCCGGTCCGAAAAAATTAAAACACCGGATGTATGTTGCAATAGTTGCGCAAACTTTCCGAAAAGAAAACCAATGATATGAACAAATAAATTTAAGAAAACTACTATACAATAATAATCTTATGCAACAGTAACGTTCATATGTTGTGCAATGTGCATACAACTAGTGAATTTGTTAATTTTGTGACAAAAACAATGACAAAAGTGAATCTGATGCGGGTAAAAAGTGCAAAATCCGATTCGATCCGATCCGAGAAAAAAAGAATGAAATCCGATCCGATCCGAACGAGAAAAGTTTAGTCCGAATCCGATCTGAATCCGATCGGATTCGGATTCGGATCGGATTCGCACACCTCTAGTCCCGGGTATAGGCGAGTTATCCCTAGTCCCTACCAAACGCGTTTACAAGGACAAAACATAACCCGGCTACTATACGGAACTATATATAGCACCAGGGTTACCGGCCTAGCGTCATTGTAAACACGCGACAAACAAAAAAACAAGAAATGCACGAGAGCTATATGGTAACCCTATACCTCCTTGATAAACATGTCCTTAGTATATTGCTTCGTTATTTCTTATATCACCGTGCTCTATACTTCATATAGGCTTTTCTATAGTAATGACTGTATAGATCTATATAGTTTCATTAAATAAAAGGCGAACGAGTTGAACATGCGCCAATGCAATTATAATATATTATAATTTGTTTTATAAAATAGGTTGCGTCTTACGCACGCTGTGATTGGTCAATTACCGTGTTTATATCAGGCTATGTAAACACGGTTGTGATGTCACATCACATTTTTTAGCCTTATTTTATAAAAGAAATAGAAAATGGATGCCCTGTGTTTATACAGTGGTTTATATAACCTGATGCAAACACTCGAGTGAGTTGGGAGAATTCGAAAGTACTTATGTAAACCCTCGCCTACGGCTCGGGTTCACATAAACTTTCGAATTCTCCCAACTCACTCTCGTGTTTGCATCAGGCTATATAAACACGGGCGGCCATTTTCTATTTCTTAAATATATAACAAAGGTTTATACAGCAACCTAATAGTGCTGCGTAGGCAGTGTTTTACTGACCTTTACTATAACCTTAATTATAGATATCTTTTACCACAAAATGAGAGCCAAAAATGTATTGGCGCCGCTATGCAGCATTCACAGACCATGAGTGGGAGTCTTATAACAGCGCGCGTGGTTTTGAGGTCAGTCTGAGTCACTATATCACAAGAATAAAATAAATTCTTATTTTTAGGGTGTGACAAGTTGTGGTGATAAATATGTTTCTATACCTAACATGGAACTACATCAAATATATTGTTTAGACACGAGTTACTTTGTTTTCAAAGATCTAGAGATATTTTGGTAAATATATGAATGAAAAAATTAAAAATATAAATTAAAAATTAAAAAACGTTCAGTTAACAGTAAGACGTTAATTATATTATAGAAAGCCAAATAAGTTAAATATATATTAAACCATATTTCTGAAATGTTTCTACGAAATTAATGTCTTGACTTATTTATTTGACTTACGTTTCCTTCGATTTCAATTCTACAAATGTAAAAGGATAAAGGGTAAAGGACTGGGGGCTAATCATCCTTACTTGCAGCCAGTGGCTGAATTGCGAAGGGCGCAGATCAACGTGGCCGTTTCGAGGCATATCAAAGGCGCTCCAAGCAGCCGCCAACGACACAGTTCAGACCACGGATCACAGCTAAGATGTTAGGTGTTGATTTTATGTGTTTCTACTGGCACAATGTCTTGATTTGACTTGACTATTAATTAACGTCAGTTCGATTCCGCAAATGCGTGCGACTCCACCGAGACACGCTGAGGCACAATCTAATTTTAAAGTTGATCATAGTGCAAAAATATATATAGTCAATAATAGAAATATAGTAAGGTTTAAGTACTGCCGAAATTATTGAACGTAGCAGTTTGTAACGTTTCAAGCGAAGGCCCTCTGTCAGAGAGAAAGATGCCTTTCTCTCTGACGAAGGCCGCCTTCGCTCGAAACGTTAGAAAACCATACGTTCAATAATTTCGGCAGTACTCAAAGCTTACTATATTCCGATCTGCATGGCAACTCTGCCCACGCAGCACACTACTTTTATTTCACTATATAGTCAATGCATCTGTTATATATTTTTATACTTTAGTATCTTTAAGATCTGTATACAAGAAATGAATGATAGCTAATAAGATTTACTGTATAGTGTAATAAAGTAGAGCGCAATACGTTGGTATAGTGTTTTAGATAGGGCAAAGTGAAAAGGGGGTAAACTGGCGAGAATAGTTTTGATAACGAAATACTGACATTTCGAGCAGAGCCCTTCATCAGAGTAAAAATTTATTCTGATGAAGGGCTCCATTTTGCTTTGATGAAGTGCTCCGCTCGGCGAAACGTCAGTATTTCGTTATCAGGCGAAACCATTCTCGGCAGTTAACCCACTTTTTGACTTTGCTCCAAGATTCTATAGACTTATTTGATAGACATCTATAACACTGAGCTTGGAGTTAACTGTATACCGGTCGCTGTTTACTGATTATTTGTTGTTTGGAAAATAACTTGAAATAAAAATAAACGGACTGAACATAAGTGGACAAGTGGGCAGTTTTGCTTGGTTTATGGTCAGTTCCGTTTTTCCTTTGTCTCTCACTTAACTCTTGCTTTATCATTCAAATAGCAGAGACCAACAGCAACAATAACAAGAAACGCCAATGTTAATATATATCATGATAAATATATCTATTTATATATCAAAACTTGCAGGACATTGTCTTAGCAATGAAAGAGTACCAATGTCCCAATATACCAACTTCTTAGTCTATACGGCTATATATACTATGTATATATGCGTCATATATAACGGTACACATATTATAGTAGATTGCTTCACACAACCCTGGAACAATATAACACGGTCCTTGATTGAATAGAAGCCTATTTAGGACCCCCCAACTGTTTCAAAAGTGGCTGAGAAACAATACCTGCATACTCTCGTTAAGAATTGAATAGAAAGCTTCGCACAAAGAGCTTTTGGCGTCCAGCTAAACACTACAGTACGAAGTTCAGAGCTATAACAGTCAACTAAAACCCTAGACTGACAGCACATACTGTGAAAGGTCTTAATTGCTACACTATACCTACTGGGCCAAACTTTAGCCTAGAGTATACCAGCGACTGCACATTCTTATACAAATTTGCTGGAAATTCAAACGAGGAAAGTGGTTACCACGGAAACCCTGACGTGCTTAGTGCTTACGGTCACACCAACCAGTTGGAAGACTCGAAAGAATAGTCACCTAGTACTTAATTGTGCAAATTAGCGGATAATTATATTCAATCTACGCATTTAGTATCTCTGCCAGTCTGAAGCTTCGGTCAGACTGCTTTTTGAAGCCAGTCAGAGTTAGTCAACTATTGGAAACGCCGAGAAATAACGGTCACAAGTGAGAGAATACTGCAAGAGCTATCGAGTTTCTACCATGAAGTCTAAACGAAGAGGAATCATCTGCGAGTTCATAACCATCTCGCTGATCGCTGGTTTTTTGAAATCGGGTAAGTTGTCCCAAAATGAATACTTTTACACCCTTTTAGTTCAGAAATCGGGCGTTTTCGCTCTGAAGACTGACGTATTGATGGAGAAACCTGTCAACAAGTTTCCTCTATACTAATACGAAGCACCGAACGAATTATGTTTAATTTTAAAACATTAAGCAAAGTCCTATATATCCTTATAGAAATGTTCTTGTATTGCGCCAACGCAAATAGTTTTGGGCTCTGTTGAAACGTATATGGCGGGCGAGATGCTGTTAGCAATTTCGAAAACAGAAGGCATATATAGCTATAGCTTTCGAAATATAAGAAATGCATATTAAAGTAGACATTAAATGTACATTTTTGTTCCGCACTCCAAGTATAGCAACATCAATCAAATTTGTTTTGACTCGCTTGACTTTATTAGTCAGAGTAATTATGGTGAACGTTGGTCCTATGCTGAAAGCTTTGCCGGAAAATTGTACTAATTGAGTTGGTTATGGTGTCGTTTCAAACCTTTTTAAGTAAGTCTACCTTGGGGCTCGTAAAAACCGTTTTAAACTCCGGTGAAGAATGGAATTCTTGACTCTTAAGCAATTCTGAACACGAGGATTGACGAAAAGGAATTTGTCAAATCGGCAACGTCAAAGGTTTTTGGGCAATGGGTTTGAATTGTTTAGACACCCGTTCATCAGTTTCTGACCCCGTCGTGAGAATAAGATGGCAGAGAAATAGAGACACGTTCTGGAACAAAACCGAAGCATCGTTCCAAAAAGGAAAACAGCGGGTGTATAGATGACACAGTATAAAAGCTATCTTCCTGTCTAACAATAGATATAAATCGCTTTGCAATTATCATTCATCCAAAGCTAATCGAGCTACTTAAGAATTCCACTCACAACTCACTATCTACGATTGGGGAACTCGCTGATTGGACAGTTTCGAGTCTTGATGGGACCAATGGTAGCGTCCTCGTACAAAAAGAAGATGCAAACATTTGTTGGACAACAAACAGTGCAAAAAATGTAATAAGATTTAAAGATTTGAACTATTTTTGGAATTCATTGTGTTTTCCTTTCACAAAGCAGTTTCCGTTTCTCTTTGTTGCCGAAATGGGTTCATGCTGGTGCAATTAGCAAGAAAAAGAATGAATGTAGTTATTTGTGTAGGAATGTAGCAGATCCTTATCAGTAAAGAATGAAACTTTGTTGCAAAAATGTCTGTATAAAGATTCTGTAATCTTGATTCTGACAGATGCGGAGCTGAGAGACGTCTTTGTCTATTAACGAGAAAGTGTACAGGAAAATATAATTGGTGATTTTATTTTATACGCGTTGTCAAAATCAAGCATAAAATTTTTGACTCACATCTTCAAGACGGCAGTCCAGTCCGGCGCCGTTCTACCTGTTGACCTAAGTGGCCCTTTGCATGCACTAAGTGGTCGATTCAGATTAGTCCAGGTTCGCTTTGAGAAAAAATCCACACTCGTATACGTTTACGTCGAACTCAGACTCGTTTCCATCAATCTTACACTCGTTTAGATCAATCACACACTCGTTTACATCAATCTCACACTCGTTTAGATCAATCACACACTCGTTTAGATCAATCTCACACTCGTTTAGATCAATCTCACACTCGTTTAAATCAATCTCATTCGTTAAGATCAATCTCATTTAGATCAATCTCACACTCGTTTAGATCAATCACACACTCGTTTAGATCAATCTCACACTCGTTTAAATCAATCTCACATTCGTTTAGACCAATCTCGCACTCGTTTAGATCAATCTCACACTCGTTTAGATCGATCTCACACTCGTTTAGATCAATCTCGCACTCGTTTAGATCAATCTCGCACTCGTTTAAATCAATCTCACACTCGTTTAGATCAATCTCACATTCGTTTAAATCAATCTCACACTCGTTTAGATCAATCTCACACTCGTTTAGATCAATCTCACACTCGTTTAGATCAATCTCACACTCGTTTAAATCAATCTCACACTCGTTTAGAACAATCTCACACTCGTTTAGATTAATATCACACTCGTTTAGAACAATCTCGCACTCGTTTAGAACAATCTCACACTCGTTTAGAACAATCTCACACTCGTTTAGAACAATCTCACACTCGTTTAGATCAATCTCACACTCGTTTAGAACAATCTCGCACTCGTTTAGATCAATCGCAGACTCGTTTAGATCAATCTCGCACTTGTTTAGAACAATCTCACTCTCGTTTAAATCAATCTCATTTAGATAGATCTCACTCTATCGCACTCGTTTAGAACAATCTCACACTCGTTTAGAACAATCTCACTCGTTTAGATCAATCGCAGACTCGTTTAGATCAATCTCGCACTTCTTTAGAACAATCTCACACTCGTTTAGATCAATCTCATACTCGTTTATATCAATCTGACACTCGTTTATATCAATCTCACATTCGTTTAGATCAATCTCTCACTCGTTTAGATCAATCTCAGACTCGTTTAGATCGATCTCACATTCGTTTAGATCAATCTCACATTCGTTTAGATCAATCTCATACTCGTTTAGATCAATCTCGCACTTGTTTAGAACAATCTCACACTCGTTTAGATCAATCTCATACTCGTTTATATCAATCTCACACTCGTTTATATCAATCTCACATTCGTTTAGATCAATCTCTCACTCGTTTAGATCGATCTCACATTCGTTTAGACCAATCTCACATTCGTTTAGATCAATCTCACACTCGTTTAGATCAATCTCGCACTTGTTTAGAACAATCTCACACTCTTTAGATCAATCTCACATTCGTTTAGATCAATCTCTCACTCGTTTAGATCAATCTCACACTCGTTTAGATCAATCTCACACTCGTTTAGATCAATCTAGATCTCACACTCGTTTAGATCAATCTCACACTCGTTTAGATCAATCTCGCACTTGTTTAGAACAATCTCACACTCGTTTAGATCAATCTCGCACTTGTTTAGATCAATCTCGCACTTGTTTAGATGAATCTCGCACTCGTTTAGATCAATCTCACTCTCTTTATAGATCAATCTCGCACTTGTTTAGAACAATCTCAGAATTGTTTAGATCAATCTCACACCCGTTAAAATCAATCTCGCACTTGTTTAAAACAATCTCACACTCTTTATAGATCAATCTCGCACTTGCATTGTTTAGAACAATCTCAGAATTGTTTAGATCAATCTCAGACTCGTTTAGATCAATCTCACACTCGTTTATAGATCAATCTCGCACTTCTTTAGATCAATCTCACACTCGTTTAGATCAATCTCACACCCGTTAAAATCAATCTCGCACTTGTTTAAAACAATCTCACACCCTTTATAGATCAATCTCGCACTTGCATTGCTTAGAACAATCTCAGAATTGTTTAGATCAATCTCAGACTCGTTTATAGATCAATCTCGCACTTGTTTAGAACAATCTCACACTCGTTTAGATCAATCTCACAATCGTTTAAGATCAATTTCGCACTTCTTTAGATCAATCTCACACTCGTTTAGATCAATCTCACACCCGTCAAAATAAATCTCACACTAGTTTAGATCAAACTTATAGACTCGTTTGAAACCTTGGCCGGTTAAAATTGATCTCAGAGACTCTTAGTTAAGCATGAAGCCTGAAGCCCAGCCCCGGATAACCTGTATAGGTCTAGGGACACCCCTCACATTCGTGGTGGCGTCCTTACAAGGTTAAGCGCATCCGGGCTTAACGTCCACATATAGTTAATCTATAACGTCATACAAATTGTTAGCAATAACCTTACGCATGAAGGCAAAATATTTACTTTCTGTAATTTTTCGCAGAAGAAAAAAGTTCATAAAATTATAGAAAAACTGAAAACTAAATATTCATGTATTGCAGAACCCTTTACAAAGTTTCGGCCTAAACCCGCCCGGGGTAAATGATATAAAAATCCTTAATCCTATACAAAGCGGGATCTTATAAGGTATTCGATCTAAGAATAGCCAAACCACTTTGTTTGAGGGCGTCCTTGTGAATGGGTGCTGCATGACGAGTCAGATGAGAGCTTTGGCCGAATTCTTCGGCTGCTCGAAGTGGGCAGTTGATAATGAACGGCGAGTGCGTGGTTGGAATGACTGTTGATGTAGGTGTCGTTTCTTGAAACTACTAGTGGAATTTTCTGTCGAGTAAGTTAAATGTGAAGTCAAGGAAATTCGGACGATATTTTTGGTCAACTCTATATCTCCACAGATTTTGAGCAGTTTACACAGGAGATTTTTGTTGCGATTTTTAATTTGATAGGCACATTTGGGATTTTCGGTATTGTGGTGTTTTTCGTGCGGTATTTCGGTAATTTTGCCGCTTCGGTACGGTATTTTGTTTTATCCATTCAAGCAGTTTTGGTATTCATTAAACATTCGACGCGGTACTGCGGTCTTTCACGATTTTTTTTCGCGGTATTTCGGTTCGGAGTACCCGCTAATGTCCCCCTCTTTTCTCAACCTGACGCATGCGATTGAATGAATGTCTCGCCAAAGTATTGAACCTCATATAGCTCTGCACAAATGTTCAATACCTTCGCAAGTCAATCCATTCAATCGCATGTGTCAGAAGGCGAAAAATCGCAACAAAAATCACCTGTGGCTGTGTAAACAAGCCTTAACGTAATTGTGTCCGAAAAGCATTGCACAGGTCTCAAACTCAACAAACCACTTGACGTACTCCAGTACATGGATATATTTGGTGTCAATAACATCATGCACCTTCATTGCTGCCATAATTAATTGCAATATTTTTACAAAAATGTCTCAATGACAAGTAGTTTTTTCCGGTGCATTGAAAACCTTGTTCTTAATAAAAGATCTTTTTATTCCTTTTGCCATTCCTAAACGTTGCAATCGACCGATCGACTTGTACGCAATGTCTGTATTACATTCCTTACCAATTATCTGTTGAAAAAAACCCTCCTTGTGGCTTTTGAAAACACCGCACGCCAGATTTCTCATGTGAAATCAAAATATATGAAATTCGCTCGCATATACCAATCATATACATGTGCAAGATGAGGGATACCGACAAAAACCTCAAACAAAAACCTACGGACAAAAAAGCCGCCGACAAAATCCTCCACACAGGTGGTCTGCCTCTTATCGCTGAGATTAAATTCAGTCGGATCAGGATGGGGTCAATATTCGGATGGGTGACCATCTTAGTTTCATGTGAGTGGACTTGTTGGTCCTCTCCTGTGCCTCGAGGATTTTTCACCGGGTTCTCAGTGGTTTTCCTTCCTCCGATGAGAAAAAAAACTAGCTCTTTAGGTCTTCATTAGAAATTTATTAAGACTATTATAGTCAGTTTCAGCTTGCTTTTGAAATTCGTTTGTCAACATTCGTTGGAAGGTTGGGAACTTGGTACGGAAGGTTCGCGAAGTTCGTTGTGAAGTTCGAATTTAATAAGCTTTGAATTGAATTCCTTTGGTAAAATCACGGAGAAGAAGATTATTTGTTGTATAGAATATAATAATAGATATTTGGTTAAGCTACCTCGCAACGTAGTTCGGAACATTGCAACGTAAGTTCGGAATGTTCATTTCAATTATACGTATCGGATTTCAAAAGCAAGCTGAAACAGACTATAAGTTGGCAGCTCGCATTTAACAATTCTCCCATGTAGATCATTCGCAAGTTGTTTCAGGCGATAACTCAAAACTAAACAGAACTAACTTTATTTATACTGGATAACTCTATAAGTCATATCTAAACTGTTCTCTCTAAGACGTGCAGTAAGGCCATCTCTCCTTGGTCTAGTGTTACTACAGAAGGAAACTAAAAGTAAACTAAACTAACTTTATTAATACTGGATAACCCTAACAGTCATGTTTACAATGTTCTCCCTAGAGGTCCAGTAAGGACCATCCCTCGTTTACCTGGCCTGTTGAAGCCAAAAGGCAAATTTAGAGATTGGCCTCTCTAGCAATTCAACGGGATCATGCAGTATCCTAGATTTTCTCAAAGTCCTTTTCAAACGTTTTTGACCTTTCGACATTTTTGACCTTTCGGTTCCTCGTTGAAAAGGACTTTTCCCACCTGCAGCGCGCCAAAATTCACCGGTGAATTTTTCGACTGGTGACGTAATTCGGAAAAAAACGTTTTAGTAGGGGTAGAACCACCTTCCATTGCATGTACGACAACCCGAAACACGTCAAAACAGCGATTTCCCGCCAGAATATTTAATTAGATTTAAAAACCTGCAAGCGAAACAAGTTCGCCTCTTTCCTCCCGCTTTTCCGCTCTCCCACCTTTCCGCTTGCCCGCCTTTCCACCCGCCCGCAAAAACTAGCGCTAAGAGGCGGACTTGGAGCAAGTCTAGCAGTATCCCCGAGAAAGCGAATTCAAATCTAGCTCGGACCAACAATTTTTTTCTGTTGATTTCAGTAGTGCATAAAAATCATAAAATGTCCTCTTCTAGTTCACTGTTAACCTTCAACTTAAAACAATATTTACGTTTTCCCCTCTTTTATTTCACATAAAGGATTGGCAGATGAAATTTCAACATCCAAGCATTTTACTGTAATAACGGACGAGGATACTGAAGTCAGTATTCGGATTAAAGGTTTTCACCCAAAAACCCCATTGGCGCCAACTGTCCTCATATCCAGGCCCCCAGCGCATGGCTCACTGGCCTGTACCTCTAGCCAAAACGACGTCGACCAAACCGACGAGCATTGCAGTATCACAACTTCGTATCTGCCGGCCAAGGATTATTCGGGAGAAGACAAGTTCACCTACTTCTTCTTGTACGAGAATCGCACGACAGCTTCCGAAGACGAGTATGAAGTTCGGCTCATTATCCGACCGCAGCCCGACGACATTGTAACGGGCTTAGATGTGATATCCATGAAGAGATCTGACGGATTCATTCATATTCCAGTTCTGAAGAATGACAAGCATATAGACAAGCCAGCCATATGCATGACGAAAGACCACAAACAACAAAACGAGGACGTTGATATCAAGTTCAAGGACATAGCCCCCGAGCTTGGTATGGACGCCGTGCAATCGGCTATTCCGACAAGTCCCGATTGCATATTCGACCAATACGACCCGACGCTGAAGACCTGGATCAAGGGCTCATTCTGTCTGCCAGAACAAAGCGTGGGAGCCGGTGCGACCGCAGACTACGATAACGACGGGTTCATGGATATTTACTACGCACGTGTAGACGGTACTGACCAGCTGTGGCGTAACCTTGGCAACGGTTCGTTTGAATTGGCGACTGCCGAAGCAAACCTGACTAGAACGCTGAACCATCGTTCATCGAGCGTCACGTGGGCAGATGTAGATAACGATGGTGATGTGGACTTGTTTATTGGAACGATTGCAGAAGAGAGATTTTATTTCTATATCAATGATGGCATGGGCCATTTCACTGAGGAAGCCATAGAGCGTGGTCTCGCGGTAGAACCAAAGATCCCGCCTTTCAAGACATGTACCATGACAGTGGCCATTGGAGATTACAATAAAGATGGTATGTATATCTGATAACGTGAGGATATCAAGTATAAGAGTACTGAGATTCCTGAAGATGATTTCTTCACTAGTGAAAAATGTCGTTTACGTGTTCCGATTGGTGAAATCGTTGTTGCCTATGCTGCTGTTAGTGTTGTTTGTGTCTTTGTCGTGGTTGTTGTTCGTGTTGTTGATGCTACTGCTGCTGTTGGTGGTGGTGTTGGTGCTGTTGTTGTTGTTGGTGGTGTTGTGCTACTGTTGCTGTTGTTGGTGCTGTTGTTGTTGTTGTTGTTGTTGGTGGTGGTGTTGCTGCTGGTGGTATTGGTGCTGATGCTGGTGCTGCTGTTGTTGTTGTTGCTGTTGTTGGTGGTGGTGTTGGTGCTGCTGCTGGTGGTATTGGTGCTGCTGCTGGTGGTGGTGTTGGTGCTGTTGTTGTTGTTGTTGGTGGTGGTGTGCTACTGTTGCTGTTGTTGGTGCTGATGTTGTTGTTGGTGGTGGTGGTGTTGCTGCTGGTGGTATTGGTGCTGATGCTGGTGCTGCTGTTGTTGTTGCTGTTGTTGGTGGTGGTGTTGGTGCTGCTGCTGGTGGTATTGGTGCTGCTGCTGGTGGTGGTGGTGCTGTTGTTGTTGCTGTTGTTGGTGGTGTTGTTGCTGTTGTTGTTGGTGTTGGTGGTGTTGGTGCTGCTGCTGGTAGTGTTGGTGCTGCTGTTATTGCTGCTGTTGGTGGTCTTGGTGCTGCTGTTGGTGGTATTGGTGCTGTTGTTGTTGTTGTTGTTGTCGTTACTGTTGCATGCTGTTGGTGGTGGTGGTGTTGTTGTTGCTGCTGCTGCTGATGTTGGTGTTGGTGTTGCTGCTGCTGTTATTGTTGTTGTGGTTGTTAGAAGTGTTGTTGCTGCTGTTGCTGTTGGTGCTGCCGCTGAACATATTTGGAAGTTTGCTTCTCTGTAACTTGACCTGTATGTAGCCTTCTATCTTAAACACTCTTTCTAACTGACTTGTTTGGTTCGACCTTGTAGGTTGGTTGGACTTTTACACAACCGAGTGGCTCCCGCATTTGGACCAGAGTTACGATTACAATAATGGCAACCATTCCTTATCTAGACTTCTCAGAAACTTGGGAGCACACGGAAAGCCAGGTTCGTAACACTAAGGCTCTTTCCTTTATGATTTAACCCCTCGACTACCAGGGGTCTTCCCTTGACGAGTAAAATCGTCTGGCGTTAGCCAGAGTAAAATACTAAAGGTTAATAAAAGTAATATACCGGCTTTTCACGAGCAATTTACATACTAAACATTAACTTCAAGTGGCAGAGTCGAAGGCATATTAAAGGCGCACTGGCAGCCGCCACGAATCACAGCTAATGTACCTAGGTGTTGATTTTACGGAGGGAGGAAAACAGGAGAACCCGGCGAAAAAACCTCGGAGCACAGGAGAGACCAACTTATAAACTCTACTCACATGAGTCCCTACCCCGAGAACGGGGTTATTCCCAGACGGTCACCCATCCAAGTATACTAACCCCGTCTAACCGGGCTTAACTATTGGTGAGAGGCAGCGCCCTAACAGCGCACGCCAGCGCGCTAACAGCTTGTGCCGTCAATCAATCAATCAATCAATCAATCAATCAATCAATCAATCATGTTGTTATTATCAATTGATAAATTACATATCAATAATTACAATTTCTTATAAGGGTTTTCAACGTGGCCGTGTCGAGGCATATCAAAGGCGCTCCAAGCAGCCGCCATACGACGAGCTTAACTTTTCAGTGAGGCAGCGCCCGAACGGCACACGCCCCTCGAGTACCACTCCAAATAACTAGAGAGTAATTCGTAGACGAAGTTTCAACGCTTTCGTGAAGTCGACGATTTTAACAATGTTTCTCATTTCTAGGCTACTTTGAAGACGTGACCGTTGAGGCTGGTCTTGGGTCCCAGCCTCCTCCGCGAACACGAGCTGACGAGCGAGTGGGCCTTACAAATCTCAGTCCGTATAAAGTCAAAAATGTCGGACTGTTTAAAGACATTATGCCGGGACCATACAGTTTGTCAGCCATGTTTGCCGATATTGATGATGACGGTGAGTGAGGTTTATATATGCGCGAGTGTATAGCGAGCACAATTCAGATGTGCGCGATTAAACAATTAACCCTATGGACAAAGAGTCCGCTGTACGAAAGATTAATGACTTAGTTACCGTCCGAGGGGCGTACCTACTGTATGTTTCCTGAAGGGTTTCTAAGCATAGGACGACTCAATCTCGTTCCCAGAGCCCACGTTCCCACCCGGGAAACGAGAGACTCCGGATGGGGATAATCCGTTTCAAATCACAGGATTCTTGTTATTCCGGTTGAGGTACGCATGCGTAAATATCCGAGCGGAATCTGGATAGTATGTTCTCCTTGTTTGACTTTTCCCCAAACAAGCCAATGGGGTTGCTGGCGAAGCTCGAATTACAGCATCTACACACATACGGCGAAGATATCGATCGCGGCAACGTCTTCACTGGAGTCTTGTCGTCCGACGTCTTTGTTATTTTGGTTTTATTAATCTACTTCCGGTCACTGCAGACCAACTCATGCTCACTATTCAGCCAATAACGTAACGATTTGAAACGGATTATCCCAGAGTCTCTCGTTTCCCGGGTGGGGAACGTGCTCTGGGAACGAGATTGAGAACGACTATAAGCTTCAACACAAATTGACCGTAAATTTAATTTCTTCTGGCCAACATAAATCTAAAATTCATATTTCCAATCCGTTTCCATCTTGCTCAATTTTAACCATTCGTACTTCTGTACAGGCTTCTAGTCATCTCTTTTGTGTTTCTGTACCTTTTAGAACAGTTAGTGTGAGGTTAATTTTGTATGATAAAACAATTTTGTTTGTGCCAGAATTGCTAAACATAACATGATTTCAAACTGTTGTTGTTTGGTCTTAGGCAACCTTGACCTCGCCATCAGTGGCGACTTCTTCACGAGCCGTTTGTACTGGGGCACAGACAACGGTACGTTCGTCGACGGAACGAGAGATGCGGGTGTTGCGTCGGAAGAGAACGGCATGGGCTCGACGATTGCCGACTTCGATAACGACGGTCGTCAAGATTGGTTCGTCACCAGTATCTACATGAGCGAGGAATACCGCAAACCGTACTTCGAGGCCTATGGCCAGGGGGGTGGAATGATCTTCGGTTATACCGGTAATCGCTTGTACAAAAACCAAGGTCAGCGAAAGTTCACGGATGTGACAGAACCCGCGGGATTGTCCCCCGGTTGGTGGGCCTGGGGCACAGCTTTCCTCGACTATGACAACGATGGTGATTTAGACGTCATACATACGAATGGTTTCGACGATACAGAAAGCACAGACTTTGATTTCTTGCACCACACAGCAACCTTATTGTACCAGAACCACCACGCAGACTCGGGGAAGACCGGTTTTGACTCGGTGGGGGATACGAAGGGCATCACAGACCGAAGGGACGGCAGGGGGCTTTTTGTATTCGATTTTGACAACGACGGCGACCAAGATGTTTACATCGTATCAAACTGTGAGAAACCGGTGTTTTACCGTAATGACGGAGGAGACAGCAGGGACTGGATACGAGTCAAAGTGTTGGAGGCCGAAGTAGAAAGAGAAAGCCTGGGGGCGAAAGTTTATTTATATTCTCCGAAATTTGGTCGAGAAATTCTACGAGAGGTTCGAAGTGCCTCCGCGTTCTCAGGCCAAGGAGAATCTACAGCACATTACGGTCTGGCATCAGAATCTGCCCAGAGGTTCACCGTTCGCGTCTATTGGCCCGTGACGAACAACACGCGCGTTATCCACAACGTGTCGCGGAGAACCGTGCTCGTTGTACGTGATTTACGCGGGCGACGAAATTCTGTCGAGGTCACGTCTTCGCCCGACGAGTCTCTGTCGGAGTGCCGTAAAATGGAAATCATCTCGATCAGTAAGCCTCCTACGCATGGTCAAGTGGTACGTCATCATAATTACGTCACGTATTATCCCGACCCGGGATTCACTGGCGAAGATAGTTTTCATTACGTTGTGAGTGATGGCATCACGTCGAGTACAGGGAAAGTGGAAGTTCAGGTAACTATTCGAGGATTAGAAGAATGCGTTCGAGAGAAATGTGACATACTAAATGTTTTTAGTGAGAAGAGGTGAAAGCAAAAAAGTAAATTCTTGCCAAGTTTAAGTGTCTAAGACGATGTATGCTGATTGCTGGTTATAGGCTAGACCATGCAGGGTTCTCTCCAGTAAAATCGTCTGGTGCTAGACAGAGTAAAATAATAAAGACTGTTTTTGGCCGCCTCAGACAGGAATGGGTTAATCACTTGTTAGCCTTTTGCTGCCTATATAGGATGTCTGAGGGTTCTCCCTTTTGTGAGTCTGGCATTAGACAGTGTAAGACAATAAAGGGTCGTTTTTGGCCAGCTCAGGAAGGAATGGGTTAATCACTTGTTAACATATTGCTGACAGAGTAAGACAATAAGGGGTTAATCACTTGTTAACATATTGCTGTCTAGGATGTCGGATGGTTCTCCGTTCGACCAATAAAATCGTCTGGGGTTAGACAGAATAAAACAATAATGGGGACGTTCTTGGCCGGCTCAGGCAAGGATAGGATATCTGAACGTCCTCTCTTTGAGGGGTAGATGAGTAAAATAATGAAGAAGGTGTTTTTAGCCAGCTCAGATAGAAATGGGTTAAAATTTTAAACTTTACAGATCAGGCAAATATACATATCTCAAGAACGAAGTGAGATTTAGAGCTAATAAAACAGTCTTCAATTCAGGCAAAGCTAATTTTCACTTTAGCTGCACGTTAAGGCGGTATTGATGTTCTTTGTTGTCCAATAGGTGGAGGAATCGGAAGACAAGAACAGTTTAAAGACAGACGATCCCTCGCTACAGATCTGGGCGACGTTCAGTGGCTTTGCAAACAACTTAAACCAACCAGAATTAGGACGCGCCATGACTCCCCTAAAAAGACTGTTCACCCCCGGCTACGACGACGGTTACGAGACTCCGGCGGGAAAGCATCGTCCGAATCCACGAAACATCTCGAACACGTTGGGTAATCAGAAAGTGGATATCTTCAGCCCGCAAGGACTCAATCAAATGCACGCGCATTTTGGACAGTTTGTGGCGCACGATGTCGATTTTTCAACGCCTTATGCAAACTCGTTGCCCACTGAGAATTTCGCCATTAAAATCCCAAATGGTGACCCGTGGTTCGATCCTTATTTCACTGGGAGCCAGACTATGAGATTACGACGTTCTGCGCATGCGGCAAACACTGGCAAGCACAATGGCGTCCCGAGAGAACAGGTTGGTTATTTTTCTCAATACAGGATATTATTTTTTACCTCGCTACTTATTTTTTAAAAAATAAATTAGCCAAAAATCAGGTGCGATTTACATATAACTAAAGTAAATTTTTACTTCAAGTACTGTAAAGACTACTAATGAAAAATAGTCTCATTTTTTACATGGTTTCATTAGATCTCTACGCTTAGCATTTAGTCTCACTTGGCCTCGTTAAGGTGAGGTCACGATCGAGAATCGCATGGAAAATCGGCCACTTTCATCGGGCAGTTCGCAGGCCACGTGCGTGCTGGCTCAAGTGAGTTGTCGGCCGAGCTTGATGAAATTTACTAAATTCTAAACACACACACACACGCAAAACAATAACAAGTGGACTGTCCATATATAGCCAAAAACAAAATCAAGACAAAGAAAAAATCAAAGTTATGTGATAGTTGAGATATTTATTCACCCTCCATAGTTGATTGGGTTTGTTTTATGTCAACTCGTCACTTCTTCAGTCGTCAAGTATACTTCACACGACTGATTCGAACTTTGAAATACGTTTTATAGGTCACTTGGCCTTTAAAAGGCCCACATGTACCACAACGCTCCTTATTCATCTCGCGCCAGCCTCGCTTGGTCTCGCGCCAGCGCCCTCGTCTCGCGTGTATTGATGACGTTTACACGCAAGATATTCGTTCTGCGCGTGCGTAGCTAATCCAGGTCAGCCTGGTTTAGGTCCCAGTCGACAGCCACAATTTCCAATCGTGAATACGGGCAACATTTTTCTTCAACTTTCAACGCAACTTTGTTGCGTTGCAAGTTGAAAAGCGTTGTTACACGTATTACCACCCACCTTAAACATTGTCACGCAACAATGATTTTGTTGTAAGATGAAAAAAAGTAGACTCCAGTTTAATTGCTGCAACATGCTGTTCATCACCAGAAATTTGGGTCATTTATTTGTGCCGCCGCTTTCGGTAGCCTAATAATATAATTATGTATTCTAATGCGTTTGATTTTATTGTATTCAAGTGTATTCTCATTCAGGTCATTGAGTTCTTTAGAATTTGCCTATATCGTGCATGTATGTATATGTAAACAACATGTAAACGACTATAAGAACTGTGAAATCAAGAAATTTCAAAAGCGCTTTTCGAAGTACTATGCTAGGGACAAATCAGGATGTTTATGTGCTCAGGAAGTAGACTGACTCATGCCGAATGCATCGCGAGCTACGCACTTCACATCGCCCGTAACATTCTTGGTCAATTTAGCCAATTTCTAGCACCTGTTTACAAAGATTACTATGGCTATCACTATAGATAGTGGCGCTTTTAGTGCAAAAATAAGACGAGCTAGGGAAGTACTTTGTCATCGAGGCAAGCAAATGTTTTTTAGTTATAACTGTTGCTTAGTCCGTGCTGAAGTCAGATGGAGCTGCGCAAAGAAGAAATATATCGCCGTTTAAGCAACATTTGAATTATTGTGTCCTCTCCTTATTATTTACTGTTGAGAATCGCCATTATTATGGTCGTTAATGCGCACGCGCGGCACCATCTGGTCCCAAATTTCTGGCAATGTTCAACTTGCAACAAAATCATTGTTGCGCGACAATGTTCGAGGTGGATGGTAAAGGCTCTTTTCCAGTCATCGCAAAAACCAGCTCGCAGCTTGCTGCGTGCGAGTGTTTGCATCTAATTAAAAACAACTCCCAGTGCTTGTTTTCTCGTTGTAAGTACATTTTTAATGAGATACGTGCAACAATGCTTTTGAACTTGCAACGCAACAACGCTGCAGCAATTTGTTGCTCGTATTACTTCACCTTTACCAGGCGCTACGACGCAACTGCGCAGTGTAAACTTTGGGCGCGCAAAGGTGTTTGAAACGTTGAGTATCCACTCCTGTCCCTAGTGAAAGGACGCGTCAGGAATATTTCACATGATTTTTTTCATTCTTCTTTCAATCTTGACAGGTCAACAAAGTGTCATCTTTCCTGGACCTCTCTGTCGTCTACGCTTCGGACCACGAGCGCGCTCTCGCTCTCCGCTCGGGAATCGACGGCAAACTCCACGAAGAACCTGAACGCAACCTGGGTTTCAACATTAAACAACTGCCCAATCTAAACCTTCTCGGTGGCCCGCGCGAGAAACTCTTGCTCTCGGGGGATCCACGCGTGAACGTACAGCCTGGTCTCATTTGTCTGCACACGATTTGGGCCCGCGAGCATAACTTGGTTTGCGACGAGCTGAAGAAACAACAAAACCTCGAACGCTATGACGACGAAACGCTGTTCCAACACGCGAGAGCCATCACGCGCGCCAAGTGGCAGGCGGTAGTCTGGTACGAGTTTCTTCCGACTGTTATCGGCGTCGACGAATTCCGGAAGATTCCGAGGTACGAGGGTTATAACTCCAGTCTTGATGTTGGTGTGTTTAATGAGTTCGCAACGGCAGCGTTCAGATACGGTCATAGTCAAGTTGGGAATACAATGCTGCGATTAGACAAAGAATGGAAGATCTTGGCCGAGGCTGGTAACCTTGAGCTAAGAGACGCCTACTTCAACCCAGGGCGCGTGCTCGGTGAACAGGGCATTGAACCGCTGCTTCGTGGTATGCTGCGACAGCAGGCGCAGAAAGTGGATACGCTCTTTGTGGACGCAGTTCGGAACTTCCTGTTCGGCACCAATACCCAAGGACTCGATTTGATGACGTATGGCATTCAACGAGGCCGTGATCACGGATTGGCCAGTTACAACCGTGTGCGCAAGGCACTGGGACTCGAGCCAAAGTCGTCGGTCGCCGACATAACATCGGACTTGAACGTTCAGAAGAAACTTCAGAGTGTTTACCCCGACGTCGACGATATTGATCTGTGGATCGCTGGTCTGGCTGAATCTCATCTCCCAGGAGGATGCGTCGGAGAAACCTTAGGAAAGATCATCGCAAAGCAGTTCCAACTGTTACGCGATGGCGACCGGTTTTGGTTCGAGAGTCCCGATCTCTACCCGACGAAGGACCGAATGATAAAATACCGAGAAACGACAATGGCCGAGGTGCTTTCAAGAAACTCCGAGATTTCTTGGAATGGAAAATCGTTTTTCACCGACAAGACGAACAGTGGACCGTCAAGTGCAAATGTTTGAAGCAAATTACTTTTTCGAATGTTAGTACCAAGTTGTGTTTATAGTAATGTGTTTTTATCGAGTGTCATTGAGTGAGTTTTTTATTGAGAACTTCGCTACGTCACTAGCAAGTAGCCGTGTACAAAAAAAACAAGCTACTTACGAGTATTGCTAGATAGCAATATTGCGCTATACGCGTTACTTTTTGACTTTGTAATCACGACTCGTTAGGCCTGGCGGAGACGCTACGATTTTAGGCGGCCGATTTTTATTGGCTGGCCAAACGATAAAAATCGGTGTTTACCATGTGTGCTGCTAAAGATGCGAGGTTTTACATGTAACTAACTGGAGCCACCATTTTTACGATCATCAAACCAAATAATTTCAGGAAGAATAATGAGTGAACAGTGAACGATAAACGTTGTTAATCGCCACACACGGCATGATGCCATATTTTGACCGATTTTAATCGGGCAATATCAAATCATTTTGATATTGCCCGATAAGAATTGCTCAGTAATGACACCGCACACGGAACGATTTTAGTCAAAAGTACAAAATGTAGTTGGCCCGATAAAAATCGTAGCGTGTACGCCGGGCTTAAGTCTAATTCCGGCTTTAGGGTCCATTTAGACCAAGTTAGAGTAGCTCTACTGTTACGCCTTTCTAGAATAACCTTTCTCCAAAATTGTCGCAGAATTAAAATTCTTTTATAGCGATTACATATGATTTAGCCCTGATGAACTCGTTTTTATGTGGGAAATTCACAAGAATTTTTGCTTTAAAACGAGGTCGTTATAGTACAATTCATGAGGAAACACAAAGGAAATCAGTACCGTGTCGGTGGTTTGGATATCGGAGGAAGAAATTACATAAATTAAGCCAACTTTCGACTCGATTTTCTCTTAAAATACTGATTTGTTTGAGAAGCTATATCATACACTCGGAAGAGTGTTTCATCAGGATTCCAAAAACTCAATAATTCATGAGAAAACACAAAAGAAAATCATATATCGTGTCGTGTATCGTGTCTTTATATGTGATAAAGATACCTCCTGATTTACATAAACTTTAGCTTTGATTTTCACGGCTTAGACAAGGTTATTTTTCAAACTTACTACGCCAATGAACTTACCAAGTGGTTCGTTTTTGAAGCCGTTCAATAAACTCGCAGTTCGTATTTTATCAGATATAAAAACACTCGGCTACGCCTCGTGTCTTTATATCTGATAAAACACTCCTGCTCGTTTATTATAAACAGTACTTCTCAAATTCATTAATAATTCATGAACCGAAAACAAAGGAAATCAGGACCGAGACGGAGGTTTTGATATCGGAGGAAGAAATTACATAAATTAAGTCAACTTTCGCCTCGGTTTTCAACAAAAATCTCGGTGTTTGGAAATCCTGATGAAACACTCCTCCTCGTGTATGATATATAACTTCAAACACCTCGAAATTTGTTCAAAAACCTCGGCTTCGCCACGGTTTTCAACAAAAGTCTTGGTGTTTGGATATCCTGATGAAACACTCCTCCTCGCGTGTATATGATATATTACATACAAGAATTTTAAAGTGTCTGTCATTTTGGAAGAAGGTCTATACGGTGCTTTCTCAAAATATAACGTGTGTTTTAATATATGGTGTAGGTTGATCATGCTAAAAGGCTCGCACTGTCTTTGCGCGTGGTCGATAACTTCCTTTAGTTTACAGGTACAACGCTATCTGTAAAATGGCTGCCATTACTTGTGGCCGCGGTTTATGGCCGTTGGCTGATTAGGAGCTTTCAAGTTGCTTTATATTTACCTAAATAAGGCCTTGCCCGTACGCTGGCCTTTTCCGTTTGAAAACGCAACGTTCTTTTCCCGTTTTTCAAAAAATCCGCGTCCACACAAAAACAGGAAAACGGTGCTTTTGAAAAGTTCCACTTCGGAGACTCGTAAAGTTCCGGTTTTGATGATCGTTTCATCGTTTACGTGTTGACGGAAGGCATGCAATAACCGTAAAAAAATGTTGCGTTTTCAAAAAAATCCGGATACGTGTGGAAGGGGTCATAGTCTGAAAAAAACATTTTGACAAAGTTCACAATAAGAAATTTTTCTACTTATTAAAAATAGATATAAAATATTTGCAAAGTTCTGAGTTGTGTCGTAATTTTATACAGTTTTACCATACAAATAAAATCACTGAGAACACAGTTATGTAAAGAGTGTCACAGTTTGGTTAACTGCTGAGAGTTTTCTAAAGGGATCCACTCAAAATGTCAGTATTTTGTTACTAAGAACAGGGCTCAAAATAACGTTTCATGTTACGCCGGTCATGGTGACTGGTCAGTTCTAATTGTGACCAGTCAAAGGCGATTTTTGACCTGTCAAATTTCACGACGCCCCCCGAACAAACAAACAAACCCACAACACAACAAAAAACATGTAAAGTATATTCTACACTATATATATTTAAGAAATAGAAAATGGCCGCCTGATGCAAACACGAGAGTGAGTTGGGAGAATTCGAAAGTTTATGTGAACCCGAGCCGTAGGCGAGGGTTTACATAAGTACTTTCGAATTCTCCCAACTCACTCGAGTGTTTGCATCAGGATATATAAACACAGGGTATCCATTTTCTATTTCTTTTATGAAATACGGCTAAAAAATGTGCCGTGACATCACAACCGTGTTTACATAGCCTGATATAAACACGGTAATTAACCAATCACAGCGTGCGTAAGACGCAACCTATTTTATAAATATATATATAAGCTAGTACTGATATGAACGTTTGCCATAAAAAGGAA
The DNA here is from genome assembly GCA_035771165.1 of Paragorgia papillata. NCBI lineage: Eukaryota > Metazoa > Cnidaria > Anthozoa > Scleralcyonacea > Coralliidae > Paragorgia > Paragorgia papillata. The sequence continues at coordinate 3,444,574 of JAWNZC010000354.1, forward strand.
ATGCATGCGTAGTTCACTTCAATATATACCAGACATTATGAAACGGGTCTACAACAGCACAATAACAATAATTTTAACTTCCTTCAAATGGAAGTAATAAAATTAATTGCAAGTAATATGACCGATCAAAATGACCGGCGTTATACAAATTTGACCGGTCACATTAAAAATTTGGCCGGTCATTGAGGTGACCGGCCGTTATTTTGAGCCCTGTAAAAATCTCAGCAGTTTACCACCGTTTAACTTTGCTCTATATACTATATTGCACCGGTTATACTGCTATTCCAGTTGACCGCGCCGCGGGCCGTTTTTTGACAGTGAAATAAAAGTAGTGTTGCGTAGGCAGTGTTGAAACACAAATCGAAATATAGTAAGGTTTGAGTACTGCCGAAATTATTGAACGTAGTTTCTAAAGTTTCGAGCGAAGGCGAGAGAAACGTTCAATATTTTCGGCAGTATACTCAAACCTTACAATATTTCGTTTTTTGACAGTTGTTAACGACTTCACATGCACTGAATATGCATTGATAAAAATGGTGCCAGGAACACAACTCGTTAATCTATTGCTTTCACGCAAAACGATTTCGTCTAAAATAGCTTTCTTGAGATCTATGCATGGTCAAAGATCTTCCACTTTCGTAAGTCTTTCAACTGCTGCTTATTTTCATCGTTTCAGCATCAAGAACTTCGGAATATTTTAATACACGCCTTTGCCCCAAGGAATTCATACGTACAGATGAACTTCGTTTACTTTACACGAACATAGACAGTGCACTGGTTGCAAAAGCAAATCAATGGGGTAACGTAAAGTTCAATTTGCATGACAAAACACAATTGTCGTAAGCTAAACTCAGAGAAAAACTCTGAGCTCCAGACGAGACTCGAACCCACAACCTTCCGAATGCCAGCCGGACGCTCTCACCATTGAGCCACTGGAACTCAGATGGTAGACTTCGATATTTATACGCCTGGGAACTAGTCAATCCGTACGTGTGTCACAAGTACTTGTTGGGCTACAAGTCGCATTGTGCCAGTTTATTTTCAGTAAATGTTTTTTTGTATGCTATTAGTGTTTTCAGCTTGAAACATACGAAAAAACTTTACCAATTCAAGCTAAAAACACTAATAACATGCAAAACACAATTGTTTGCGTCCCCAAACCACTGTTGACAACAAGTGAAAAACTGTCAAAAAACGGCGCGCGACGCGGTCAACTATTTGCAGTTTAATTAATTCTTTGAAAGTTTTCATGGCGACAATGTAATATAAATAAGTTTTGTGGAAACACCACGTAAAATATTTCTTTGCTAAGCTTTCGGCCTGTTGACTCAGGCCTTCATTAGAGCAATGACAACAAGTTGTTGGCTCACGTCATTTATAAACTAAGCAACTGATAAATTAAATCACGTAAGAATACAATGGCGTATCACGTTAATTTTATTAATTAGAAAACAAAATCAAGAATGTTCTCCGAATAGGGCACACCACGTGCTGTTTAATGGCTGTCCTTCCTGAGAAATAGTGTGATGTTTTGCAATCTCAATAGATTCTCCTGTTCTTCGCATGAAGTATTGCTTGTCGCTGGCTAAGAGTGACGACTCTTCCCACTTAACACGATGGTCATACTTCCAAGCGTGTTTGGCAACAGCAGATTTATCCTGTTGGGCTTTTATGCAACATGTCTTGTGCTCCTTCAGGCGAGTTGAGAGATTTCTTCCCGTTTCCCCGATGTAAACCAAGCCACACTCACACGGAATGCGATACACTCCAAGCTTAGATAAGCTATCCACCTCATCTTTATGTGTGAAAAGTACCTTTTTACGTGGTGTTTCCACAAAACTTATTTATATTTGCAGTTTGTTGAGACGAAGTGATTTCCTTTGACTCCACTTTTCACTCCAACTCATCACATTATAAATATCAAACAGACACACACACACATTAGTACTTTACTGAATATCAAACAAGTTAAAAAAATGTACAAGATATATATATATATATATGAAACACATTCACATCTTAATGTTTCAAAATTATTGTATAATTGAGAGAAAAAAAAGTTACAGATGACACTTGAAAATAAAATGAGGGAATGAAGTAATGATTATCTTAAGTTAAAGATTGGTTAAGACCAACTATTTCTTCTTTTCAATAAGTCTATTAGAATTACAGTGTAGGGCACTCAAACATTGAATAATGAGCGAATGTTTTAAACATTTTATGTTCCATTTCTCAGGCCTGCGCTAAACGTCGCACAATAGACGAATTTAATTCAGACGAATTTAATTTCGAATTAACTTCGTCGATCTGTAATGCGACGTCGAGTTAAAGTGCCTATATCATGGTTGGGGATTTTACATATTTAGGATATTTGGAACCTTCTGAGAAGATTTGTAATATATCTTCCTTTTCCTAAAATTTCATCTTCATGGATTTTTTTGTCGTTAAAGTTGACGGATGTGACGTCAAAAGAGGAATCTGTAAAGTGGTTTTCATATTGACAAATTCCTCTTTCGACGTCACTTCCGTCAACTTTAACGGCAAAAAAATCCATGAAGATGAAATTTTCGCCTGAGAAGATATATTACAAATCTTCTCAGAATGTTCCAATTAGTTAAAATATGTAAAGTCCCTGAGGATGACATAGGCACTTTAAACGTCTAATTTAATTGTTTTACTTGCACAAAACTGAAATGTTTCCAATAGATGTGAAAGTAATTCATTGCTGCCTAGGATGTCTGAGAGTTCTCTCTTTGACATATAGAATTGGCTGGTGTTAGACAAAGTAAAAAATAGAGGAGCCATTTTTGGCCAACTCAGGCAGTAGGTTAAGGCAGTGTACCTACGTACAGTTTTGGAATTGGGTACCCAAATATCGGTAGTTAGACGTAGATCTGTAGAATGCAATGTCTACAGTTAAAGTATGAGCATAACGCATGAGCATAACGCAATACAAGCACAGGGCTGCAAATAAATATTTTTTCTTGAGAGGACATGTGTCTGATCCATTTCCAATTTTGGTCAGTCATTACAAAAACTTGTTCGGACATAAAACCATTATCACTACATTTTGTTGGACATATAATTCTTCAGAATACAGTTCTGAGTTCATGATATAAAGCCAGTTTCCGTGACGGTCGTCTGACTCGTCTGTTTAGCGTCGCGCGCGTGTGTTATACTTATACATTGTTTTAATCAACTCCTTGGTACCAGAGTAATTAAATACTATCAGTTTCTCTCCGAAGACCGATTCAGTTACGGAAGATTTAAAATTCAAACATGTTCAATCTAGTCGATAGAATTACGAAAGGAAATCGGTATTTTTCTCTCAAAAAGAGAAGTTTCTCTTTCAAAAACATAAAGCCGAATTTCTTGATCAGACAATGTATTCTATTTGCACGGACACTATGTCCGACGGCAATTTGGTTTTGTTCTGACATTTGCCAAATTTGGTCGGACATTGCCCGATGTTCGACAGTAATTTGCAGCCCTGACATCTTAGGGGGGATTACACGAGGCTGGCCTGAACTCAGGTCGGACTGACTTTACTATCATTTGCGATCAACCGTTAGGAGTGAGAGTCAAAACGCGTTTGTTTACGTTTCAAACGCGCAAGTTTGACTGAAAAATGTTGACGTTTTAACAATAGTCTGATGAATCACCCTGCATTTTTTGACAGGTGATTGATTGGGGTATTGTTGAAATGTCAAAATTTTCCAGTTAAACTTGCACGTTTGAAACGTAAACAAACACGTTTTAACTTTCATGCCTAACGGTTGACCGCAAATGGTATAGTAAGTTGGTAATGTACTGTAGATCTAGCCTAGTTTCTAAGCCTTTCGTTTCCGCCATGAGCTTGACCACGTATAGTCGGTTTGGGTTCTTGGGAAGACTGGGGAGAAGCTGGAAAACGAGAAGGCCTAGCAACATTCGTAAAAAGGTCCTGCCCAGAATCGTTCTTGCCCTTCGAGTGTTCCTGGGATCTAGCGTAGCGACAGTAAAAAGCATAAGGATGTCTGCGAACTGCGAAGATTTTACCAAAGATCTTGGCGATCGAAAGAAGGAAATTATGGAATATATTCCAATTTGAGCTTGAAATGAAAATTTAACTGTTTAACTTTCAACTTTTGGTGGTTGCAGAAGGAAAGCTAGTGATAAGAAAGCTAGGCTAGTGAACCTTCGTCGATCCGAGGTGAGTAGGCTTCTAGTATTTTATGCAGATGGAAATAGTAAGTGTCGGGAAACACTTAGGACGTCATAACATCACAATTCTTCCTCAATAAACAACTGAGCTGTAAAGTGAAAGTGTTTACGAATTTTGCTAGGCCTTCCCCAGCGGGTCCGTTCGGATCACTTCCGAAACGTGTCAACCGAGAAAGGCCTAGAAACTAGGTTACCGTAGATCGTTTTCATGAGTCCATGTACAGTAAACAGAATCTAAGTCTAATTCTGGCCATGAAAAAAGTCTTTTTAACCAATGTTAGAAGCCTACTTTCACCTCTCAAACTCAATACATTGTTTTAAATGAGATTAGTGTCAAATCTCATAAAATAATTACTCTCTGCCAGTCACGAGCTGGAAGACAATTGACACAAAGCTTGAAACAACTGTGGAAGCAAGCCTATGTAATTTCAAGGCTGGCCTTGTGTAAACAAAAACTGGAATGCAAAATTCAGGCTGGTCCAAGTTCAGGCCAGCCTCATTGTAAACACCCCCTTAATTAAAGAGTATTGGCAATAAAAATTAAGTTTGTCTCATTTGAAAGAACTCATCAAATGGTATAAGAAGACCTTTAACAATTTTTCCGCATCTGTTTTGGTTTTGGAAATATTTCGACCAAAGACAGCGTGTGCTGTCCACCATCTTGTTGTAATATTGGGTCTAATTAACTAGGAAATTGGTGATGTCACAACCAGGGTAAACCTGATGAAACTATACTCCGTGGGTGACCAAATTTCCACGGAAGGCTTTTTAAATGTTGTGGGTCAATTGGCAAGATAAAAATTTCACTTTACCCTGGTTATGATGTCACATGCATATGGAAAATAATTCCAAGATGGTGGACAGCAGACTGTCTTTGGTCCAAATATTTCCAAAACCAAAACAGATACGGAAAAATTGTAAAAGGTCTTCTTATAACCATTTGACAAGTTCTTTCAAATGAGACAAACTAGTAATTTTTATTGCCAATACCCTTTAAGTGGAAAAGAAGCAAGCTAGAAATAACAAACCCTTGTTGTGATTATAAATTTTATCCTTTCAAAACAGTGAAAGCAGCCATTAGGCAAAATTATTAAAAATAAACATAATATTGTTCAAGATTCAAGTGTCCACACTGTAACTAATCTACATGTAATGGTCTTAGACTGAGATGTCACCTCTACTGTAGTAAAGTAGATATGGGTCACGATTTGACAATGGATTAAAGACAAACTTAGTTGGAATAAGTTTGACATTCATGTCGTCAGCTCTAAGCCAGCCTACTGCTGGGTGAAAAATGTCTGACGTGTAATGCCCACCATGCAAGTTTTTGCCATGGTGATAAGTGACGGCAAACAGTTTGTATGTTAACATGCTCTTGTTCCGTATTTTCAGAACTTTAGACAAGGTGTCGGTTGGAACGTGTAGTTCAGAACCATAGCCAACCTTCTTGGTCAGTTTTTCACAACCATTCTTGTTAAAAACAAATCTCTTTAGATGCAAGATCATGACTAACGGCAGAGTATCCAATGTCCACTTTTTCAACACTTCAACTTCCACCTTGCTTTTATCACACTGAAAACCTTCAACTTCCTCGACTCTGAAGAAATTATCAAAAGCTTGTTGTACGGTTGTCAGTTCACCGCGTAAATCAAGCTGTAGGGAGAAGAAAGGCTGAATACTGGCTGACTCTTTCATCCCATGTTGGACTAACGACGATCTCAAATATCCACCAAATATTTCAGCGACTGGGGACTTTGCCATAGTTGATTTCCGAGTCACTGTTGACTTGTTCCGAGGACCAACTTGTTCCCATTCCCCCAAACCACTTTCCTTTGCTCCTGATTGGTTACTGGGTGTATCTTCTGCTTGTTTATTGCCAAGTTGAACAATCTCTTCGTGCAGACCATTTAAAATACAACTTAGGAACTCCTCGGCATCCTCTTGTTTCCCTTGTTGTGACAACGTAGTCTTCACTTGCGTGAGCAGGTCGTAAATATACGATGGCTCAAACGGCATTCCCATGACAACCTCATGCTTGGCCCCCTGACGAGGAGCCATTTTGCTAAACTGGCTAGCAAATAACACCAATGCATCGAGAATGGGAGTAGAGCTGCAACCACGATCCGTTTTAAGCCTGAACCTCATGAGAAAATGGTAAAACGATGGACAAAAGATCAGCACTTGTAATGTAGCATTGATGTAACACCAGTTGGCGTTGTTCTTCAGACCTCGAGGCTGGAGAGGTGGAACTTGATTGGTCAGCTCGGTTTTCTTTAGTATATCCAAAAAATAATGTTGAAACTGGTCTTTTCGAGATAAAGCATCCTTGTCATTCAATTCGTATTCTGGCTGTTTTGGCAATGCAGGTGAATTTGGTGGGATCAGGGGACCTTGTGGTTTACTTGATGGCTTTGTCTTGAAAAGGTCGGCCCAAGAAGTCTGCACAGTTTGGTGACTGGATTCGACGGTTCTTGTCGACGTGGTCATCATCGTCTTTGTTCCCACGGTAACCACATTGGTTAGACTACAGGTGGTGGGCAGGGGTGATTGGATAGAGGTGGTCACAGGGCTCTGATATTCACTCACTTCCACATTCATGGGGAGTTTCAAATCCACCTCAGTCAAAATGTTGTCTTTTTCCTCCTTCTCAGAGGAATATTCCACTTCCGAGTGATTACTAAACCTACTGTCCGGTAAACTATTGACTTCATTTTCGACTAGTTCAATTTTATCACTTACTTGGTTAGCAGAAGGTTCAACAATATCCCCACGGGAAACTCCATTGATATTCTTCTCATCTTTGAAGTCAGTCAACAACTCACTCTCGAGGCTTTCGGCGGCACAGGCATTTTCAAGCTCCTCGGGAACCTCAGCGTTCTTTTCTTCTGCTGTTTCGGCTGGCAAATCGAGATCAGATATAAACCGTTCTTCATCAATCGACAGGAAATCGTCAGGAAATTCGATCCCAGAGGCTTTTAAACTCTCTTCGGAGAAATACAATAAACGCTCCTTTTCAGTAAAGTCGCCAAACAGAATTAAAGATGTGTTTTCCATAGTAAACAAGGTGATTTTCTCATGTTATAGCCATCAAAAGTGAAGGGAATCGATGACAATTTGGATAAATATTTCCAAGCATGCTGTCCATGTGAGTTTACGAAATATCATCACCAAATGCATGCTGGGGCTGAGTTGGCATGGACGACACGTGGGTCTTTACAAGTGGGTTAATTCTATACGGAACTATTACCCCAAGAAATATCTCCGGTGATCGCCATTTTCAAAATCGTAATTTTATTACTGTAAATTTTGAACTGCAGTATAAAAGAAAAAATAGACAAACAAGAGGGCACTCAGAGACAGCGAGTTAACGAGACCTACACATGTATGAATGAATAAAATGCTCGCGATTGCACTCGTAAGTGGCTTGGGTTTGGGGGGGGGGGGACCTCGATCTCCTAGCTAGGGGGTGCGGGTGCATGGCCCCCGGAACATTTTGGATTTCTAGGGTCTCGGAAACACTATTTCCTGCATTTTGAGGCAAGTATTTAAGAGTAATCTGAAAGCCATAAATTACATAATTTTGTTGAAATCAAACCGGAACATAGAATGATACACGTCAGAATATCTTTAGATTTATTTAGAAACAAGTTGTAAATGTAAAAACAGGTTGGAGGCATTTTGTATAGACCCTTAGTATTGTAATTTATATAGCATATGCATATTGCCTGCAATATATATAACACATCACTATCTACTCACTTGGACTTAAATCAACTGTACCCCAGACAGACAGACAGACAGACAGACAGACAGACAGACAGACAGACAGACAGACAGACAGACAGACAGACAGACAGACAGACAGACAGACAGACAGAAAACATGAGCCATATGAACATTGGATTTTGTAACAGCTCGTTACAGTTTTATTAACAAGAACGAATTATATATAATATAGATAAGTTTTGCGGAAACACCACGTAAAATATTTATTTGCTAAGCTTTCGGTCTGTTGACTCTGGCCTTCATCAGAGCAATAACAAGGCCTGAGTCAACAGGCCGAAAGCTTAGCAAAGAAACGTTTTATGTGGTGTTTCCACAAAACGTATCTATATTACATTATCGCCATGAAAACTTTGAAAGAATTAAAGAACGAATTAGTCTGTACGGGGAAATATCAGACTTAGACTATATGTGCACACGGTAACGTTTCCGAGCGTTTTCGTATTGTTTACTGTTCTCAAGGGAATCGAAAACAATCAGCTCATTACTTGATACAATACGAAAACGCTCGGAAACGTTACCGTGTGCACATAGCCTAAGGGCCTGTTCACATGAGGCGAGTTATCTCGGGGGGTAGGGTTATCCCTATCCTCGGTGTTAGTTTATTTCCATGTTAAAATAGTAAACCGTTCACATGAGACCGAGATAACTCGGGGGATAGGGATAACTCGGTCGGAGCGATAGGGTAACCCTAGCCCCCGAGTTATCCCTACCTCCATGTGAACGCTTTCACCCGAGTTATCTCGGGGGGTAGGGTCAACTTAGGCATGCGTATTTATGCTGTTGCTCGGGATAACTCGGAGTGAAGCGTTCACATGAAGCTAGGGTTATCTCGGGGGCCAGGGACAACTCGGTAGTTGCGTTTTATCATGTGAAATAGGGTCAATTTTGACCCTAGCCCCCGAGTTATCCCTACCCCCCCCCCGAGATAACCCGGTCTCGTGTGAACAGCCCCTCAGTCTTGACAGTATGGACGCAACCAAGGTTCGTACAATTCGCAACCAAGGTCTGATATTTTCCCGTATAGACCGAGCAAAAAGGTTAATAAATCGTTTATTATACGACTATTTAAAGTTTTTCGATACTTATTCAGTGTCAACATTAGTGCCGTGCAAACCTTAGAAATTCATGCAAGCAAAATTATTAAAGGCATTGGCAATATAAATTAAGTTTGTCTAATTTGAAAAAAACTTGTAAAATCGTAAAGGAAGACCTTTTACAACTTTTCCGTATTTTTCTTTGTTGTTGAGATATTTTAATTTGTTTGATATGTAAATAACATGGCCTCTGATGTCATTAGCAGGGTAGAGCATTTTCGTGCGTTACAAAATCACTTATACCTTAATGATAAGATTGCTCAACACGAAATGTTCAGTGACACGAGGATTTTTAATGGTCACAGTTTCAAGTGATTTTGTTGAACGAACCTGGAGACATAACTGAGTTTGCTACGTGTGAAAATGCTCTACCCTAACAAATTGAAATATCTCAAAAACGAAGAAAAATAAGGAAAAATTGTTAAAAAGTCTTCTTTTACCATTTCACGAGTTCTCTCGCATTAGACAAACGTAATTTATATTGCCAATGCCCTTTAAAGTGCCTAATTAAGTTCGAAAATAAGTGCGAAAATTAAGTGCGAAAATTAAGTGCGAAAATTAAGTGCGAAAATTAAGTCTGTCTTATTTGAAAGAACACTTAAAATGATAGAGTACCATCTTTTGTAGTTTTTCGTTTCCTTGCTTCGTTTTTGAGATATTTCAGTTTGTTTGATATGCAAATTTGACTTATAAGATAACTTTACGTCACACTTTGCATAATGACTTATCGCAAAGTGTTCTATATCTTTGTTATTATCGAACAAAAGCACTTGGCGAATTAGCGGGTTTTTACTGTAAGTCATTATGCAAAGTGTGACGTAAAGTTATCTTATTAGTTAAATTTACATATCAAACCAACTGAAATATCTCAACAACGAAGAAAGGAAACAAAAAACTGCAAAAGATGTTAGTTTGTCATTTTAATTGTTCTCTTAAATAAGACAAACTGGCACATAACATCCGGGACAGAGGTTCGGATATGGAAAAAAACGGACCGTGGTCCGGGAGCTCTCTCCTCCACAGAGGTTCTTTCGGACATCGGAGATTTCGGGGATCGTCGGAAATCTCCGATCTCCGAAAGAACCTCGGCGGAGGTCCGGGAGTATGCATTTTTACGGACCGTGCGCTGACCAATGAAAACTCAGGAATATTACAAAGCCATATAATAATCTTTTTATTGCCAATGGCCTTTAATGGATAATCTTTCTACCCCATTTTGGTGGTGAATGTATGGCGTTGCATCTCCGAACGGTTTTCATGAACTGCATCAAACATTCTGCTAAGATATTTTCACGATTGTGCTTCCGCACCCTGCTTCAACGTTATTACTTTAGTAATTATCCAACTATCTTCTATTCCCAACGTGCACTCTTTTCTGAAACTACAAATTAAACAGATTTACAAGTTATGTACATGTACATTCGTGAGAATTACCCTATGCGAAACCACTCTGAATTAATCAGAAACAGTATAAACACCACAAAAAACGGAACAGTTATAAGTATAGGATAAATACTGAGAACTTCGGCCCGAGGGATTTATCTGGCTTAAAGCCGACGTTCGAGGTATTTATCCGACTTAAAACACGATTGAAGACGGTTTTCTAAAAAAATAGCCTTTACCGAGTGTCGAAGGACATTGTTATGTCGAATGTTAACGGGATTTTATGAAATAATAATGACTCCAATGCAGTTTATTAAACAAACTTGAGAAGTACGTAAAGGTTCATTGAACACATACACAGACTTCTACAAGCTTGTTTGAATAATTAGTCAGATGAATAATTAGTACCATTGCATGGGCATGCGTATTGATGCAGTATCAATCCCACATTTTATGCTCAACGTTCAGTGTAATAAAGTGCTGACTCAACCAACAGATTTTGATGATTTTCATTGGTTTGTTTCCCTCTCGTAAACTACGTGAGCGAAAAGCAAACCCTTGCTCTCCTTCTCGTATGTGGGCAGTGGGCGTTACCATACGAGATAGTTGTAGCAGGTATCCTATGAATTGGGCAATTATAAATTCATAGGGATTATATAAATAATCCCCGGGCTTTATATATATAATCCCTATGAATTTATAATGAGGGATTTATGGGATATAAATCCCTCAAAAAAACAAAGAAAACCGACTTGTTTTAATTAACTCGTGTTTTAATTAACAGAAGACGTTATGGTTTATTTCATATTACTACCATTTGCGATCAACCGTTGGGCGTGAGAGTTCAAACGCGTTTGTTTACGTTTCAAACGTGCAAGTTTAACTGGAAAATTTGACGTTTCAACAATACCCCAATCAATCGCCTGTCAAAAAATGGCGGGTGATTCATCAGGCTATTGGTTAAAACGTCAACATTTTCCAGTTAAACTTGCGCGTTTGAAACGTAAACAAACGCGTTTTAACTCTCACGCCTAACTGTTGATCGCAAATGGTAGTACTTTACCGCCGTCTGGTGTTGCGACGTTCGTTGGGAAGTTCCGAAGTTCATTCAGAACTTGGGAACTACGTACCAAATCAAGGTTGCCAATTATCCAATCAAAATGAGCTTTGATTCACAGCTCGCAATTTGATTGGATAATTTGGCAACATTGTTTATGTAGTTCCCAACTTCCGAACGAATTTCGGAACTTCCCAACGAACTTCGCAACACACGGGGGTAAAGTAATATGACATCAACATATTATATCTTGTATGGCCCCGTTCACACCACTGATCTCTAATATAAACTGGATAGGCCATTCCCTATGGCCAGCAGTCAAACATTTCGTGCCAGTCGCCGCCATCTTACGTAGTGGAACATATGACGCATTGCGGCCTTAGAACTTGTTCCCAATCCCAAAGTTGACTGGCATAAGCAATCTTGACGTCAGCACGGTCAGATTATCCGGGGGAGGAATATTAAGTACTCTGTGCCGGGGGAGTCGGAAAAGCCGTGAAGCAAACAACAGATGCCTTACAATACATTAGATTATTTAAACAATGTAATGTATTGAAATTGATTAAAGTTAAAGTTAAAGTTAACAACAAATACAGTCAAAGATGGCAAGTACACAACACGAGATATTGTTAAGGCATTAAGATTACTATAAAAGGTACAATTTAAGACTTGGAATTGAATTCTTCGTAAATTTTATAGTCTGTTTTTCAGTTTATATTATCGTGAACTTTCTTCGTTGTCGGCACTGAAGAAAAACAACGAAATTTAAATGTTTTACAGCTCAGTAACAGAAACAAATACAAGAAATTAGCGTCTTAAACTTCATTAAGTACTTCTTGTGTCCTTACATTGGTTTAAATTTTCTTAAAATAACTCTTTTTGTCTGTTTTCAATCTACCGAAAGCTTATGAACTTCAGTGGCGGCCATCTTACGTAGTGGCCACGTCATCATACAACTGGCACGCAAAATCCGGCCTCATGCCCCATCCAGTTTTATTGAGATCAGTGGTTCACACTGGGAGCTGATACGGCACAAAAACCTATCCGATAAAAGATGTACCTCTTTCGAGATCGCAGCGGCGCAGCGACACAGAAATTGTGATGGAACAGGCGTTTTGTGTGTGTACAGAAGGCCTATCCGGTATGGTTTTCGTGCCGGCACAAAAGCTATCCATAGTGTGAACGGGGACTAACCTAACGAGGGACAAAAAACAAGCCGTTTTCAAACGCATAAAAAGACTTTGAAATCCCAGGAAAAATCCGACGTCGACAAAGCATATTTGAGCTGACTTCTCAATCCAAAGAATTTTCCTACAAATTTCAAAGCATATACTAATGCTTTTCAAAATTTCATAGCGTCATTCCGGAGATCTTTCGCCAAAAATAATTTATTTTGTTTTTGGTTTATAAATTATTTAATAACGAGTTTGAAAAGTAATATAGAATTATCGAGCCACACTTCACTTCGGCACTGTTCGTTGTATTTACCTGTAACGTGTAACTCGTGGGAACGGAATTCTTACAAAGGTAACATTTCCTAAGTCCTTCCGTGAGAGTTCATTACCACGACATATGTAAGAGACCAAAACGTGAAGCCATTTTTTGCCTTTTTCTAAAATTATTTGATTAGTTATTAAAGGTTTGAGCATTTATAAGTGAAGTGAAGTAATGTGACGTAACGTGAGGTGAAGTCATGTGAAGTGACGTAAAGTAATGTAACGTAAGGTGACGTAAAGTGAGGTGACGTAACGTAACGTGAGGTGAAGTCATGTGAAGTGACGTAAAGTAATGTAACGTAAGGTGACGTAAAGTGAGGTGACGTAACGTAACGTGAAGTCATGTGAAGTGACGTAAGGTGACGTAAAGTGAGGTGACGTAACGTAACGTGAGGTGAAGTCATGTGAAGTGACGTAAGGTGACGTAACGCAACGTGAAGTCATGTGAAGTGACGTAAGGTGACGTAACGCAAGGTGAAGTCATGTGAAGTGACGTAAGGTGACGTAAAGTGAGGTGACGCAACGTGAGGTGAAGTCATGTGAAGTGACGTAAGGTGACGTAAAGTGAGGTGAAGTCATGTGAAGTGACGTAAGGTGACGTAAAGTGAGGTGAAGTCATGGGAAGTGAGGTGACGTAATGTAAATTGTAACGTTAGGCCTGCGCTAAACGTCGCACAACAGACGAATTTAATCCAGACGAATTTAATTGTTTGAATTGTATTCGACGAAACTGCGACGTACAGTATAACTCGATTAAATTCGACACACGAATTAAATTCGTCTCGGCAATTAAATTCGTCTGAGTTGTTTTAAAGAAGTCGTTTTCAGGCTCCACGAGTCCAAGTAAAAACAATTAAATTCAACTGAAATTCGACGTTTAGCTCGACGTCGCATTTACGTCGCATTAGCGACGAAGTTAATTCGAATTAAATTCGTCGGAATTAAATTCGTCTATTGTGCTACGAGTTTAACGCAGGCCTAAGCTAACTCAGCTAAGGTAACGTGACGTCAAGAGAGGAGACGTAACGTAACGTGAGGTGAAGTGACGTGAGTGATGTGACGTAAGGTGATGTGACGTAAGGTGATGTGACGTAAGGTGATGTGACGTAAGGTGAAGTAACATAAGGTGACGTGACGTGACGTAACATAAAGTGACGTATAACGTAAGGTGATGTGACGTAATGTGAGGTAACATAAAGTGACGTATAACGTAAGGTGACGTGACGTGATGTGACGTATAACGTAAGGTGACGTGACGTGATGTGAGGTAACATAAAGTGACGTATAACGCAAGGTGACTTGACGTGATGTGAGGTAACATAAAGTGACGTACAACGTAAGGTGACGTGACGTAACATAAAGTGACGTATAACGTAAGGTGACGTAACGTGTTGTGAGATAACATAAAGTGACGTATATATAACGTAAGGTGAAGTAACGTGATGTGAGGTAACATAAAGCTAGTGACGTATAACGTAAGGTGACATAACGTGATAACATAAAGTGACGTATATATAACGTAAGGTGAAGTAACGTGATGTGAGGTAACATAAAGCTGGTGACGTATAACGTAAGGTGACGTAACGTGATGTGAGATAACATAAAGTGACGTATATATAACGTAAGGTGAAGTAACGTGATGTGAGGTAACATAAAGCTAGTGACGTATAACGTAAGGTGACGTAAAGTGATGTGATGTAACATAAGAATTACTTATAACATACCACTTTCATCATACTGAAATCCAATGTCATGAATTGTTGCCTGAAGGATGTCTTCCATTGTAATGCGATACGTTTCAATATTTGTTACCTCATTCATTTCATCCCTCAGATTTTCAATTGCCTAAGCCATCCATGACAAAGATATATTATTATATGTGACAGGAACTTGGTAGACACTCCCCCCCTCCCCCCCCCCCCAGAGGTTAAAATTAGGACTTAAAATTTGAGACGAGAGAGAGAGTGAGACGTGGGACGTGACGGAGAAAACATCGAGACATATTCGAAGTGAGCGACGTTGAGAGACTGTATGTGAGTTCGTTTGTTTATTAAAGAACCTTTAATTTTTTTTTGTTATTGTGTGAGTTTGATGTACCCCACGAGTTCAGTACATATGAACTAATAATTATGTAATATATAGTGCTATTTTAAGATACTTTAAGTATGACTACATACCTCATTTGTAACTAATCCTCCTAATTCACTATATTTTTTCTGTGAAACTAAAGCAGAGACAGTACATACAGCCTGGAAAGAAAACATTTCATTAACTTCATTTCACAATTCACTTTATCCAAGACTCACCCCAAATCTGCCCTTGTGTAATTTCACCATGCACCATCATCAACAGCAGTATCAATAATAACAGCATCAACAACAACAACAGCAGCAGCAACAACAACAACAGTAGCAACAACAGCAAGAGCAACAACAGCAGTAAACGACAACAAAACAGAAGCAGCAGCAGTGGCAACACCACCACCACCACCAACAACAACAACAGCAGCAGCAGCAACAACAACACCAACAACAGCACCACCGCCAACAGCAGCAACAACAACAATAACAACAACAACAACAACAAATTGTTTTTATCCAATCATCTCGTTTCATTGACCTGTTTGGCTCCTTCAAGAAACGTTGCTTCATCAAAATCAGAATCAAAGAAAGAATGAACCATGAAAAGTTTTATTTTATTTGAAATCCAACGCAAAGGACCGCGTGTAAATACAATCGATACAGTCTGTTTTTGGCCTCCAGAATTGCTCGAAAAACACCTTCTACCGCATTTCCCTGCAGGAGTATGCTGCTTCCAAAATGATTCTCCGTTAGGGAATACTTCGGTCTTTAATGTTGCCACATGATGTGGTCGTGAAAGCAATGAACGAAGTAGAATACAAGAGTTATATTTTAAAAATAACACACGATGACGGCAAGATAGAGCCGCCATGACACTTGTCATGGTACTTACCGCTTTCCAGTAACACTTCTGTTTCATACGAGAAACGTTCCCCCTAACAGTGACATATTTTATCCAAAATCGAAAATTAAATACAATTAACTAAAATATTTTAGCATGGACTAGAAGAGTTGTAAGACATCGTATTAAACGTTGTAACAAATACCTATGTGACTTGTCTCTTTCCTTAATATATTTATGTGCGGACAATCAGACAATGATCCTCGCAATGATCGAAACTCAAACCACGGCAGTACATACCCCACGGTTAAATACCAACGGATAAAAGTTCCACTATTTAAAATTTTTCTTTAAAACGAATTGAAGAGCACTGTTGAATATGAAAAGAGATATTGAGATTTTGGCCTTTATGGTAAATATATGAAAGTTGATCTAGTGTTTTAAACGTCATTTTCGTTGAAATAATAGTCCTAATTTCAATAGGAACCTGGTGAAGGGAGAATTCTTGTTGAACAAGTTTTATCATTGGATGTAGAAACTAGTCTAGTTGCTGCAAGGTAGGTTAATGTAGTTATTTAATACTATTAAGTACAGTATATTAAATTAAATTAAATAAATGAACATGTTATCTAATTATGTAGTATAATCTATATGTTGTCAATAGTCTTGGCAATACATTGAGATAAGTGTTAATAATTTATATTTTAAATCGATTATATATATATATAATTAAATATATATATATATATATATATATATATATATATATATTATATGGCTTTGTAATATCCTGAGTTCTGATTGGTCAATGCACGGTCTGTAAAAATGCGTATCCAGACCACAGTCCGTCTTTTTCCGTATCCGGACTGCTGTCCCGGATGTTGATTTTGCTCGCATGAATTTCTAAGGTTTTCACACTGTTTGATACAATAATTATTGAAAAACTTGAAATAGCCATATAATAAATGCTTTATTAACCTTGTTTACTCGGTCTGTACAGGAAAATATCAGACCTTGGTCTCGGTTAATAATCTCTTAATATATATATATATATTATATATATATATACATAATATATATACATATATATACATATATATATATAATTATACAGTATGTCTATTAAAATACTGTGTAAATATAAGTGTGCAACTACCCCCCTGGATACAGTCATTGACTCACCTTGAAATTAGTTGATGATTCTCCTTGCATGAGTAAATGACGCGTCGATAACTCTCCCTTGAATCGACAACTCTCCTAATTTTACTTGTTACACTATACAGGAACATTAAAAATGCAGTAATTGGCAGCAAAGGAAACAAAAACTCATTCATCCATTTGGGTATTGCTTCGAGGTAAAGCCTTTTGATGTAAAAAAACAAACTATTCTAACTTGCCTATACTTTGGTATCAAATACAGTAAAAAGCTGCATATAAGAACCTAGTAGGTTTTTCTAAGTTAGCCTGAAAAGGTCCTTATATATTTAGTGTCAACTGAGAATTTAGGCTATTTAGGTTCTTAAATAAAACACTTGTCAGTCAACACTGGAACTACAGTAGCTGTACTTTACACTGGTTGATACCGTAACTGTTACTGTTATTAAAGGGAGTCTAACTGTATGCATTCTACTATAATATATATATTTATAATCAGTACAGAGACAAATTATTTGTGTACTGGGTATATCAAATTTTTATATTGAAATTACAAGAGATTCTGCAGTCTGGTTGTCATATACAAACAGTTAATATTAGTTTTTCTTTTTCCCCTGATTTTCCAAATAAGAACCTGTGTTAATTTTTAGGCTCAACAGGTTCTTATATAATGGAGGTTTAAATGCCAAAATTTTACTCCTACAGGTTCTTAATCACTAGGCCGGTTCTTATATGAGGGTTTTTACTGTAACTGAAATTATTATAATTTATAAACTGTTTATGAAGTACTTACTTTTTACTACTCCAGTCTTGTGGAAGTATTACAAAGAGAGCAAACAAGTGTGGACCTTGCAGTTGAAGCAGTTGTAATTCTTGGAAGTCTTGCTAGAGGTAATAATATGGCTTCCTAAAGCAGACATGAGGTGCTTATGCTGTACTTCAAGTTAAAGTAGATTATTTATTCTACTAAAAAATAATTATTCTAAGTTATAAGAATGTAGGATTAGTTTTTTAAATTATGTTTTTGTATTTCAGCTGGTGATGAGACTGTAACAGTTCTATTGTCCCATTCAATTATCCCTCTTTTTCTACAAGGTTTGATTTTCAGAGTTTTGTGGATACACCACCTTCTATATTTATTTTCTTAAGTGACAAGAGTAGAAAATGAGGGAAGCTGAAAGAGAAAAGTTAGGAAGAAATGGAAGATTGATGGAAGCTAGGAAGCAGATAAGATTGGAAGAAGGGATGGGGGGACAGCAGGAAGAAAGGAGGAAGGAATAGAAAGAAGGAAAGGAAGGGAGGGAAGGGAGGGAGGAAGGAATAGAGGGAGGGAGGAAGGAAAGAAGGAAGCAAGGAAGGAAGGAAGGACGGATGCAAGGAAGGAAGCAAGCAAGCAAGGAAGGAAGGAAGGAAGGAAGCAAGGAAGGAAGCAAGCAAGGAAGGAAGCAAGGAAGCAAGGAAGGAAGGAAGGAAGGAAGCAAGCAAGGAAGGAAGGAAGGAAGCAAGCAAGGAAGGAAGCAAGGAAGCAAGGAAGCAAGGAAGGAAGGAAGGAAGGAAGCAAGCAAGCAAGCAAGCAAGCAAGCAAGCAAGCAAGCAAGCAAGCAAGCAAGCAAGCAAGCAAGCAAGCAAGCAAGCAAGCAAGCAAGCAAGGAAGCAAGCAAGCAAGGAAGCAAGCAAGGAAGGAAGGAAGGAAGCAAGGAAGGAAGGAAGCAAGCAAGCAAGCAAGCAAGCAAGTAAGGAATTAAGGGGTCAAATTTGAAAAAAAACACCCCATAAATTTCCTATCGTTTATTATATTAGGATTAAAAAACACAAACAGAAGACTAGTAGAGGCTTGTATTCGATCACTCAGAACATTCTACCTGTCACCTCAGACACCAGTGGATCCTATTTATGAGGCAAGTTACTCAATTTTGCTTCAGAGGTTATTCCAAAGCTTGCATCGTAATTGGTTTTCCATTTTAGGATTCTTCAAACATTTCTTGCCTAATAAAGCTGCTTTGTGGTACGCACCTGGAATCAGAGTGTGCTGCAAACATTTTAGCTAGATGTTGTCAGGTAATGGTCTTTATACCTATAGAGAACGAGCAGCAACAGTAACAACAACAGCAGCAACAGTAGCAGCAGCAACATCAGCAACAACAGGAGCAGCAACATCAGCAACAACAGGAGCAGCAACAACAGCAGCAACAATAGCAACAACAGCAGCAACAACAGTAGCAGCAACATCAACAACAATGACAGCAGTAGCAACAACAGCAGCAACAACAGTAGCAGCAATAACAGCAATAACAGCAACAATAATGACAGCAACAACAATAGCAACAGCACCAACAGCAACAATAGCAGCAGCACTAACAGCAACAACAGCACCAACAACAGCAGCAGCAACAATAGCAGCAGCAACAACAGCAGCTGCACCACCATGAGCAGCAATAATACCAACAATAGCAGTGGCACTAACAGCAACAACAACAACAACAACAGCAGCAGCAACAACAATAGCAGCAACACTAACAGCAACACTAACAGCAACAACAACAACAGCAGCAACAACAACAGCAGCAGCAACGACAACAGCAGCAGCAACGACAACAGCAGCAGCAACAACAACAGCAGCAGCAACGACAACAACAGCAGCAACAACAACAGCAGCAGCAATGACAACAGCAGCAGCAATTACAGCAACAATAGCAGCTGCACTAACAGCAACAACAACAGCAGCAACAACAACAGCAGCACCACCAACAGCAGCAATACCAACAGCAGCAATAACAACAGCCACAACAACAGCAGCAGCACCATCAACAACAACAACAGCAGCAGCAACAACAGCAGCAATAACAACAGCCACAACCACAGCAGCAGCACCACCAACAGCAGCAGCAGCAACAACAGCAGCAATAACAACAGCACCAACAGCAGTAGCACCACCAATAACAGTAACAACACCAATGACCGCAGAAACACCAACAACAGCAGGAACCACCAACCAACCAAGAACTTACTGCTTGCAGAGCAATGGGCAATGTCTGTAAATAACGCAGTTTTTGTTTCATTCAGA
This sequence comes from Paragorgia papillata, assembly GCA_035771165.1. Classification (NCBI taxonomy): domain Eukaryota; kingdom Metazoa; phylum Cnidaria; class Anthozoa; order Scleralcyonacea; family Coralliidae; genus Paragorgia; species Paragorgia papillata. The sequence goes on from JAWNZC010000354.1 coordinate 3,464,734, forward strand.
ACTCCAGTCATCAAACATTGTTAGCGAGAAGTGGTTTGGTCGAAGCCTTAGTACCATTAGTTGGCAGCAACAACCACAGGCTACAATTACCTGCCCTCCAATGCTACGCTGCTCTGTCGTTAGAAAATGAAATCATTGCTGATACCATGAAAATCGGTAGAGTCATCTTATACCATACATCCTTTCATTCGTTCGTTTCTCTCATTCTTTCATACATTCCTTCCTTCCATAGTTCCATCCATCCGTTCTTCCTTCCATCCATCCATCCATTCGTTCTTCCATCCATCCATCCATCCATCCATCCATCCACCCACCCATCCACCCATCCATCCAATCCATTTATCCATCCAATCCATTCATTCATTCATTCATTCGTCTATTCATTTTTAGCGACATTTAAAAACGAAAGTCTTGTTGAAATTCTGAAGAGATTATTGCCTGGAGACAAACCCGATGCAATTCAGCTGTCTGCTGCCAAGTGGTAAGCTTTGAAAATAGTCTTAAGCGATCAGAACATTCTTTAGTCTATAAATTATGTGATTTCCATCGTTTTAAAGTGCCTATCAAACGAAAATTAAGTTTGTCTTGTTTGAAAGAACACTTAAAATGATAGAGTAACATCGTTTATAGTTTTTCGTTTCCTTGCTTCGTTCTTGAGATATTTCAGTTTGTTTGATATGCAAATTAAACATTTTGACGTCACATGTGCATAATGAGTTATCAAAAAATGTTATATATCTTTTCTATTATCAAACCAAATTAATTCGAAGGAAGCATGTGATGATGTGGGTGTGTTTCGTCCAGAACACTAAACATGTAGATTTTCAAGTGATTATGTTTGATAATAGCAAAGATATACAACTCCGTTTGATAACTCATTATGCACGTGTGACGTCAAAATGTTTAATTTGCATATCAAACAAACTGCAATATCTCAAGAACGAAGCAAGGAAACGATCGCGAAAAACTTCAAAATATGTCACCCTATCATTTTAAATGTTCTTTCAAATAAGACAGACTTAATTTTCGTTTCATAGGCACTTTAAACGGAAATCCCTGTAAATAGGTCATGAAGTTGTAATTAGTCTAGCCTGAAACGAACACCCTTCATAAATATCTGACAGTAACTTTCAATTTCAGCTTAACGAATCTTTGTCGCGCTGGTGCAATCCCTCCAACCGACCCATTGGTTCGACTCAAGGTAACATGTGATTTCATATAATAAATAGAGTGCCACGTTGTCGTATACTTAGCCAGTGTTTTGGATATAGCAACTAGCTGAAAGATGGTGAAGTGAACTCACCAGGTGTTTATATTGTTTTTAGGTTCTCCCGTGTTTAGTAAAACTTTGTAAAAAGGAAAAGTTAACCAGTGTACGAGCTGAAGCTGCCGAGGTACTTGGTATGTAAGTGGTGTCTGGCTTTGCATGATGACGGTGGTGATGTTGGTGGTGGTGATGATGATGGTAGTGTTGATGATGATAAGGACAACGTCCTTAATACAATAGAATTTTCCTCACACAACAAAGAAAATGAATAATTTTTAGTCCCAAGAGTAATCCTAACGTCGTCCCCGTTCTACAGACAACCTTCTTCAGATCATTTTCACGTCTTCAGCAGGGGCGGACTGGCTACGTCAGAGGGGCCTGGGCGATTTGCTGTAAAAAGGGTCCCGGTTTCCAAATCAAGTTGTTGTGGGTCCGCATGTGTAGGGGGTCCGGGGGGATCATTTCCCGGAAATTTTTTGAAATTTAGGTCTCTGAAATGGCATTACCCGCATTCTGACAGCAGTTTTGAGCAAACTTTTAATAGTTTTAAAGGCATGTTTGTAATGGCACATTTCGTCATTTTTTAAAAATTTAATTTAAATTTAAGGTCAAAGCCTGTTAAGGCTCGAGGGTTACCAATGAGAACAAAGGACTACTCATTTCCGTACGCATTCTTTCCCATGCATGGGAAAGACTTTGACTTCAAACTATGCGACAAAATCCTTTTAGAACTCTAAAGCTTTTGGATGTTGAAAAACATACTTTAAGTATTCAATAGAGCGTTTTCACTCACGTGATCGGTGGCCCCATTGGGGTGGTGAAACAATACGAAATATTTGGATAAGAAAGAGCTAATTCCCATACCGTACACCAATATGGCCGCCATTTCATTGTTTTGGTACACCAATATGGCCGCCGTGACGTCAGATGAAAACGTTCTATACTACGTAAATGGATTCGTGGTTTCTGCTAGATACTGAACTTTACATTGCCGTCGTCGTTCTAGCTTGCTTAAGCTCCCTGATGGTAGTGGTGATGGTGGTCGTGGTGATGGTGATGATGGTCGTGGTGATGGCAGTGGTAGTGGTGGTGGTGATGGCAGTGGTAGTGGTGGTGGTGATGGCAGTGGTAGTGGTGGTGGTGGTGATGGTGGTGGTGGTGATGGCAGTGGTAGTGGTAGTGGTGGTGGTGGTGATGGTGGTGGTGGTGATGGCAGTGGTAGTGGTAGTGGTGATGGTGGTGATGGTAGTGGTAGTGGTCGTGGTGGTGGTGATGATGGTGGTCGTGGTGGTGGTAGTGGTAGTGATATACAGTCACCATTGATCGATTCCTCTCATGGTTACCGACAGGTTATCTCATTGAAGAAGACGCGTCTCTTCAACAAACAGCAGCAATGGCGGATCACCTCATTCCTACTTTAGCAAATTACTTGAGGAAAAACGATCTAAATGATGAAGACTACGCCAGAATGAGAGAGGTAAACATATATACAGAGAGAGAATATTTCTTTGTGACCGTCTGAGGCCTAAGGTGAATATATTTTAACTACTTACCTGTGTGTGTTTTCTCCTCCAGACTGCATTGAAAGCGTTCGCATCTCTTGGGGCGAGTGATGAAGATATAAGGAAAAGAGTGAGTTGTCAGGGTTTGTACCAATCTCGTTCCCAGAGCCCACGTTCCCCACCCGGGAAACGAGAGACTCTGGGATAATCCGTTTCAAATCACAGGATTCTTGTTATTCCGGTTGAGGTACGCATGCGTAAATATCCGAGCGGAATCTGGATAGTTATGTTCTCCTTGTTTGACTTTTCCCCAAACAAGTCAATGGAGTTGCTGGCGAAGCTCGAATTACAGCATCTACACACATACTACAGCCCCCCCCCCCCCTACTATTTGATATTTGCACTGATCTATCCATGGATATTTGTCGGAAATTTTCAAAATTTTGTGGTTGTCGGAAAACTTGATCATCAGTTGACAATAAATTGTTTACAATGTAATGACTTACTAGATCGGCTTATTTCGGCCAGTTTGTTCATGTTGTCAGCCACAGTGAACTCACAGTATCCTGCCAATTTCATTATAAAATAAGTTAGCGCGTGAACAACAGAACAAGGCAAATTTCGCTGGATAACTTCGCGTTCTTGTCGGCCGCTTTTTTAAGCCTGTGTACTTCATGACAAAATAATAGGCATACATGGAGTCTTGTAGTTGTAAATATCAAGTGTGGAAACGTAACATCTATATTAAACTTTCATGTCCTGGACTCTTAGTACTTAATGCTAGCTAATTGAAGTGATTCAAATACGCTATCCTGGAAACCTCAAGTTCATCGGATATGTCAACGCTCGTATCCTGAAATTACTGAATTGTATTTCAGGTTTTCTACCAACTGAAGTCCTTCTCGGAGTTTATAAGCAAACAATCTTACCTATTATTGACTATGCTTCAATCGTATGGCATGATTGTGGGTCTGTTCTTACCGACCATGCTGAAAAAATTCAAAACAAAGCAATGAGAACCATCTTACACGCTAACAGATCAACTTGCACACAACAAATGCGTAACCGCCTGGGTCTCCTTACTTTGCACAACCGACGCCGCTTTCTAAGATATATTTTAGTTTTTAAAATTGTAAATAACATTGACTGTCCTACGTATTTTAACGATTACTTTCTTTTAAGAAGTTCGTTAAGGGGAAAAACCCTTCGAGATCAAACTTTGATAGACCTACCTAAAGTTAAAACTTCACTCGGACAAACTATGTTTAAGGCCCCGTTCACACTATACCGGATAGCTTTTGTGCCTGCACGAAAACCATACCGGATAGGCCTTCTGTTCACACACAAAACGACTGTTCCGGCACAATTTCTGTGCCGGCACGCCGTTGCGCCGCTCCAATCTCGAAAGAGGTACATCTTGTATCGGATAGCTTTTTGTGCCGTTTCAGCTCCAGTGTGAACGGAGATCGGAATCGTTTCGGAAGTATATTAATAGAATAGAGCGTGGTGATTGCTTGGATCACGGGGTTATATCGTATTCGGCACGAAACGGCACATAATTATGCCGTCTGTTCACACTATACCGGATAGGTTTTCGTGCCGGGGCCTAAGTTTGCGGCAGCTCGAGACTGGAACTTGCTCCCGAAGTCAATTAGGGTCATTAAAGTTCTCAGTAGTTTTAAATACTTGGTTTTTAAATATCTTTTAGTTTAAATATCAATTGTAGTTTATAATTCTTAGTCTTCTGTTAAATTTTTATATTGTAAATGAGAACTTCGATAGGTATATTTATGTTAATAATTAACTATTTTACATACTGTTCACCCAGGTGAGACCAGCTATTACAGCTGAATGGGTCTTCACAGTTTAAATAAATAATTTATTATTATTTTTATTAAATCGCTATAATTTCTTTTTTGAAAAATTAAGAAAAAATACACTTGTCGGAAAATTTTGGACTTGAGCCCCCCCTGTTCCCACGACGCCACTGCTCAGAGTAAAATATCATTATTCCTTCACCTGAATTCGCTGTCCCAGAATAATTATCCCAAATTTATTGATATTCCAACGTCGAAGGAATATTGCCCAAATTGGTGAGTAATTTTCTCTTTAGATAATCGAAACTGACTCCGCCATGGAACATGTTGTGTTGGGTATTGAGGATACCAGGATAACGGTGCAGCTTGCTGCGGTGAAATGTCTTCATAGTTTATCGCGGTCAGTTCAGCAACTGAGAACAACCTTTCAAGACAACGCTGTATGGAAACCGTTAATGAAGTTATTACAAGGAGCTTCAGAAGAGGTCCTCACGGTAGCCTCGTCCGCTGTATGTAACTTACTGTTGGAGTTTTCACCTAGTAAAGAGGTAATCCAAGTCCTACTATTCGTTTTATGCATTGAATAGCGTACCGTCGACGAGGACGTGGCCAGGATTTTGAAAGGGGAGGAGCGAAACTTCTTGGGGGGTCCGGGGGCATGTTGCCCCAGAAAATTTTGAAATCTAAAGTCTCTAAAATGGCATTTCCTGCATTTTGGGAGAAGATTTTACACAATTCTGAAAGTTTGAAAAGTCATAAAATACTAAAAAAAACAAAACCCGTTGAGTTAAGTTACATGCGTGCGATACATACGGAGACTGGATTAGGAGCCAAGGAATGTACCATTTCATATTATTAGTCACTAGCGTCAGAAGAGCGACTGAGATCCAGTCAATAACCGCTGGGTAAATCACCTGTGCATCTGAGTACGCGTGTTCAAAACAAAATTTCATCGTGCAAAGCGGGGGGGGGGGGGGGGGGGGGGGGGGGAGGAGCGACCGCTCCCACCGCTCCCCCTCTGGCTACGTCCCTGACCGTCGAACTGTTATTTATAACCCAAAATGCGGACAAACCAACCAAAATTGACTTTCAAATGATTGCAAATGAGCCATTATCTATTGTTCGGACTGCACAAATTGTGGGTAAAAGCGGACAAACTTAAATAGTGACGTCACCACGACGGATTGCGATTAACCATCGTCAGGGGGGGGGGCGTTTATGCCCCGAGGTTTCACTAGTCTGGGGTTCTATCCGCAATGTTTCAACGCAGGCCTGCTAGGAGTAGTTCGAAGCAGCGGGCCTTTAAAGGACATTGGCAACAAAAATTAAGTTTGTCTAATTTGAAAGAACTCATAAAATTGTAATAGAAGATCTTTTACAATTTTTTCGTATCTTTCTCCGTTTTCAAGATATTTCAATTTGTTTAATATGTAAATGAGATGGTCTCTGACGTCAGGAGCAGGGTACAGTATTTTCACACGTAGCAAAATCAGTTATATCTTCAAATTTGTTCAACGAAATCACTTGAAACTCTGCACATAAAAACGCCTTGTGGCACTGAACATTTAATAAGTGATTTTGCTAGGTGTGAAAATACTGTACCCTGCTCCTGACATCAGAGCCCATCTCATTTACATCTTAAACAAACTGGAATATCTTGAAAACGAAGAAAGATACAAAAAAGTTGTAAAAGATCTTCTATCACAATTTCACGAGTACTTTCAAATTAAACAAAATTTAACTTAATTTTTATTGCCAATACCCTTTAAGATAAGCTTTCTTCTTTTCAGTCTATCCTCGAAGCTGGCGCAGTCCGTCTTCTGGTCGACCTGACAAAGCATTCGAATAATGGCTTAAGGTTAAATGGAGTTTGGGGTTTGATGGTAAGCTAAGAATACTCTGCGAGCAGAGCCTTCTTTTAGCGAAGAAATAAGGAAAAGAAGGCTCTGCTCGCAGGGTAAGCTAAGAAGGAATGCCATCTGCATAATTTATACAATCTGCGCATCTGAGTCTAACCTTGTGGAAACCTTTTGTTTTTCAGAACATGGCCTATCAGTCTGACGAAAACACCAAAAATAATATTCTAGACAAACTGGGAACGCAACAGTTATTCCAGTAAGTTCTTAGACCTCAGGAATAGTTCAGTTCAGCAAAAACACTGTGTATATCTATGGTCTATCTGTGTATATCTATTGTATAGTTTATTAGAGGATCCAGATACTCAAATTGTAATGAAGACTTTGGGATTAATGAGAAATTTGCTTTCCGGGAGAGATGTAAGTACAAAAGAAGTATATTTCTTTTGTTTGGATTGTCTGTCTGTCTTGTCTGTCTGTTTCTAAAAAAATATGTGCTGCTATTTCTGGCCTTCGCCAAGTAAAACAGTTTGTTCCACTAGAAACATCGCTAACAATATATAAGTCGTTAATTCAACCATTATTTGAGTATTGCGATGTAGTATGGGACAACGTGCCAACTACAACTGCTACTAGATTACAAAAGTTGCAAAATCGAGCGGCACGAGTAATTACAAGCCAAGGCTACGAGGTCAGATCTAGTAAACTAAATAGATCAATTGCACTGGAAAAGGCTATGTCATTCACGTGCTGAACATATGACGATAACGATGTATAAGGTATTAAATAATATGGCACCCTCTTACCTACGAGACCATTTTAAAATTTATACCTTAGATAATACTTATGCTTTACGAAATAAAGAAATGTCACTCGTCTTACCAAAATCACTCACTGAGTTTTTGAAAAAGAATTGCCAAGTCAAATGACATGTGAAACTAATCTTAAAAATGTTTAAAAATCTCTCTCATCACTTGCTTCCTCAAATTAATTAAATTTTTATGTATTTTTAAAAGTATTCTCGGCTTTCTTGTAAAGCAGTTACATAACTGAAGAAATTCCGAATTTAAATAAATATTTCTCTGTCTGTCTGTCTGTCTGTCTGTCTGTCTGTCTGTCTGTCTGTCTGTCTGTCTGTCTGTCTGTCTGTCTGTCTGTCTGTCTGTCTGTCTGTCTGTCTTTGCGTCTGTGTGGCTGTCTGTGTTGCCTGTCCGTCAGTCCGTCCGTCCGTCCAAGTCTCTTCTTCACCTCCGAACTCCTGATTGCCATCGCGCGCCTTGATAAATGTAACCCGTCAAATGGTATAAGAAGACCTTTTGTAATTTTTCTGTATCTTTCTTGTGTTTTGAAATATTTCGACCAAAGACAGCGTGCTGTCCGCCATCTTGTTGTAATATTGGGTCTAATTAACTAGGAAATTGGTGACGTCACAAGCAGGGTAAACCTGATGAAACTACTCCGTGGATGACCAAATTTCCACGGAAGGCTTTTCAAATGTTGTTGGTCAATTTAAAAGGGAAATAGCGCAACAAAATCGAGTTTCTAGCTCATAATGTCATAAGGTTGGCAAGATAAAAATTTCACTTTACCCTGCTTATGTCGTCACATGCATATCGAAAATAATTCCAAGATGGCGGACAGCACGCTGTCTTTGGTCGAAATATTTCCAAAACCAAAATAGATACGGAAAAATTGTAAAAGGTCTTCTTATACCATTTGACGAGTTCTTTCAAATGAGACAAACTTAATATTTATTGCCAATACCCTAAATTGATTCTTTTGGACAGGATATTGACCACATAATGGCTCTTCATGGAAGAGATATGATGTTCTCTTTGCAACCAATAATTGACGAGAATAACCCTCAAATTTGGGAGGTCAAAGAACAGGTGATGTCACTAACTCACTATCCTAAAAGTGTGGTAGTAGTGTAAGTGTCTCAAGTATTTTAAAGTGCCAATGCAGCGAAATTTCACCCCAGTTTTTTATGATTGCATTTGAAAAAACACTTAAAATAACAACGTAACATCTTTCGTAGAATTTCGTTTCCTTGCTTCATTCTTGAGATATTCAGGTTTGTTTGATATACAAATGTCATACTTATGACATCACACTGCATCATGACTTTTTGAAATAGCATCAATTTTAGAATTTAGTCCAAATATTTTACACCCAGCTACACACGTTTAGTGACCAGTCATAGCTACATACATGCAAGTGCAAATTTTTATTAAGTACTTTCGATAAGCGCTCTCAAAGAAAATCATACTTTTCTAAAAAGTCATTATGCAGTGTGATGTCATAAGTATGACATTTGCATATCAAACAAACCTGAATATCTCAAGAATGAAGCAAGGAAACGAAATTCTACGAAAGATGTTACGTTGTCATTTTAAGTGTTCTTTCAAATGCAATCATAAAAAACTGGGGTGAAATTTCGCTGCATTGGCACTTTAACGTTAGCTCTTTCTCTTGTGACAGGCTTTGTGTGTTCTGGGCAACATTGCAAATGGCAGAACAGCGAAGGATTATCTCATGTCAGACGAAGGACTTCTAAAGAAACTCAAGTACTACATGTCACAAGACAATGTCAAACTCAAAATGGCTTGCATCTACTGTATTTCCAATCTGGCTTGGAGTACGGACGAAGGCGCTCAAGAAAGACAAGTTATTTTGCGTGAATTAGGTGTACAGAAGATGCTACAGGATTTGTCTACGACGGCAGATCCGTCGCTTTTTGACAGGTGAGGCTTTTGGAAATATCTTGAGCACTGGGAAATGCCTATATTGGTTAACTGGCTGGTACCTTTCACTCATGGTAGCGACTGCTGACCTTATTCTACCCAATACTGGTAATAATTCCATGTCCTACATAACCCAGGTACTTCATGAAAGCCTTACCCCAACACACACCCTAACCTAAGGATAAAAATTCGTGTAAATAGGACATGGATTTATAACCCCAATACTTGATTGTGGGCTCACCCGCGCCTGCAATTCCGATCAATAGTTTAAATTCATTTATCAGAGAAAGGTCAGCGGTTACTACTATGGGAGATGACCCACTGATCTCTATATGAACTGGATAGGCCATTCCCTATGGCCAGCAGTCAAACATTTCGTGGCAGTCGCCGCCATCTTACGTAGTGGAACATATGACGCATTGCGGCCTTAGAACTTGTTCCCAATCCTAAAGTTGACTGGCATAAGCAATCTTGACGTCAGCACGGTCAGATTATCTGGGGGGAGGAATATTAAGTACTCTGTGCCGGGGGAGTCGGAAAAGCCGTAAAGCAAACAACAGATGCCGGTTCGTTTAGTTTTCACTGTTTAACAACAAATACAGTCAAAGATAGCAAGTACACAACACGAGATATTGTTAAGGCATTAAGATTACTATAAAAGGTACAATTTAAGACTTGGAATTGAATTCTTCGTAGATTTTATAGTCTGTTTTTCAGTTTATATTATCGTGAAGTTTCTTCGTTGTCGGCACTGAAGAAAAACAACGAAATTTAATGGTTTTACAGCTCAGTAACAGAAACAAATGCAAGAAATTAGCGTCTTAAACCTCATTGAGTACTTCTTGTGTCCTTACATTCGTTTAAATTTTCTTAAAATAACTCTTTTTTTCTGTTTTCAATCTACGAAATCTTATGAACGTTAGTGGCAGCCATCTTGGGTAGTGGTCACGTCATCATACAACTGGCACGCTAAATCCGGCTTCATGCCCCATCCAGTTTTATTGAGATCAGTGGAGATGGCCCCATACACCACCATCTTGGATCGGCCACGACGGCGGTTAAAAAGCAACAAATTTTATAATTAAAGAAAGTCACGGCTCACTGACTTTGAGGTAGTTTAATGACTTCCAAAATGCCCAAGTACTGCTAAAATGATTGTAGTGTCAGTATTGAAGTAAATCTTAAGCAACAGTTCTCATATTTTGGTGACGTGAAAATGCTCAAAGTGGCGTTGTATAAAGAACAAGAACGGTGTTGAGATCTCTCTTGGGACGAAAAATTATTCATTCTCTTTGTTTCGCAGCTAGAATTCTTTTGTTTAACAGCAATTTTGTTTTGTTCTTAGGGTAAAGACGGCGCTTCAGCAGTTTTCATGAACCTAAATAACTCGTAAAGTACCAAACAAAGGAGAACTGAATAATTTTCAATTACGGGATTAAATTGAACTGATGCTGTCTTATTTAGGGTCTCTTTATATGGAGCCGAGTTACCCGGCTAGGCGAGTTACCCCCGGCAAGCCGAGTTGAAAAAAGATGAGTGTTTATATGAGATGAGTTACTTGGCAAAGCCGCCCACGCATTATAATGGTTTCACATTCCATGAGTAGTTTCCGATTGTCTCCATAAGTGGCGCGAGCCAAGTTACCCAGCAAGAGAGTGTTTATATGGGAATATTTTCATCACGAGATCTCGGCTGTTTTGCCGAGATCTCGGCTAGCCGAGTTACCCGCCTGTCTCATATAAACACTCTGCCGGGATAGCTTTGAATTTCTATACATGGCGGGTAACTCGGTTTGCCGAGTAACTCGGCTCCATATAAACAGGCCCTAAGTCTTAAAATATCCTAAATACAAGAGAATTGTAATTAAATAGTTTATTTTCTTGTGGTTAAACTGTTACTGTTGAAATAAAAAGTAACTTTTGCAGAATGCAATAGAACAAGAAGGTCAGGCGTTCACCCGGGCTACTGGCAAGTACGCGGAGGCTGAATCGAAGGCTGAATGTGGTGCATACTTCACACTGGTGAACCTATTTACGATCAAGACAGTTGTCAGCCACATCTGATAACTGTTTAACTACAAAGACAGCCAGTCACTTTCAAAATCTACCAACAACGTGCAAGAACACCTTGATCAAAACGCAAAGCTGTTCAACCTTTTGTCCAACTCCAAAAGCGAAAGGAGCAAACAAAGAACTTACTATTATTATTCTTTTATTTAAGGAGGATAAGTTTTTCAGCAGAGCTGGTGGGGTCCTCCATTTACAGCTAAGACCTATAGGTGTTGATTTTACGGAGGGAGAAAAACCGGAGAACCCGGCGAAAAGCCCTCGAAGCACAGGAGAGACAAACTAAACTCTACTCACATGAGTCCCCACCCCGAGAACGGGGCTATTCCATCCAAGTACTAACCCCGTCTAGCCGGGCTTAACTATTGGTGAGAGGCAGCGCCCTAACAGCACACGCCACCCGTGCTCCCCAGCACGCCTCACGGCCTCACTCTCAGGCCCCGTTTACACTAGCCTGGTAGCCTGGCCCAATCAAAGAATATGGAAATTGGGCCATAGTACCAGGCCCCGTTTACACTAGAGAAAAAGTATCCGGATTCACATTGTTTTTCATCCTCATGGGAATAAAAAACAATGTGAATCCGGATACTTAGTGTAAACGGGGTCTCAGTCACGCGGCCAACAACTCACCGGGGAAAAAAAAGGGGAAAATAAAGCAACCGAGCCGAAACCTAGACTCGGGCCTACCACAGATAGCCCGAGTAATAAATGCATGTAGCCACTAGTTTGGTTAGCGTAACAGTAGCCCAGTGAACTCTATAAAGACTGGAACGATACCTCCATAAGGTCGGCCCTATGATTGGGTGAAGCCAAACTTCCAGGACAACACATGAACGTCTGACCAACGTCCAAGGAGCGGTAGAAAACAGAACAATGGCCCAGCGAGAATTTTTTATTTTTTTGTAGTTGAACTTCTTTAGAATTGATATAACGAAGCCAGTATGTATTAGAATCATTGTCCTTTCTGTCTGAGGTATGTTTACTGGCAAAAATAGATTGAAGGAGGAAATATATTGCCAAACGAAAGCAAGATTTTGCTTGGATTGATGGAAACTCCTGACGAAAATTCAGGTTATATTTAGTATTTATTCGTCTTTATTTTATGAATTCTTGCAACCCTGTCAAGATGTGCCTTTGTTCTTATGAATAGTCTCCTCATACCTTTTGAATCATTATAAGACCACATATATTTTTTATCTTTGATGCCTTTAAAACACTGTCGGTTCGTATTTCTGTGTTTTGTTTGATTTTTTTTTTGACTGTTCAGAAAATTTAATATTTATGGTTTTTATTGATCATGTCAGCATTCATATGCTCGACAGATTATAGCCACTAGATTTCAGTAGGCCTTAGCCCTGACTAATGCTATATTTATTTGATTCAAGATAGTTCATAGACTTTTTTCTTGACTTTTGATACCTCAACTGGCTCAACACTTGCTGCCCTACAAAAAAATCAAGAGATCCGCGCGGTTTCGGACTCGAATTGTGTTTTTTTGTCAAATATTCAAGCTTTTTTTGCTGCTAAAAGCCTTTAGAAGAAGTATCTATTACTGTAGCATGTTTGCATTTCTTTGTAATTGGTTCATAACAAAATGTAACTTAAAAAATAAAGATTTTCTTGCATATAAAGAGGACTGGGGCTGCCCTGCATGTCAGCCTCCATGACGGCTTCAAAATTTGGTTTGTAGATATCGTTCCAGTCCTTATATAGAGTTCACTGCAGTAGCCTCCTGTTTCAGACCCTAGTCGCGTATTAAACAGGAGTCATGTTTGTTGCCCTGACACTGATATATTCATTCATTGGTATTTCCGCTGCTCCAATTCACAGAAAAGGTGATTCTTTAATCCGTCGAATGTCTTTGAAGTAGTTGCCATCGTCAAGAGGTTAATCTCTTGCAAAACATCCTCCCACGGTCAATATAACTTCCGCCTTCTATTTTCTTGTCGAATTACTGCATAAAATTACACTTGACTTCACACATCTTACAGTTTTATTACAGTTGGGTACTGTACTCGGATATAGAAAGTCCGGCCATCAATGTAGAACTTGTCTGTGAGACAGTGACGATCGAACTCAACCAAAATAACTACAATACCGATTATGTAACCACCACAACGCGGTGAAGTCCCTCATATACGGTAATCTATCTATCTATAAATGGTTTGTTTCCTGCTGTTTCAGCGCTGATACACTACTACATCCGCATTTTAATCTCTACCAGACGGAGGGTTCGGAAAATTGGACAATTTATGATTGAATTCTACATAAGTTAAAAATATGCATATACCAGGTAAAAAAGTTAAGAAACAAACGTTTTCGATCTACACGCGTAAAAACACACAACTTGTTCACGGTTGTCAACAGGCGTGAACAATGTTGTGCTGCTCGCCGTGAACAAGTTGTTCACTTATGGTTCGAACAACTTGTTCACGGATAAATCAACAGTCATGAACAAGTTGTTCCAACAGCACATTTTTATAGCCAACAACGTTGTTCGCACATGATACAACATGTAACAGAATGACGGAATAACAACGATGAACAACAATGGTGAACATGGTTGATGTATCAACACGTTCTTCGGTTGTTCCAACATGCGTGAACAACGGTTGTTGTTTCATCAAGCTGTAACAACTTGTTGAAACAATGATGAACAATGTTGTTCATTTATCAATGTTGTTCACATATGTCAACAAGTTGTTACAGCATTGTTCAGGCAACAATGCTGTAACAACTTGCGAGATTTTTACGCGTGTATAGTTGATCATCTTCAGGTTTTAAATATCACGCTAATTTAGAAAATGTCGACGCCGTGTGTTTGTATAACCAGATACAAAGACTTGAGTGCGTTTGAATTTGAAAGTAAACACCAAAAACTATCGCCTACTAAATTAACTTTATTTATACTGTAACAAACAACTTTATCTTTTTACTCTGTCTAAAAGCAGATTTCCAGTCCTCGCATGAAGCAAGGAGCACTCGTCAGCTCGCTGCGAGTATTTTAGCGTTCGTCGCAGATAGTTGGAAATTTTGAACTACTTTTTACTCGCGGCAAATACTCGCGGTAAATAAACCAATCAAAACGAATTATGTCAACATTTCAAACTGATTAGTAATTCATGAGGAAAACTGCACAAAATAAATCATTACCGTGTCGATGATTAATTTGCATGGGTATTGGGAAGAAATTACATAAATTAATCGAACTTTCACCTCGATTTTCTCTTAAAATACCGATTTGTTTGAGATGCTATATCAAACACTCAGAAGAGTGATTCATCAGGATATCCAAACACCTCGAAGTTTGTTAAAAAAAACTCGGCTATCGCTTCATCAGCCGCGAGTTATCGCAACGAGCTGCGTTTGGTGGAAATACAGTGGAAACCGTGCGAGTACTCGCAGTGAGCTGCAAGTTGCTTCGTGCGAGGACTGGAAATCCGCCTCAAGGTCTGAAACTCAGTCATCGCAGAGACTGGTTCGCAGCTCGCTGTACTTGCATCTAATTAAAAATAACTCACAATGCTTGTTTTTTCGCTACGAGTCATTTTTAACAAGACGCCTGGTCGGCGTTCACTCGGGCTACTGCAAAATCACAGTGCTATATATAGTACGTGAAAGTGTTTTGGGTAAAAGGTACTGAAGTGTTATATCGAAGCTGCAATCATATACATACGCAGGTTGTCACATGCAGTGCTAAGATCTAAAGTCTATTAAACAGGTTGGTCACAGACAAAAGTCAAAACACAATCCAATTCTCCGATAGAAAACACAATTTGCCATAACAAAACACGATTGCCTGTATTTAACGTATTTCCACACATGTACACAGCGTTCATATGTCGAGTCTCTTCGGGTATTAAATATCAACACAGCTGTGCGATTGTAAGCGTATATAAGATCAAGATACTTGCCAGCGACATTACTGACCAATAACTATGTATGTGAACATACAGAACACATCCGAGACGAGAAAGACTTTATCGGCTTTATCAGACATCAGGAAAGCAAAGAAAGAAAGTATTATTTCCACACATGTTTAGCGTTCATATGTCAAGTCTCTTCGGGTATTAAATATCAACACAGCTTCATGTTTACCTAGAAGGTGCCACTTACAAGTTCACTTTAGTAGTCAACGGCGTGTGCGATTGTAAGCGTATATAATATCAAGATACTTGCCAGCGATATTACTAACCAATAACTCAAAACCTGATGGGATGACGTAATGATTGCCATTTCGAAATATAGACAAAATAACGGAGCCGAAACAAACCTAGACTCGGCTACCACATCGCAGCGAGCTGCGAACCATCTTGTGCGATGACTGGAAACCGCCTTAACGCCAGACGATTTTACTTGTCAATGGGGAGACGGCTCGCAAAGCCAAGCAATTAAAGTGCATGATTATTATTTTTGTGAACGATACTACTGGGTTGAAATGGCATTACGCATTAGCTGATCACCACCCCCCCCCCCCCCCCCCCCCCCCCCTGCAACTGTTCCACAAATAAACACTGAATGTGCCGACAATGCTATTATATTGGACGCCCACGGTGTTCCACATTCTTGAGTTTCGGAGTAATATAATAAATTGGCTGCGGTCTAGATTTAACAAAGAGAGTGAAACTGCGTTACACGAGGTCGCTAAAATTGTTGCTTTGTATTGTACCGCAGAGTAGCGAAATGGTGTTATCAAAGGTGGTGATTTTGCTGCTTTGGTTTTCGCTGGTCGATTTAAACAACGGTAACGAATGCCGGATGCAGTGTCCTCGGCCTACAGAAAATACTCCTTTCTTTCAAATTGAAGGGAATGCTTTGTCAGAACAACTCTATCACTGTCGAGTGTCTTCAAAGAACACAACCAATAATGAATGTACATTAAACATCGCTAAAGTCCTTCAAAATCTTCCAGCGAAGCAGGGCTTGTCTACGTTCTACTTTGTCGTGATTTGCCGCAGACCTTTGAGGATCGTTTTCGACCTGCCGAAAAACTTCACAAAGGTTGACGTTATATCATATCTTCATGTTCAAGGTAGCTGTGAGGTGTCGGCCAACGATTTAGCGGCATGGGGGAGAGCGACAGATTTTCGGGTAGTGCATTTAATCGGTGGTGTTACGCTCCTCGAAGAACAAAACCAAACGAAGTCGGACCTGGAAGGATTATTCAACCTTAGTACAATAACTTTGAATGGTTTAACGAGCCCTGGAATTCCGCGTATGTTGACGACGTTCGTTTGGGAGAAACTAGCCGAAGTGCAATTTAGTAGAATGTCGCTAAGCGCAATTCCAGACGTCTTAAAGAAAACCATGCCCCATTTACAGTCGCTTGAACTTTCTCACAACAAGTTTCGAAAACCACCCGCTTTCCCATGGTGCAACACGAACTTAGAACTCCCGCGCAATTTATCCCGTACGGCGATTGGTAACGAACATTACTCCGAAGGGGCCCGGGTGGACCCGAGGATCTACCGACGTTTCTTTAGCATCAATTTTAATCCTGCAATGGACGTTAGCAAGTACGAGTTCACCGCTGGACGTCTGGATAAGATTTCCTCACACGACAATGGTTTCCGTGACATCAATCCTAGCATTTTTCACAAAATTAGCAACCTTCAAGTTATCGACTTAAGCCAAAACAAACTAAGACATGTCCCTCACCGAACTTTTGAAAACGCCGACGGACTCGTTGACATTAAGTTGGCGAATAACCGCTTGGAATTTCTCGCTGGAAATACTTTCAAAAAATTACGAGATCTTCAAAGACTGGATTTGAGCAATAACATTATACGTACTTTGCCAACCGGACTCTTGGATTCTTTAGGAAAGCTGGAAGAAATTGATCTTAGCAATAATTCTTTAAAAACTATCGAATCAAAAGCTTTGCCGTTTCGATCGAATTCTCTGAAGAGAGTATATCTGCAATGGAATAAGTTACACCGCATTCCAATGTGCGCTTTTTATTCGCGAAATTTAGAAGTATTTGATATGTCGGATAACGCTGTGGACCATAGAAGCATTTTGACCGTATTGGATTTGTTGGATGCGAGCACTTTTGTGTTTAGTCATTCCAAATCAGCGAGTTCTCTCGACGAAGCGAATCACAAGATACGAAAAACGTTACATAAAATAAACCTGAAACTGGAAAGAAATAACATTGAACAAATTGATGTGACCCAACTGAATAAAATCGGATTATTTAAGTTTGAACTGATCTTAAAGGCTTATACTTTCAATATTGGCCTCAATCCATTGATGTGTGATTGTAAGATACGAGACCTGCAAATACAGTTACGAAATTGGACAAGAAACGGAGAAATTCACGAAAGCCAGTTCGAAAGCTGGGTGTGTCACACACCAAAAGATTTAAACGGCAAGAGAGTATTATCCGTTTCACAAGAAAATCTGAAATGCCAGGAACAGTATCAGAAATGTCCAAGGCAGTGTGAGTGCTATAGGCGCTCTCTCGACTTTCCAATCTTCGTCGACTGTCGGAACCGAAACTTGACGAAACAACCCGACGAACTTCCGGACGGTTCCGTCGAGCTTCATTTGGAGTACAACCAAATACAGAATCTTACGTTTCACGCAACTCTACGCAATGTCACGGTACTTCATGTAAGCCATAACAATCTACATCACATCAGTTCAGATTCTCTTCTCTCCACCACAAAGCTAAAGGAGATTTTCCTTGACTCCAATAGACTAACGACTCTTCCGCAGGAATTCCAAAATTTGCACAACTTGTCCAAAATTGATATCCAACAGAATTACTTCCGATGCGACTGCAAAAACAAGTGGATGAAACCATGGTTACTACGTCTGGATCACGTTGTCGTTGGCGGATCGCGAAGCGTGTTTTGCAGTTCTGGAAAAAATCAAGGAAAGCCGTTAATTTCTGTGGGAGAGAATGACTTCGTGTGCACTTTTCCAAACGAGAGTATCCAAGAAAGGGGTGTCCATGTTACAGTTGCGTACATCCTTACTGTTGTCCTTTTAACGTTCATTGTCTTCGGTTTTGTGTTCCGCTTTCGAGGAGAACTGAAACTTTTACTTTTTACTCGTCTACGCTGGCATCCATTCGATCGCGTCGACGATTCCGATCCATCGAAAATCTACGACGCGTTCGTTTCGTACAGCGGTCGTGACGCGGAATGGGTGATGCAAACGTTGAAAGAGAAACTCGAAAACGAGGATCCTCCATATAAATTGTGCATTCACGATCGAGACTTCGTGGTAGGGGCAACGATATTTCAGAATGTCTTCGACAGTGTGAAGACGAGTCGACGAATGATCATGGTGCTTTCCAATAGTTTCATCGAAAGCGACTGGTGCATGTTGGAATTTCGAGCCGCGCACAGAAAAGTTCTCAAAGATCGCACGAATTATCTGATAATCGTACTTTTTGACGACGTCGACATAAAAAGCCTCGATGACGAATTAAAGTTGTACTTGCGGACCAATACGTATCTGAGTGTCAGTAACAAGTGGTTCTGGCAACGGTTGAGATACGCCTTGCCTCAGCAGAAGACTGGACACTAGCCAAGTACGATCTGCGCCGAAGGTTCACCGAAGGTAAAACGACGTGCACGAAATGTCCTCGCCAGAAACATCGTGTCACGTCAAGGGGCGCTGTAATCGGACGGCAGAAGACCTGGGCTTGAGAACCTATAGAATCCAGTTCGCTAACAAACCTCGACCAATCTAGTCAGCATCAATCTCGTACCCAGAGCCCGCGATCCTTTTGGTCAACAGGATCGCGGGCTCTGGGTACGAGATTGAGCCAGCATATCCTCTCGAATTCAGGATTATCCTTAATTGTGAAATGGTCTAGAATTCAGGATATTCCTGAATATTAAAGAAATTAAATTATTATATGCTTTTTAGTTTAACATCCCGCATGTGGGACAAAGAAGTCCCCTAGGCTTCAGGATAATCCTGAATTCTAGACACTTTGACAATTCAGGATAATCCTGAATTCTAAGTGAGAGGACATGTTGATCTAGCTAAGACCGCGCCCATTCTCGTTCCCAGAGCTCACGTTCGTGGACCGCGCCACAAAACGAAGGTCCAAGAACGTGGGCTCTGGGAAAGAAAACAAATAAGCTAGGGCTAAAAGGGATGATTCAAGATTTCCACTCTTTTCGCGGCTTTTCCAAAATATGTCGTCAAATATGTTTTTCCTAAAGACTAGCTGGTGAACCAGATTTCTGATTAGGGTTAAGGTTTTGTGGTTAGATTATCCAGAAGATTGCTAAAATCTTGAGACTCACTAAAGCTTGACGACAAATTTGGAACAACCAATTTGACGACATATTTTGGAAAAGGCGCGGAAAGACTGGGAGGGACTTTTAGTGACGACAAATCCAATCTCGTACGCAGAGCCTTCGCCGGCGCAAAAACGAAGGCTCTGGGATAATCCATCGCCGGAAACCAAAAAATCGGTTGCCGATTGAAAAGAGCATGCGCCGCCAGAAATAGACGTGATATCGAGATTATTCTGTGATCGAGGTCTTAGCAAATGGAAGGAACCGATGTTTTTTGGGTTGCACTGGATAAGTCATTACAGAAACTAAACAGAGAAGGTGTACAAATTAAAGATAAACTGTTATAGACATCATTAATGTTGATATAGTACGCTTTAATAAATTAATAGCTTGCAATTTCGTGGAGCTGTCAATCAAGTAATTTTACTTGGCTTGCCGACACGCGTGACATCAGACTTGTATCGATAATATTTTGTGAATAGATAAGAATGATACAGCTCCTCATATAGTTTTGCTTAGTTTTTCTGTATACGTTTATTGTCGGAGTTTTGTTAGTTACGATTTACACGAATTGCGGTTGTTTTATGACAATAAACAGTATTTAAAGTTGATTTAAGTCACTCGTTAGTTAGCCAATCGATATGGATTATCCCAGAGCCTTCGCTGGCACGCAAACGAAGGCTCTGGGCAGTCCTAGATAAAGCATTTTTCTTCCTGGCAGCAAAATCCAAAAGTAAATATTTCCTGCTAAACTAAATTAACGATTTCCTGCCTGATAGAAATTTTTCAATTTTATAAGTTGTGATACCACCAGACTTGCAAGTTTGTATCTCAAAACCATAATTTATCTGAATGTGGTATCTATACATACTTTGAAATAGCGAACTTTTTCAATTGAATACTACGTAATACATGTACTAGCGTCAAAAATCGAAATGCTGAAACAGCTGAATAAGATAAAAGCAGCTTGCATTCTTGCAAATGCACAATGACAGCTGCAGCCTGCAACAGCAACACTATACTGAAACGATAAATATTTCATTGTTTTCTAGAACAAATCGTTGCGTCATTTGCGCAAGGATATGCGAAACTTAGACACGTTAAGGTCTTGTAATAAACCTTCAAAACACTTTCGAATTGTTTACAAATCGCCGCTGGGTTTGGCAAGAATAGAGAAAGATGAGTCATCGAATATGAAACTTGATATTCGATCAAAAGTGATGCCCATCAAAATTGTGTGATTGTGTGACCGTGACGCTTTTTTGAAGAATAGGAAATTTATCTTTAAACTTTGACTTGGATTAAAAAAACTGACAAATATTTCCTGCAAGATACATAAAATTTCCTGCGAACAACTTTTACAAAACATTTCCTGGCAGCGACGCTGCCGGCCATTTTCCACCACTGGCTCTGGGTACGAGATTGCGACAAATCTAGTTCAAAGATTATGTCAAATGCCCTATAACGGGTCATGAGTAGCACTTGACGAATTTATTAACACTGTATTATTATTTAACATCATTCTTAAAAAAAAGCTAACTGATTTAACAATATGAAAAATGTCTCTTTGAGCGCTCTGGAAACCCAGTTTAGTTTTTCCGAAGTTAAACGCGTTGTAACTTTAGCGAATAAATAAACTCAGCAAGATTAGATTAACTGTAAAAACAAAACTGATGCTCTTCCGCTGGTTGAGTTGGTACACGACCATCCTTACGTAGAAACGACATACCAATACGAATCCCACGAAACAAGAGCTATAGTGAGTGTACTGTATACTTGCCTGTGTTTCCAGGATCGCTTTTAAAAATGCGGTACTTACTGGTCGTACTGTACACGTCGTGTTGCCTCTAGTTCATTCATAAATAGCGCTAGAAAATCCATTCAATATCGTACACCAACCCTTCACTTCATAAACCATTATAAGCATTCTGTGAAGACTTCTGTTTTAAGAGCTTTATAACAGCTAGGAGAAAAACACAACAAAAAACGACTCGGTCAAAAGGAAACTCGGAACACAATATATTGTTTGGAATATTTGAATGAAGACACACGTGTAAAAACGCTTGGGTTGTTCCATTCTTGCAAGCAAGTTATTACAAGGTTGTTCCAACAAGTCGTCACCGGGATGCAATCACACTGGTTGTTTCCCAGTTGGTTAACAAGTCTGTAACAGGTTGTTGACAACTTGTAACAAAGTCCAACAACTTGTTACCGCTGATCCGCTTTGACACTAAACAAATTGCTATAAAGTTGACACAACAAGTTTGTGTTGGCTTGATAAAAGCACAACTTCTTAACACGTTTCCTGTAAGCTTCTTGCGAGTACATCTTGTCAAGAAGCTGTGAGATTTTAACGCGTCTAATTCTCTTTTATTATATGGCTGGGTTTGATTTCCGGTCCGTACGCAAAACGACGCACGCTGATTGGTTCCCGAGAGGTCGGGATTTTACGATATTGACCTCCGGTCTGTGTCCGGGTCAATACGCTTTTCTCTCGGCCATGCAAGTTTGGCGAGAACATTTCTCAGTTGATTTGAATGCAAATAAAATAGAACTAGGTATCTTTATTTAAATATTCTGAACAATAAATGTGTTGGAACATTACTGCTGGTTTTCTTTAAAGCTGTTTATCTAAAAACATGACAAATAAAAGCCGAACTGGTGTAAGCAAGAAGGCCAAGAAGCGACACGAAAAAGTTAACAGGTAAGGTAAACAGCATACTCCGAAGACGAAAACAACGCTCGAAGCTTAAATATAAAGTGAACCAATAGCCATATAATAAATTCCTTATTAACCTCGTTTGCTCGGTCTGTACGGGAAAGTATTTGCTCTCGGTTTTATCGCACAAACCTCGCTCCTTCGTCGCTCGGTCTGTACGAAAACCTCAGGCAAATACTTTTCCGTACAGACCTCGCACTCGGTTAATAAGTCCTTATTATTTGTGTTCAAATCAACTCAGAGGTTTTCCCGCCAAAACTTACAGGTCCGAGAAAAAAGCGTATTAACCGGAACAACCAATCAGCTTGTATCGTTTTGCGAGCGGAGCGGAAAAGCGAGCTCAGTCATGTAATAATAAACTGTATATATCATTATGATAATTATTGTAATTACTATGATCAATATTGTTATTAAAATATTATTATCATTATTAATACCTTGCAATTCTTCAGCAGACATGGCGCCTCTTGGAAATTCAACGTCAAACGTAATAAATAGATCACCATTCAAATTATTGTTATCATAGCTAGGCATTCCTTCTTCCTTCTTCTTAATTGTTGCTCCAGGCCAAGTAATCTTTTCTCTTGAAACATGGACCTAACACAGAGAAAACCAAAACGACATTTAAGACGTTAGTTTGACGTTAAACGTAGTTCGTAGACGTTAAACAATCACGAAGAGGTAGTTCACTGTACTGTGCTCTACAGTCACTGTACCATACTGTACTGATCTAACTGTACTCTCCGCCACTCTACTCTACTCAACTCCACTCCCCTCTACTGTACTCTACCTGTATTCTACTCTACTCTACTCTACTCTACTCTACTCTACTCTACTCTACTCTACTCTACTCTACTCTACTCTACTCTACTCTACCCTACCCCAACCCAGCCCACTCCACTCCACTCCACTTTGCTCTGCTCTGCTCTGCTCTGCTCTACTCTACTCTACTCTAGGATAACTTTATTTAAACAGGTTGGCCTCATCAGCTATATAGCTGGTATTCATGAAGGACCTGTATTTAGTTACAGATATTATGAAAATTTTTAAATAGATAACATATACACAGTACTATCAAAGAACAAAGTATGCAAAAGAGATCAATTATCAAATGTCTCCAAATTTGGAAACATCCAAGCAATCGAACTTCACCTGCCTACTCTACTCTACCTCTACTTTACCTTTACCTGTACTCTACCTGTACTCTACCTGTACTCTACTCTACTCTACCCTACCCTACCCTACCCTACCCTACCCTACCCTACCCTACCCTACCCTACCCTACCCTACCCTACCCTACCCTACCCTACCCTACCCTACCCTACCCTACCCTACCCTACCCTACCCTACCCTACCCTACCCTACCCTACCCTACCCTACCCTACCCTACCCTACTCTACTCTACTCGTACTGTACTTTACTGTAACTGTACTATACTATTGCTGTACTGCACTGTACTTTACTGTAACTGTACTACTGCTGTACAGTACTGTAACTGTATCTGCACTGCTATGTACTGTACTATACTATGCTCTAATATAGTACTGCACCTTATGATCATCAAGATGTTGAATGTCCATTTGAAAACCATTCAATGCATCAACCAAGGCTATGGTTACATTAGTATACAAAGTCATACGGTCTCTATAAAACCTCTTGTGCCTTTGTTCCTTAATGATAAATTTAAGGTCCCCAGGGTCTCCATCAATATGCGGCTCTCCTGAAACAAATGAAGGTTGTAATGAATATTACACTCAATTTAAGCAATAAACTAGTGGAACTAAACGTGGTACTGTACATGTAGTAACATATATACAATGGTACATTTGTAATGTAAGCTTGGTGTAATAATGCAACAGATGTTTGGCAGATCTTCGTAAATTTCAAATGCATAGAAACTGTACTTTCTGACCCCCAAATAGGAATCGAACCTGGAGCCTTATAATGACCAGTTACGGCAGTTAGCATCTAACTATTAAGGTAAGACCATACGGTACATTGTGAGACCTTACGTTATATTGTGAGACCTTACGTTACATTGTGAGACCTTACGTTACATTGTGAGACCATACGGTACATTGTGAGACCTTATGTTACATTGTGAGACCTTACGTTACATTGCGAGACCTTACGTTACATTGTGAGACATTACGTTACATTGTGAGACCTTACGTTACATTGTGAGACCTTACATTACATTGTGAGACCTTACATTACGTTGTGAGAGCTACGTTACATTGTGAGACTTTACATTACATTGTGAGACCTTACATTACGTTGTGAGACCTTACATTACGTTGTGAGACCTTAAGTTACATTGCGAGACCTTACGTTGCGTTGTGAGATACATTACTGAAACTTTCGCACATTTTCACAATTGCAATGTGAATGAACAATTGAACATGGCCTTTCACGCATGCGAGTAATAGCAGGCGTAGTTGAGTTTGCGCGTGTGCCAGACGTGGTCCAGATCAAGATTATTTGCAACTTAACTGCAGAATATGCGTTGTTTGGAGGTAGGTGCTGTTGGTGACCAGGCTAGTCAGCAATCTAGCCTTGTTAGCAAGCAAAGTAACTGTAAGCAATTGGGCCATGAGCAAATAGCCAGCAAATTAAGCAATAGCAATTAGGGTGATCAGAGAAGCAGTAGGCGTTTGCCATGACAACTCTGCCAAGGCAGACCACCGGCACCAGTCACACTGACAAGTCAGTGGAATAACATATACGATCTATAGGATTCTATACTTCGTATCTACACGGGTGGGGAAAGGGCGAAAGGGGAGCACAAGCTAAGCAAAGACGCTACTTGCAGCAAAGCAACAGACGCTCAATGAATCTCGAATGCGCGGGAAACCCCTTAACGCAATTGACGTAAGGGACTCCCCTAATAAGGGGAACCGCAGGCTAACTACATCAGCAGTTAACTTCGCTTAAATATATATTCCTATATTTAACCACATTTATATATAATAATAAAATTAAATACTTAAAATCCACATGTTGCTCACCTTCGCCAACAAACCTGGAACACTCCTGGCCGTCAATCATTCCTGGCTCTATTTCCACCTCAAGTTTTTTCATTTTATTTACATATCTCACGGCTGGACACTCATCGCAAACTTCCTCTGGTGCCATTTGAAACCGACCAGGTCCTAGCTGAGTTGTCTTCATTTCTTGACGGCAGTTGCATCGTCTCGTCCCAGACATGGTTTCAGCTTCTGGTTTAAATCTCATCACCTTTAGCAAACAAGCACAGCACACATCAGTTATATATCAGGCCTTTTCGTAAGGAAAACTGCAAGTGTGCGGTAATAATTAATTAATTTGCGTGCGTAAATAATTTTGCGCGTGCGAATCGTCGCGTTCTACACACCTGAAAAAGAAAGATGTCAGTGCATGTTGGTTGATATTCATTGTAAGACGTTATCTTTCGCTTTAACGTATTAGTTTAGTTGTAAAACGTAAAACCTACTACGCTGTGAAAACTGTTACAGTAGCCTACGCTTAAAGACGATATACATATTGCAAAACCTTACGTTGAGAAACCTTATGTTACGTTGTAAGACCTTACGTTACATTGTGAGACCTTACGTTACGTTGTGAGACCTTATGTTACATTGTGAGACCTTACGTTACATTGTGAGACCTTACGTTACGTTGTGAGACCTTACGTTACGTTGTGAGACCTTACGTTACGTTGTGAGACCATACGTTACGTTGTTGAGACCTTACGTCACGTTGTGGGACCTTATGTTACGTTGTGAGACCTTACGTTACGTTGTGAGACCTTACGTTACGTTGAGACCTTGCGTTACGTTGTGGGACCTTATGTTACGTTGTGAGACCTTACGTTACGCTGTGAGACCTTACGTTACGTTGTGAGACCTTACGTTACGTTGTGACTTGTGAGACCTCACGTTACGCTGTGAAATCTTGCGTTACGCTGTGAGACCTTACGTTACGTTGTGACCAAGTCATCCCCAGCCTTCCTCTTTCTCTCACACCTTCCACCTCATATGACATGCCTTTTTTTCACCCAGTCACCATCATCTTTCCGTAAGGAAAGGAGATGCACGGGAGCACTTTAGGGGAGCACGGGTGGCGTGTGCTGTTAGCGCGCTGCCTCTCACCAAAAAGTTAAGCCCGGTTAGACGGGGTTAGTACTTGGATGGGTGACCGCTTGGGAATGACCCCGTTGTCGGGCTTGGACTCATGTGAGTAGAGATGTAGTTGATCTCTCCTGTGCTTCGAGGGTTTTTCGCCGGGTTCTCCGGTTTTTCCTCCCTCCGTAAAATCAACACCTAACATCTTAGCTGTAATCCGTGGTCTGAACTGTGTCGTTGGCGGCTGCTTGGAGCGCCTTTGATATGCCTCGACACGGCCACGTTGATCTGCGTCCTTCGCAATTCAGCCACTGGCTGCAAGTAACTATGATTAGCCACCAGTCCTTTATCCTGTAATACACATGTCCCAGTCACCTTAACCAGTTCCACCTCACAACATGAGTCACCAAGCGATACCCATTCTTTCTCTCAGATGTATGCATACATGTACACTACCTCAATAAATTCTCCAGAATACAGTTCTTCTAATGTCACGTCAAGATCCATAATTATGTCAGCTCCTTTAGGAGTGTCCCTTCGATGAGAATGATCTGAGCCACCAAAATGAAAATTAAAACCACCAAAGAAGCTACATTGAACAGAAATGCAATTTTTTTTGGTTACCGTAATTTGGATCATTGAATTATAGTCTGTGGCAGGGTCTTGGCTAGACTTTCTCAAAGTCCTTTTCAAACATTTTTGACCTTTCGGTTCCTCGTTGAAAAGGACTTTTCCCACCTACAGCGCGCCAAAATTCACCAGTGAATTTTTCGACTGGTGACGTAATTCGGGAAGTAATTATATTCAGGCTAAATTGCTATGCAAGTGTTATCTTTGGAAGTTGGAGTTAAACAGGCTCTTGAAAACGTTTTAGTAGGGGTAGAACCACTTTCCATTGCATGTACGACAACCCGAAACACGTCAAAACTGGGCGATGTACATTTCAGCGATTTCCTGCCAGAATATTTAATTAGATTCAAAATCTGCAAGCGAAACAAGTCCGCCTCTTTACTCCCACTTTCCCGCTCTCCCGCCTTTCCACTCGCCAGCAAAAACTAGCGCTAAGAGGCGGACTTGGAGCAAGTCTAGGTCTTAGCCAGCCAGCCGTCCAGATGGCTTTTGGATGGCTGTTTACTACATTGACACCTTTTGGACGGCCAGTAAAGAATCTAAAGGGCACCTTTCATTATTCTAGTATTTTTGGTGGCACTAATCGGCCATCAGCGAAATAATTATCGTGCACAAAACATGTATTTTGACATTCACAACCAACACTGCACAGGAATGCATCTAGGCTCAGATTCCAGCCGTTGTGTCTCGGTGTGCCCGCGATCCCTGACCCAACGGCTGGAATCTGAGCCTAGAATGCATTGCCCATCGTACGAATCATCGGATAATGCTAGGGAGTGCACGCACATTTAACAATAACAGGCACCCCCTCTAGTTTCTAGGAGTCCGCACTAGATATACTGTAAACAAAACTTGTGCCTCGATGCCTCGTGTCATGAATAATGGAGGAGAATTATGAGTCGTAAAAGTCAACAAACTGAACAAAGAAAGTTGTCAGATTTCTTTTGTTCAGTCAAATCTGATGACATTGACAGTGAGCATTATGGTTACTTCCCAAATTTTAGCCCTTAGAATACCCCTTTTGGGGGGGGGGGGGGGGAGTTGCAGCTTTGCTGGGAGGTACACTGCCTGATTGGCAATTTGGACACCCAAGTTCCAGATCCTGGCGAAGACCCTGGTCTGTGGTAACACGTACAGTAATTTTTCAACAACACACTTCTACAGTATTACTTAATTTTCAGTAACACAATTATACTGTAATCATATAATTACATAATAATTCATCAATTACCTATTGAAAGAATCAAAAGGATCATGTCCATTTTCCCCACCCATCTTCTTTAGACCTTCTTCTCCATGTGCATCATAGATTTTTCTCTTCTCATCATCTGTTAAGGCCTAGAAGTAAAACAAAATGCCTATTATGCCATTATACCTTTGACCCATCAGAATATTGCAGAGGCTGCCATACAGTATAATAATTAATGTATTTTATTACACCATAACAAAAGAAGTTAACGTATAGCAGTGTCAGTGGTCTTACCGTCAGGTCCAAGCACTCTGGGTCCTTCACCCTATACACGCGTAAAAATCTCGCAAGTTGTTACAGCATTGTTGCCTGAACAATGCTGTAACAACTTGTTGACATATGTGAACAACATTGATAAATGAATAACATTGTTCATCATTGTTTCAACAAGTTGTTACAGCTTGATGAAACAACAACCGTTGTTCACGCATGTTGTAACAACCGAAGAACGTGTTGATACATCAACCTGTTCACCATTGTTGTAACATTGTTATTCATCGTTGTTATTTCATCATGCTGTAACAACATGTTGTATCATGTGCAAACAACGTTGTTGGCTATAAAAATGTGCTGTTGGAACAACTTGTTTATGACTGTTGATTTATCCGTGAACAAGTTGTTCAAACCATACGTGAACAACTTGTTGACAACTTGTTCACCGCGAGCAGCACGACATTGTTCACGGCGAGCAGCACAACATTGTTCACACCTGTTGACAACTGTGAACAAGTTGTGCGTTTTTACGCATGTATCAGGGCTGCAAATTACTGTCGGACATCGGACAATGTCCGACCAAATTTGGCAAATGTCAGAACAAAACCAAATTGTCATCGGACATAGTGTCCGTGCAAATAAAATATATTGTCTGATCAAGAAATTCGGCTTTATGCTGTTGAAAGAGTTTAAAACAAATAGATTCCATGGCAAAAGGAATCTATTTGTTTAGTAGAGTATTAGCCTTTGTCAACTGGTATAACCAGACGCTTGGGAAAGCGTTCAATATAAGCAGAATAATTACATTAACTTACTACATTATATAACAAGCATTTCTTTTAAAAACAACCCAATCCATACCTCATAAGCCGTACTTAAGTCCTGAAACATTTCGTGGGCCTTCTCATCATCTGGATGTTTATCTGGATGCCATATCATGGCAAGTTTCCTGTAGGCTTTCTTAATCTCTTTCTTGCTGGCGTTTTTCGATACTCCCAAAATCGCGTAAAAATCCCTCCTGGAATCAAAATGCGTTTAAAAATTAAGCGTTATATCAAGGAGAAATAACAGGAGTGTTGTACACAACTTACCCAGCTAAAATCTGCAGACAAAAGACTAAAATAAGAAAGAAAAGGCGACATTTCCCTTGCAAGGAGGACGCCATCTTTCCGCAGAGAAAATACACGAGGAAAAATTGACCAATCACAGAGCTGCACATGTCAACATATGGGGTACAACACCGGGGATATGCCCCAGGGAACATCAATACTGGATAGTTATACCGGGATTAATTTTTAAAATTGAAATTAAAACTAAAACATTAAATATCCGTTTTTTACTCTATTAAATACATTAAATATCGGTTGGTTCACTCTGATATTCTGTGACGTCATCATTTATTTATTTGTTTTTTATATTAATTAATTTATTCACTTATTTATTTGTCTATACATGTATTGATTTATTAATTTATTGATTGATCGATTGATTGTTTTTCGTATGTTTTCGCTGTACAAGCTGTCGCCCAGGAAACGAAAGACTCTGGGATAATCCGTTTCAAATCGTTACGTTATTGGCTGAATAGTGAGCATGAGTTAGTCTGAAGTGACCGGAAGTAGAATTAATAAAATTAAACCAAAATAACAAAGATGTCGGACGACAAGACTCCAATGCAGACGTTGCCGCGATCGATATCTTCGCCGAATGTGTGTAGATGCTGTAATTCGAGCTTCGCCAGCAACCCCATTGACTTGTTTGGGGAAAAGTCAAACAAGGAGAATATACTATCCAGATTCCGCTCGGATATTTACGCATGCGTACCTCAACCGGAATAACAAGAATCCTGTGATTTGAAACGGATTATCCCAGAGTCTCTCGTTTCCCGGGTGGGGAATGTGGGCTCTGGGAACGAGAATGAGCTGTCGTAAGTTAAACTCAGAGAAAAACTCTGAGCTCCAGACGGGACTCGAACCCACACTTTCCGAATGCCAACCGGACGCTCTCACCATTGCGAGCCACTGCACGAACCGAGGTTGTTTTCGATATTTATACGCCTGGGAACTAGTCTGTCCTACATAACCCAAGTACTTCATGAAAGCCTTACCCCAACACACAACCTAACCTAAGGATGGCAATTCGTGTAAATAGGACATGGACGTATAACCTCAATCCGTACGTGTGTCACAAGTACTTGTTCGGCTACAAGTCGCATTGTGTCAGTTTATTTTCAGTAACTGGTTTTAAAAACATTTATTGAATGATACTTATAAAATAGTTATCTTTAGTTATCAATTCAATTCAACGTAACTAGAAACTGGCGTCCACAACTATAATAATAAAATTGGCCTCACCTGCGGACACCTCTCCAAGTCAAATACACTCACTAAAAATAATTCCATTTTTTAATAAAATACTATACATTTTCACTCTTCGCCTGCTACTGAATTGGGTACGTAATTTGTTTATTCTGACAATGCTCTGGACATTCTGTTTTCGTGTTTATGCATGAATCAATTCTTCCTGTAACCACCCCCGGGCAACCCCGGGGACAATGCAGACAATCAAATCCCGGGGGGTAAAGGGCGGGGATGCAAGGAGGCGGTGGGAGTCTGGTAACTAAAGTATTCCGTATTCAAAATGGCGA
Organism: Paragorgia papillata; assembly: GCA_035771165.1. Taxonomy (NCBI): domain Eukaryota; kingdom Metazoa; phylum Cnidaria; class Anthozoa; order Scleralcyonacea; family Coralliidae; genus Paragorgia; species Paragorgia papillata. Next base: position 3,495,808 of record JAWNZC010000354.1, read on the forward strand.
CGAATTCATTGAAATATTTTTCAGCTTGCCGAAAATCGACGCAGCCAGGGCTGCTGAAAAAGCGAAAAAAACTAGAGCTCAAAGGAAGCAGCAACAGAAATGAGCCACTGTTTAAGTTAATTTACATTTGATGTTAAAATGTGTTTAATTATACATTTGTTTGATGTTAAAACTCATGTGTTTTTGTATTAGTTTTTCCCGGGGGTGGGGAATTTGCCATGAGCTTCATAAAAAATTACAAATTCCCGGGGTATTGCCCGGGGGGGTGGTTACAGGAAGAATTGATCCATGCATTAAATTCTCAAGGTAGCGACAGCGTTAAAAACCAGACCTAGCTGAGCATTTACAATACGCAAAATTCATCCAGAATTCCGTAAAACCGAAGTAGAATTTGGTCATTGAATAATAATAGAATAGTAGTGACAAATGATGATTCTTGTATTTATACTGAATATTCCCTGTTTGACAGAGTTTGAAAATAAACGCTAGTAGCGTCATATATATTACAATTGTTTTGATTCCCTTTTCAAAGACTAAAACCTTTTCATGTCCTAGAATTTTATTATATTTTACAAAATGATTACTATTACGTGAACGTTGTGTCGGACGTGAAAGCCGCTGCTAGGCGAAACTCCTCACCAGCCAAGACACAGTACATCCTCTGGGGACATTGTCGAGAGTTTTTACCCGGTCGGTTAACTGTAGTACGTAATATGAACTCACGACCAGCTGGTCTTGGGAATGGCAGAGAATGTCGTGGCGATGGTTTCTATGGCAAAGAAGTAATGAAACATTTAGTCTTAATTATTAAAATGTGTGTGTTGGAACAATCAGCCATTTTCTTACAGCTGGCTAAAGTGGCATCTAAAGTTGGACATAAGTTTACCTTCACTTCATGGTTATCGTAATCTTCTTCCTGTGCTCTGAGTATCTGAATCATGTCACAGAATATGGATTAGTACATTTACCACTGTTATAAATTATAATTAATTTATTATAATTTATTATAATTTATTAATTTACTATAAGCTATTATAATTATTACCATTTATTATAATTAATTATAATTAATTATAATTAATTATAATTAATTGTAATTTATTGTAATTAATTGTAATTATTATATAAAATAGAGTGTTTTATTGATTTTTCCGCCACTAATAAAAGTGATAATCTCACATGTGCGATTATTTATGATAATCGCACATGTGATAGCCTGCGTGCAGACGCTTGTATTTCCGGTGACTAATACGTGATTAATCACCGGAAATACAAGCGTCTGCACGCAGGCTACACATGTGACGATTATCGCTGAATCAGCATTATAGTTTAATGCAATTTTTGCAAGGCAATAGGACAAATTTTTTATATAATAAACAGAACAATACATGGATGCTTGGAAATATGAAATTTATTTCTCGTGTTGAACAGAATATGTCACTCGTTCGCTTCGCTCACTCGTGAGATATTATTGTAAATTATTGTAATTTATTGTAATTTATTATAATTTATTATAATTTATAATAATTTATAATAATTTATTATAATTTATTATAATTTATTGTAAAAAGACGTGTAAGTTTACAAAACATACCTCTTGTTTCGCGAATAAATTTTTAATTACGTCACCCATCGGTCCACGACTGGCACCGACAACATTCACTTCTGGTTTTTCAAGTAACGACGCAATGAAGGCTTCCCTATCGATGTCTGGTTTAGATGTCTGATCGTTCACTTCAGAACCGTACAGTTTGCAGGACAGCGACTGCGCCCGTGCAATGGTAAGTTCGACGCAACGCATCTCCTGAAATAACTCCTATAAACAGTGAAACAAGATTGTGTTTGCGTCTACAGCTTGCGTTTACGCATGGTTAAAGGACATTGGCATTAAAAATTAAGTTTGTCTAATTTGAAAGAACTCATTAAATTGTAATAGAAGATCCTTTACAACTTTTTCGTATCTCTCTTCGTTTTCAAGATATTTCAATTTGTTTGATATGTAAATGAGATGGTCTCTGACGTCAGGTGTGGGGTAAAATATTTTCACATGTAGCAAAACCAGTTATATCTCTAAGTTTGTTCAGTGAAATCAATTCAAACTGTGCGCATAAAAACTCCTTGCGACGCTGAACATTTCATGTTAGATATGTAAGTGATTTTGCGCTGTATGAAAATATTTTACCCCACTCCTGACGTCAGAGACCATCTCATTTACATATCAAACAAATTGAAATATCTTGAAAACGCAGAAAGATACGAAAAAGTTGTAAAGGATCTTCTATTACAATTTTATGAGTTCTTTCAAATTAGACAAACTTAATTTTTAAAGCCAATCTCCTTTAATAGAAAATAGACATGGTTTGGAAACCCGGCAAACTTCAAAGCGGTTAACAATCAAGCTACGATTCATGTTGAAAGGTACATGAAGGTGCCAAATCCTTTGTTTTAGATTTATTAATATTTAAACGGTATGGTTGAGTGATTGAACCCAAACGTTACTATTGGATGATTGCTTCATTACACAGAAAACACAATATGTTCAGTAACCGTGAAAGTGCAAAAATTTCCATAAACCTGAATAAAAACATAAAACAATGACTTTTGTTCAGCTTCCAAACCATGTTTATGTACTATTAACTATGGTTTACGAAACTACGTACGCTGCCCTATGTCAGCAGCACAAATATTTCTATTATGCGTCCTCGTTCCCAGGGCCTTTTTCAAATTGGGAGGACGGGAAAAGGTCCTGGCATCGGCTGGTGACAGCACCCAGAAATACTGGCTGTAATAAATTAGCAATTTAGTTTAGTATGCAAAATCATTCTGAGAAGTTCATTGTAATTGGTTTCGTTGATGGGGTCCTGTTGAAGCTATTTGATTATAACTGGCACAAACTATGCATAATTACGTTTCCTGAGGAATATTTAAGAAAAGCAACCAACCAATGAAAACGCAGAATCCACCAGCCGATGCCAGGGTCTTTTTCTCGCCCTCCCGATTTCAAAAAGGCCATGGGAACGAGGTTGTCTATTATGCGCCTGACTATATATTTCGTCAAGCCACAGTTGCCCAGACGCGTGATATGACAAATCACCAGTAAAATCGTTCTCAGGGTTTTGCGCGGCGGCCGAAAGATTATGTCAGCCTAACCCTAACCCAACCAAAACCCCTAACCTAACCCTAACCAGTATGGAGCATGGGAGCGAATTGACAATTACCTCCACCAGGAGGATATGTTTTTACCCCTTTCTGTTTGTTTGTTTGTTTGTTTGTTTGTTTGTTTGTTTGTTTGTTTGTTTGTTTGTTTGTTTGTTTGTTTGTTTGTTTGTTTGTTTGTCTGTCGCCAAGATATCTCAAAAACTATTGCACGGATTTTCATGAAAGTTTGCAGAAGTTACCAATCCATTAAATTTTGGTTCAATTTAGTCAAAATTTGGATGAGAAATTAATAAAAATCTGACCGCAAGATTCTCCGTGTATAAGAAATGCTTGATTGCGCTCATTATCTACCTACTGTACTCTGGCTAATGCCAGACCATTTTACTTGTCCAGGTAGTCAAAAGGCCAAATGACATGTGGTTAATTAAAGGCTCATTAAGGGTTAATTAAGGGTTAATTAAGACTCTTTTTAATATATATTATTTCTTCACTATCCCCGCTGTTATTTATCTTTTACTAGTACCGATGTACGCCACAGCGGAAGACAGCTCACCTTATACAACGTCAATTGTTCGTCGACAGTGTCGAAAATCCTACTAGCTCTCTTGATAATGCTAATAATAGCACCACTAACATGAATAACGTCAGCACCTACAGAAACCAGTAGAAATAAGAACACTTATTATACGACTATTTTCGTGAGCGGTGTGGAACGCGAAATCCAACAATTTGATTGGCTCATGAGCGGGCCGGAATCTGCCGTTCCGCTGACAGTTGCTGACAGAGCACGGGTGGCGTGTGCTGTTAGCGCGCTGCCTCTCACCTGAGAGTTAAGCCCGGTTAGACGGGGTTAGTACTTGGATGGGTGACCGGTTGGGAATGACCCCGTTGTCGGGCTTGGACTCATGTGAGTAGAGTTGTAGTTGATCTCTCCTGTGCTTCGAGGGTTTTTCGCCGGGTTTCCTCCCTCCATAAAATCAACACCTAACATCTTAGCTGTGATCCGTGGTCTGAACTGTGTCGTATGGCGGCTGCCTGGAGCGCCTTTGATATGCCTCGACACGGCCACGTTGATCTGCGTCCTTCGCAATTCAGCCGCTGGCTGCAAGTAAGGATGATTAGCCCCCCAGTCCTTTATCCTTTACAGTGAAAATTTTATAAACAAAATGAAAGTCATGTCCGTATACATGCAACAAGATGGATAATAATTTCAGAACTACTCATTGTTGAAATATCTCGTGAAGGTATGTTCTTTGGAAATTTTGTTCAGCTTTCATTTGATGTACAGGTCAAGTTTTCGCGTGAAAATGTGAAAATTTTTAAGATGTCTAAAATGTTCGTAACATTGTTCGTAATAAGATAGCGTTTACTTCTAACAAGCATTATAGAATTTCAGATGTTTTTTTTTATTCAACTCACGATCGAGAATCGCATAGAAAATCGGTCACTCTCATTGGACAGTTCGCAGGTCACGTGCGTGCTGGCTCAAGTGAGTTGCCGGCCGAGTTTGATGAAATTTACTAAATTCTTAACACACACACACGCAAAACAATAACAAGTGAACTGTCCATATATAGCCAAAGTTATCTGATAGTTGAGATATTTATTCACCCTCCATAGTTGATTGGGTTTGTTTTATGTCAACTCGTCACTTCGTCACTCGTCAAGTATACTTTACACGACTGATTCGAACTTAAAAATCCGTTTTAAAGGCCAATTGGGTACACACATCTGCCAAAAAAATAACCCGACTTCTTTTGGATTTTAGTCATTTAACATGGAAGTTTACGATACTAGATTGCACCTTGTTCTTCGTCTAATTTTTCCGCCATATTTGATTTGATAATATCAGCAAATGCTTGATATCCTACAATATCCCTAGTATCCTCTTCAACGGATCCATTATTTTCCTTTATCTTCCTAATTTTATCGTATGAACCCACATGTACCACAACGCTCATTCGCTCCTCATTCATCTCGCGCCAGCCTCGCTTGGTCTCGCGTGTATTGATGACGTTTAAACGCGAGATATTTGTTCTACGCATGTGTAGCTAATCCAGGTCAACCTGGATTAGGTCCCAGTCGACAGCCGCAATTTGTCCAGTCCATCCTGCGCATGATCCGCCATCTTTGTTTTGAGGCCCCTCTAACAAGACATTCGTAGATAATTACATGAAGTACACAGTTCAGTGTAAACCGTTAGGGGCAACATGGCAGAAAACGATGCGATTCGGCGAATATATATCTCTTCGCATTCCTTCTATTTCTTCTGAAAATGTGTTGTTTTGGGCACAAGTAATAAAGAGGAAACAAGAAAAGCTTTGAATAAGGTATCAATATATATTTTTGTAAATAAAGATGTAAACATCAGTTTCGTACACGCGCAGAACGGACTGGAGGGCACCTTTAAGCAATATGTCAAACAAAAGCAATTGAAAATGATAATTGGGATTCTAGCTAAACGGAAAGTACTTTAAAGTGCCTATGAAACGAAAATTAAGTTTGTCTTATTTGAAAGAACACTTAAAATTATAGAGTAACATCTTTTCTAGTTTTTCGTTTCCTTGCTTCGTTCTTGACATATTTCAGTTTGTTTGATGTAAATGTCGCATGTTGCGACGTCACACGAACAAACTCAAGAACGAAGCAAGGAAACGAAAAACTGGAAAAGATGTTACCGTATAATTTAAAGAGTTCTTTCAAACAAGACAAACTTAATTTTCGTTTCATAGGCACTTTAAAAATGGGAAAACATCTGCCGTTTTGGTTTAGTTCGCAAGAAAGATGGTGGCAAATACGAGCCTAACACTTTGTCGAGTTTTCACTTGGTCAATATAGTAGTAATTATAAACTCCTAGCCTTCAGCAATGTTGTCACAATAGAACCCGCGAGCCTTTTGTATCCCCACACGGAGCTTAGCTCCTTTTTTTTTTGCTTGTATCAAACAACGAACCTACCTGCTTTTTCGATCCTTCGTATACAAGATTGAAGCAGAACAGAGAGAAGTCCCGTGGCGACCTCGCCTGATCGCAAACCCGCGAGGTAGTGAAATACCTTTTGAAGAAGAAAAGCCAAAATAATTATGGTGAAACACGACAATCAGAGAGTATAGATCGTGCGTCTAGGTCCGCACCTTTTCAGCTTCTTTAGTTTCGTCAAATAATCGTTTTTGTCGTCGAACTGGACACGGTCTTGCACTTTGCCAAACCTCTTCCCAGATGTTGCCTCGGACACACATACGCAAGCTCAATCTTCCTTTTTCGCACCATTCCTAAGCAGAAATTAAATGTAGTAAAACTTTGTGTTTTATATACACTACAATATATATACCTTAATCAATAAACAGACAGATAGATGAAGGAAGGTTACGGAAGGAAGGAAGGTAGGTTACGGAATGAAGGGAGTGAGGAAGGAAGGAAGGAAGGAAGGAAGGAAGGAAGGAAGGAAGGAAGGAAGGAAGGAAGGAAGGAAGGAAGGAAGGAAGGAAGGAAGGAAGGAAGGAATGGAGGGAGGGAGGGAGGGAGGGAGGAAAGGAGGGACGGACAGACGGAGGGAGGGATGGAGGGAGGGAGGGAGGGAGGAAGGAAGGAAGGAAGGAAGGAAGGAAGGAAGGAAGGAAGGAAGGAAGGAAGGAAGGAAGGAAGGAAGGAAGGAAGGAAGGAAGGAAGGAAGGAAGGAAGGAAGGAAGGAAGGAAGGAAGGAAGGAAGGAAGGAAGGAAGGAAGGAATGGAGGGAGGGAGGGAGGGAAGGAGGGACGGACGGAGGGATGGAGGGAGGGACGGATGGAGGGAGGGAGGGATGGAGGGAGGGATGGAAGCAGGGAGGGAGGAAGGAAGGGAGGGAAGGGAGGGAGGAAGGAAGGAAGGAAGGAAGGAAGGAAGGAAGGAAGGAAGGAAGGAAGGAAGGAAGGAAGGAAGGAAGGAAGGAAGGAATGGAGGGAGGGAGGGAAGGAGGGACGGAGGGAGGGTTGGAGGAGGGAAGCAGGGAGGGAGGGAGGGAGGAAGGGAGGGAGAGAGGGAGGGAGGGAAGGGATGAAGGAAGGAAGAATGGAAGGAAGGCAGGAAGGAAGGAAGGAAGGAAGGAAGGAAGGAAGGAAGGAAGGAAGGAAGGAAGGAAGGAAGGAAGGAAGGAAGGAAGGAAGGAAGGAAGGAAGGAAGGAAGGAAGGAAGGAATGAATGAATGAATGAATGAATGAATGAATGAATGAATGAATGAATGAATGAATGAATGAATGAATGAATGACTGACTGACTGACTGAATGAATGAATGTAGGAAGGAATGACGGTAGATGTCTTTTATTTCAAGTGCTGTTACCCGTTCTACCTTTTTCGACTCTTCGTCGGACTCCTCCACTGTTTCAACAGAATTTTCCTCGGTTTCATTTAGTTCGTCTTCTGTAATCTCTTCTTCATCCAAATCCCAGCCTCCGTTGTCACTCGGCTCTTCATCTTCATCTGCAAGATGTAGTTATTCCATGACACATGTTTCCACGGTAAAACAAAATAATTTGCCAAACTACTCGGTTACCTTTCTGTTCCTTTAATCTCTCTAGGGCTAACTTTCGTCTATATTCAATTTCCTCTTCGGTTTCTTCTCCCTGAAGCCAGTCGTTTGGCGAATACCAACGCACGAAATCTTCTAACAAACACCCTGGGTTAGCAGCCTGAAATAAACAACCACAACACTGCTTCAATCATGCTAAACTTGACCTGTAGCTCAGCTGGTAGAGCATCGGAATTTTGTAAAATAAGGTAGGTAGTGGGACCTCCATCGGCGTTAGTTTATGGATAGATTTTCGAGCATATTGTATAAAAACACATGAGATGTACTAATGCGTAAACTGCGGTCATTTAGTAGTGGATGTATGTAAAATGGGTGTGGTGGCTTGAAGTATGTTGGAATAAAGACGAAGAGGTGTCGAAATTTGTGTAAGTTTTTGTACTTCCCATTCACGCTTAACCCTCGACGCGTTTCGACCTTCCAGTCTTCTTCAGGAGGGATTTCTCAAGTCAATGTTTCAGTATGTTGGTATAAAGATATGTTTGGAGTCAGGATGTGAATGTGTGTTGAAATTGCGGATTGGTATAAAGATATGTTTGGAGTCAGGATGTGAATGTGTGTTGAAATGTTGGTTTAGAATAAAGAATATGATAAAAATTGTATAATAAAAATAAAATAGAATTGTGGTCTTACTAAAGGTTGTGTTCCTCGGCAGCCCGCATCTTCCTGAGGCCATTGTACTATATCTAGCTCTGCGTCTTTTTCGCTCTCTATCTTTTGTCAAGTGTTAGAGTGGAAAGGCTTAATTTTGTGAGTTGGTTGTGTTAATAGTCCTAGTTGTGTTTTGTGACGTCATATGTTGACGCGTGTGATTGGATAGTCTCGTTTAACTGTTAAGTTGTAAGTACTAGTGTAGATGGTGATCGTATTGTATGTCTAGTATACGTTTGAGTAGTTTAGGAGTAAGGCATTATCACAGACTCACATTGTTCCCTGTGTTATATTTTGGTTGTATTTAAAAATTATGGTGCCTGGGTTACATTTCGGGTGCCAAGGTCGCGGGTTCGAATCCCAGTCGGGCCAAGTGGAGTTTTCTCTACTTGTCTGGTATGGTTCGTCACTCGGAGTAACACATCATTATTATTCTCCACCCGAGTTCACTGTCCCAGAATAATTTTTCGAAATAATGATACTTCTTAGTGGTATAGTAAATTTCATCAATAAAGTGTTTCTTCGCAAAGGACATACGGGACGTTTCAATTGACGGTTACCTTAAATGCTTCCATATCCGAAAGTAACGAGGCACTTTGCATCTGCGCTCTGATGCGCGCACCTTCCACCGTGGTGCCAAGCTGCGTAAGAATGTCAGCGTGTTCTTGTAACAAGTCTTCTGTCATAGGAGCAGGTTCCTGCATGGAAATACAAGAAACAACAGATTGAAGGTCGTCAAGGTAAATTACATACGAGGAATCGAAGATGATGTAACATCAGTGACCAGTAACATCATTTCTTGTTTTTATTAGATGTCCATTATTCCATTACACCAAGCACATGTACCACATGTACCACATGTACCACATGTACCATATGCACCACATATATCACATGCACCACATATATCACATGCACCACGTGTACCACATGCACCATATATACCTGAACCACATGCACCACATGTACCACATGCACCACATGTACCATATCAACCATATGTACCATATGCACCACTTATATCACATGCACCACGTGTACTACATGCACCAACCATATGTACCACATGAACCACATGCACCAATGTCCCACATGCACCACATGTACCATATAAACCGCATGCACCAAATGTACCACATATACCACATGTATCATATGTACCATATGTACCATGTGTACCATATGCGCCACATGTACCACATGCACCACATGTACCATATGCACCACATGCACCACATGCGCCATATGCACCACATGGACGACATGCACCACATGTGCCATATGTACCACATGTACCACATGGACCATATGCACCACATGGACGACATGCACCACATGTGCCATATGCACCACATGTACCACATGGACCATATGCACCACTTATACCACATGCACCACGTGTACCACATACACCAACCATATGTACCACATGTACCATGTGAACCACATGCACCAAATGCACCAAATGAACCACATGCACCACATGTACCTTATGTACCACATGCACCACGTGTACCACATGCACCAACCATATGTACCACATGTACCATGTGAACCACATGCACCAAATGCACCAAATGTACCACATGCACCACATGTACCTTATGTACCACATGCACCACATATACCACTTGCACCACATGTACCACATGTACCACACGTACCACATGTACCACATGTACCACATGTACCATACGTACCACATGTACCACATGTACCACATACACCACATGTACCATATGCACCATATGTACCACATGTACCACATACACGTATCATATGTCCCACATGCACCACATGTACCACATTGTACCACATACCACTCTTACAATCCTACCTGGGTTACTGGGATATACATCGGTTCACCAGACACCAACAATCGAAGATCACCACAGCGCCTCAATGCTCCTTCTCTCATCCGACCACCTTCCGCTCGTGACTCATCGACGATCTCCGATGAAGTATCGTCATCGGAATCATCCGGATCTTCTAACGCTTCAAAGAACTCCTCATCACTGCTATCGTCGCCAGGAGACGGCGTTCTGCGAGGATTTGATTTTCCACTTGAAGGTCGTTCTGGATTTCTATCATTTTGTAATCTTTCATTTACACAACTCCTACTACGTTTTCTGGATAGACATTTTCTTGCGATACAGCAATTAAGCATCTAAAGCAAGAAAAAAACTATGAAGAAATACAGTCATTTGTTATATGGCTGAGCTTGTTTTCGGGTCATTACGCCAAACGGCGCACGCTGATTGGTTGCTGAGAGGTCCGGAAAAAGCCGTAATGCCCTCTCGGCACTCTGAGAGGGCATTACGTCATTTTTAATGGCCTGCAAGTTTTGGCGGGAAAATTACTGAGTTGATTTGAATGAAAATAAAAGCGAATTAGATATATTCGTTGGAAAATTTTGAACAATAATACGTCCTGAAACATTAGTGTTTCTTTTTATAAAAACTTCTTATTTAAAAGCGCGAAAAATAAAAGCCTATAACAGGTGTAAACATGAAGCGAAACGAACAAGCTCAAAAGAAAGAACTAAGGTGAACAGCGACATCTGATCAAGACAAACGTAGAACTAAAAACAGATAAGAAAACAAACCAAAAGCCATATAATAAAAGGATTATTAACCTCGTTTTCTCGGTCTGTACGGGAAAGTGTTTGCCCTCGGTTTTATCGCACAAACCTCGCTCCTTCGTCGCTCGGACTGTACGAAAACCTCAGGCGAATACTTTCCCATACAGACCTCGAACTCGGTTAATAAGCCTTTAGTACATAGCCCGTTTGCAAAACCAGTATTGTTACCTGTAATTTTTGATGAATTAAACAGCAATCAAGATTCGGCGCTTCTATGTCAAGTCTGTAAAATAAACTTTGTACGTTAGTGTAGTACTTTCAGCTTGGAGTTTGAAAAGTTTTGTTAGTTCTTACTGTACAAGCTGTCGTTAATTAATATAGTACTTTCAGCTTGGAGTTTGTAAAGTTTTGTTAGCTTTTGCTCGACAAGCTGTCGTTAGTTAGTATAGTACTTTCAGCTTGGAGTTTGTAAAGTTTTGTTAGTTCTTGCTGTACAAGTTGTCGTTAGTTAGTATAGTACTTACATCTTGGAGTTTGTGAAGTTTTGTTAGTTCTTGCTGCACAAGCTGTCGTTAGTTAGTACAGTACTTTCAGCTTGGAGTTTGTAAAGTTTTGTTAGCTTTTGCTCTACAAGCTGTCGTTAGTTAGTAAAGTACTTCCAGAATGGAGTTTGTAAAGTTTTGTTAGTTCTTGCTCTACAAGCTGACTCGTTAGTTAATATAGTATAGTACTTTCAGCTGC